>JAYKAV010003299.1:1359392-1444577 GCA_035582835.1 Phoebastria nigripes
AACTGAACACAGTATTCGAGGTGCGGCATCACCAGTGCCGAGTACAGGGGGACGATCGCTTCCCTACTCCTGCTGGCCACGCTATTTCTGATACAGGCCAGGATGCCATTGGCCTTCTTGGCCACCTGGGCACACTGCTGGCTCATATTCAGCCGGCTGTTGACCAGCACCCCCAGGTCCTTTTCCGACAGGCAGCTTTCCAGCCACTCTTCCCCAAGCCTGTAGCGTTGCATGGGGTTGTTGTGGCCGAAGTGCAGGACCTGGCACTTGGCCTTGTTGAACCTCATACAGTTGGCCTCAGCCCATCGATCCAGCCTGTCCAGATCCCTCTGCAGAGCCTTCCTACCCTCGAGCAGATCAACACACCCRCCCAACTTGGTGTMGTCTGCAAACTTACTGAGGGAGCACTCAATCSCCTCATCCAGATCGTTGATAAAGATATTGAACAAGACTGGCCCCAAAACTGAGCCCTGGGGGACACCGCTCGTGACCGACCACCAATTAGATTTAAATCCATTCACCACAACTCTCTGGGCCCGGCTGTCCARCCAGTTTTTYACCCAGCGAAGAGTACACCTGTCTAAGCCGTGAGCCGCCAGCTTCTCCAGGAGAATGCTGTGGGAGAGTGTCAAAGGCTTTACTGAATCTACCCTCTTTCAGTTTAAAGCCATTACCCCTTGCCCTATCACTACATGCCCTTGTAAACAGTCCCTCTCCAGCTTTCTCGTAGGCCCCCTTCAGGTACTGGAAGGCTACTATAACATCTCCCCGGAGCCTTCTCTTCTCCAGGCTGAACAACCCCAACTCTCTCACCGTGTCTTCATAGCAGAGGTGTTCCATCCCTCTGATCATCTTCATGGCCCTCCTCTGGACTTGCTCCAACAGGTCCATGTCTTTCTTATCTTAGGGGCCCCAGAGCTGAACGCAGTACTCCAGGTGGGGTCTCACAAGAGCGGAGTAGAGGGGCAGAATCACCTCCCTTGACCTGCTGGTCACGCTTCTTTTGATGCAGCCCAGGATATGGTTGGCTTTCTGGGCTGTGAGCGCACATTGCCCAGTCATGTTGAGCTTCTCATTAATCAACACCCAACACCAATCTTACTTTTATATTGTAAAATTAGCTGAAAATATGTTTAAAATGGTAATGAAAAAATACTGGTGTTTACTCGACTGCCTGAAGTGTATAGAGTATGATTCTCATGAAGGATAAAACAAAGTCCAGTGTGGAATGTAAGCAGAAAATGTCGGAACCACTTGCTGCACTCTGGACACCTGGGCCTCAGACCGAACCTTTTGCACACAGCTGGATTATACCTTGGATGCTTACCATCTTTAGATGTTTAATTCACTCTTTGTGATGGCATTTGCCAGGCACTGTATAAAAGGAAGAAATGCTTCTCTCTCTCTTCGAACAGGTGCCTTTGCAGAGAGAAAAAATGCTAAGAAATACAGAACAATTTTCAGAGATGTCCAGTTTGGCTTAATTTTAACATCCTGGTTTAGGAAGGGGTATCACCTATCCCTTTATGGACTTTGAATGATAGTTTAGTTTTACGCCATAACAGACCATAACAGKAACAGTTGTTCCTTCTCAAGTCAACTGAGGGATGCCTAACTGTGCATGCACCATATGGCCCCAGTAAGACTTTCCAGCCTAATTAAAATGGAAAGCAAGAGAGAACATATTGTTTGTATATTCTTTGTTATAAATAGGGGTGTAAAGTTGTTTAGACACAGATCAGAAATTTTCTAAGCACTGGAGGCTATGTTATTTTATGTTGTAACTAAGCCAAATGACCTCACTAGAGTTTTCACTGTTCATATCTGCAATGAATTTGACTCTCTTGGGCAAATATCTTTTTCCTTCTTTTAATGAAAACCACAAGTAAGTCAAATGACTGAGCCAGATTCCACCTCTTAGAGTGCTGACTTACCATTTACTAGTGTTAATCGAGCAACACAGATATAAAATGCTACAARCTCATAATATGAGTATTTTATGCCCAGACACTACTGTACAAGTTTTAAGACACCTAAAACTACACCTGCGGTGGTTAAACCTTCCAGCTACCTCCTGTTAAGTTCTCAGTAGCAGCTGAGCCCAACCTCAGCCCTTTAGCTTTGCCATGTTAAATGTGTCTCCGTCATTCCTCTGTTTCTAAAAAGAATTCTGCTTTGCCCTATAAGCAAAGTAGGGCAGGAAACCTCTCCCGTAGTATGAAGATCTTCACACCCACCTTCAAAACACGCGATGAGAAACGCATAATTAAGAAGATGAATACCAGAGACTTCTATAGTGTTGAAGCAGAATTATGGCAGGAGATCCAGATTCAGTTAAAACAATTCAGAGTTCCAGTAACAACTACTCAGTTCAGGACGATGCTGACTTTTTCAAAAAGAACCACRGGCCATACGTTTTCTTATGGACGAGTTTATTTTTCTTTTCTTTCTTTCTTTCTTTCATGAAAAGAAGAAGGTCATCCTGACTAAACTATCATGAACTTGTTTGGGGGGGGGGGGAAGTAAAAGACTATTTAACACTTCAAAATAGGCACAGACCTTTAGAATACTGCTGTTAACTCTCTTAAGCTTTTTATTTTAGACTGCTTAGGTCAAATATTCATCTCCTTGTCATTTTACAGTTTGACCATGTATTTCTTCACATAAAGATCCATTTACTCCATTTTACCATTTTTTAATAACTTTTACAATTTTTCTTAATTTTAACAGGGATTTTCATTATATTATATTTCATTTATATTGATGCATTTATTACACAAACCAAGGTGATAAATACCTTTTTATTTACATGATTAAGTGTAAATGATACTTTGGAACAAACAGGATTTGAAAAAATCTGATGAACTGTTTGTGCATTATTTGCAAGAAATACATAGAGTTTTAGTAATGAACACTACACTCTTTAAGATCAACTTTTACACATTACTTATGGGGAAGAAAGTATAGAAACTGAAGTTCAAGGTAATTAAGTTATGGTGGAATTATGATGGAAAATTTTCTGTCATGTATTCACTGTTAGTCCAGTTTAATAAGATGACTACAAGCATTCTTATTAACAATAATATACAGCTGGCTGTTTTTCATTACTCTAGTGAATGAAACGTCACATCAAATGAAATAATGTGAAAGGTGTCAATACAATAATACTAGCTAGGAGTCATTGCAGCTACAGTGTAACTAAAATAAAGGGTTAATTGTTCCTTTATTCATTCTCGCTATTTTAGTCAGATAGCTTTTCAATCTAACTGATAGTCATCAAACATAGATAGAAAAGTAAGTCTCTTTCTGCACTTTCTCATTTGAAAAATGCTGTAGCAGAGCTGAGAAACATCACAAAACTTGAACCAAACTTAGTCTTAGCAGAATGACTAAAAGTGCCTGAATATGCGTACAATGGTTTTAAAATACGGCTGGTAGTCTCTGGAGAGATGAAATGAGAGCAGCAGAGGTGACTGAAATGCATTTCAGAACTGATGGACTTGAATATCATGTTTTTCGATGATAGTTCATTCAGTAACTTGCTTATTCTTTTAGGATTTTTGCATTGTGTTGTCATGGAGTTTTTATCTGGCTGCTGAGCTGCAAGTACAGGTTACAAGCTACACATGATTTGTAGTTGCATGGCACTTTGTCAGACTCACTGAACTGAAGAGTCAGTATTAGTATGTTAAGTAATAACACAAATTTGGTACTAGCCATGATATTTTGCTGCACCTGAAAGCAAAGCCGAGCCTATTACTGTGTGGTCAATTCCCCAAGTGCAAGGAGCCTTGCCTTCTTTTTGTGGTATAAAATACATTCAAACTACAGTCATATCCTCAGAAGTGCCCTGAGCCACAGATGTTTTATGGGACCTCTCAAAAACGAGGCAGTGGAGAATATCTTTTATCTATTCATGTTGAAATGAAAGCATACACTTCTGGCACCATCAAAAACAAAAAGCTAAGTCCTGCTGCTCAGTGTGTCCACTTTGTGCTGCTCTCCTCATCAGCTTCTTATTTCAGAGGAAATAAATTAGAAAGTGATAAATACAGCTTCTGCAATGAATTAGACATATTTAACACTTTATTTCTTATATACAATTCTACATGATTAAATTCACTCCAGAATCTTTTGCTTTTGATAAGAAAAATCTAGAATTTCAAATAAGACAGTACTTCAAAGGAAACTACTTTGAAATCTTTCTATGTATCTATTGATAGATACATAGATTGTAACATTTGTTAAGATTGAGAAGTCTGGATGATGAATGTGGTTTTTAGAGGACTAATCAATGCCTCATATTCAATGTACATATATATATGTGTGTATGTGTGCATATATAAGCTGAAATGTTACTGAATAAATAATCCACTTGGAAAAGTGCTTATAGTTTAGATCAGCTGGGACCACCACCAGAAAAACATTTTGTACATTTCTGCAACAACAATCTGCTTAAGGCATGGAGGAGTACTTTCTATAACAAAAGCAAATGAAAAAGAGACATTCCCAGTGTGTAAGACACAGGTGGCCTAAGTGCTTAGCAAAAGCCAGAATTTAAGGTAGTTATAATGCTGCTATGGATCAACCCTTCCGATTTCAAAGAATCTATGTTGACTCTCAATAAGTGAGGAGCAGATCTCATAGGATTTTTTTCTTTTCTTTCCTTCTTTAAGACACCCCAAAGATTTTTTAATAATTCTCAACAAGGAAGCCATGGCTTTAGAGCATCCTTGCCCTCAGGCTACTATGGAAATGCAAAGCCAGAAGGTCTTGCTTTGTTTTACACTACAAGTAAGCTCAGACTAACAGGGGCTCTTGAACACACCAACCAGTGTGGTGAATTTTGCTGCCTCCTCCATCAGCTTTGGTGCCATCTCTGAAGAGAGACACTGGGAGCACGAGAGTTATGTCCCAAGAAGAGGCAGGAGGAGAGGGACACAGGTGACCGCCCTGTACCGTTTGTGATTTGCCTGACACCACATGCATGTGTGGCAGGAATTACAGTGGCCATGTGCCAGCAAGCAACCACAGTCATTAATCATTATTTTCACAACTGTATGGTGCAAACATGACTTCTTTTTTGTCCCACACTGACTTCGAGCAGTTTCATTCTTTTTTGGCTATCAGTTTGCAAAGGGCAGAGACTCAAACAAGACGTTGCACACAGGTAAAGCCATCTTCATGTCATCTGCTGGAGAACAGCATTGACTAAGTTTCTGACAGTGCTACCGTCTGAGTACTCTCACTCTCAAACCTGCTCTTTGTGCTGAAGGAAAATGAACAGATGACTAATGAGACTCATTGTGCTGTGTGTTAAATAATGTAATAAAATTACTGTGAAACAGAGATCCTGCTGGAACAGTAGGTCCCACAATCAGCTAAGGCGTCCGATGGGAACCAGGAGGACCATGCAAACTATTCAATGGCAAAGATACTGCATGTGCACAAAAATATATTATTCAGTTGCTCTAGTATACAAACTCTAAATGCATAAGATATGAAACTGCATGTGCTTCATTAGTTATATATGGGAGTCAAGGCTGAAGTAGAATTACAATGTCTAGAGAGCAGAACAGGTCAATTAAGTCTAATCAGAATGAACAGAATAATTGGGAGGTAGTTTTGGATGCAAGGCCACTGGTACCTGGGTAATTGCATCAGTAATACCAGAACAGCCTGAGTTTGTCTAAGTAAAGGTGTTGGAAACACTGTATTTAGATGTGCATGTAGCAGAACTGGGAGCAATGAGGAAAACACAGTTAGGAGCAGGATGGTRTGTAGGGTGGTGAAAAAAGATAATAAAAAAGAATAAGTTGTAGACTTGAGTAGAGAATAGAGAGGGGTGGTATCTTCTGACAGTGGGAAAGCAGATGACTCTGGTGGTGGTGAAGATGACCTGCACACCCAAGTCCCATGGCATGCTGGGGAGAGCCCCCCAGACAAACCACTGGGCTCCCCATTAAGTGTATGCCCAAAAGACTTGGCATGACAGGGTGGAGTAAGCAGGAACAGACTTGCACCCTAATACTAAATGGAGAAGGGAAAAGACTAGTGCTTGTGCGTGTCTTGCAAGAGTTCTCCATAGCAGTGCAATTGTGATTTAATGCTCCTGGTAATATAGGTGTGTTTTTTAGATAATTAAGGAATTAGAAGTTTCTTGGTGGTGTGTTACTTAATTAATAAGCATCATAACCATCTAAATCAGTTACCTCCCAAGTCTCCAGTCTAGAGGGTTATAGTCAGATCTTGGCAGTAGCAGTTGCTTTCCATATTAATTGGGGAGAGCCTAAGACACAGTTATCAACTCTCACAATCTTAATCTTCTTTAAACCTCTAGTTTCTAGAAGTTTATGATTAAGAAAATCTCAGTTTACATTTTCTTTTCAGAATTTCTGTTCAAGTGGTTGCAAAGGAAAGGGTACAAAATATCTCTGAAATGTGTATCTAAAAGCTCAGAAGCCAGAGTGTAAATATAAAGCTTTTAAAATGTATTTTACAACCTGGTTTTTTCCAGATAATCTCATCTTTTTCTGAGGTTTGTCTTACAATTATGAAACTCTTGTGATAGACAAGTGTTAGAATAGACAACACTTGACACTTCTGATATCCTCTTAAATATCTTATGTTTCTGCTGGATGCTGAGAAAAGATAACGAAGAGCCACATAATTGTTAAATAATTTTGGTGAACTTTCAGATACACTTTTAGAATTGGTGAAGCAACATGGGTGACACTTGCTTAGAAGCCATTGAAAATAATTTCTCAAGTGGAGACTATTAATCACCACAAGAAATGAAAAATAAAAAGTTGTAAGACACAAAAATGTTGTCTGATAAATCAGAATGAGAGATTTGTATCTAACAAAAACAGCCACTTTGGCAGCTATGTAGAAAGATAGATTTGAATTCAGCATTGAATTACTGGAGTGTATCAGTTCAAACAGCAGAAGTGAATGTGTAAGCAGAGAGATGAAGATTTTTAGTAAACTAATCCTTATAATAACAGGCAAATTTTCTTTGATAAGATTAAAGACAGAAGAGAGAATGATATATCTGGGCAAAAATAGAAACTTAATTTTAGAATCCTAAATCCATATTAAAGGTGCCCATGGGTGGAGTTCTCAAAAGTGACAATAAAAATAAATAATAATAATAAAAAAAAAAAAGGCAAAATCTACTGAAGTTAATTATTTTTGTTTTCTTCTATGGTTACAGTGATTTAAAATATGGCTTCTTAATTTTTATTGATGCTGTTTTATTAGATCAATACTATTTCCTAAACAATATTTTAAAATATTTGATTACATTACATTAAGTTTTTAGTTACCTTTAGAAAAATAATTCTGGCTGGGCAAATTGGAAATCAGTGTAATGAGTTCCATAGTTCTCAGAGTTTTAATTCAAATCTTTAAAATCATGGATCATCTTGTTATAGTTTCATTATGACAATTAAAATCATCAGGTTGCTATGCAATGCTTTTCTATGTTTTAATGAAATGAAATGGAAAATAACACAGTAGGCTCACGTGACAAAAGAAAAAGTTCTTCTTCAGCATCCTTCATCCTCTGCAGTCTCCTTCCGATAAGCCAAGCTTTATAGATGAGAAATGAGCCCATTCCAGATGCCTAATTAGCCCCACAGTCCATTCAAGTCTTTGAGCTGCTCGGCAAGACTACCAATAATGGAATCAGTTTTGACAGTGATTTTTTGCTTAACAGTGATGTTAAGCTGATTATAATGCTAAAGACTGGACTGAGCACACACACACATTTTAAATAGACCATTGAATAGAGCTAGGCACAGCTTTAAGATGGATGATATATTTAATAAAAACTCTTTCACAGCAAAATCTTCCCCTCTCCCAATTATTCAAAATTTTAGGACAAAATTAGGAAAAATTTAGGACAAATTTAGGAAAAACAACAATGATGGGTAAGAAAAAACCTCCTGAAGTATCAGAATATTTTTTGACATTTTCTAAGCAGAAACAAATTGGCTAATTTAGACATTCATTAGAGAAACATGACTTTCAAAAGTGGAAAATAAGTGAAAATGAAATACGGGGTTGTTTGGTTGGTTGGTTGGTTTTTTTGAAAGTTATTAGTTTTAGCTGGAAAAAAAGTATTTTGAGTCTACCTGATGATTCTATTTGATCAGTCACTGAACCACAATAAACCAACCACAGAATGATTTGTACAACTTCACTGGAAAAATCCTGGGATCCCAGAAACAGAAGGCAGTCTACTGCATTCTGCATCCAGTATGCAGGTCTGGTCCTACTTTTGGCCTTTTAAACTTGCCAGGAGATTGTAAAAGTGAGAGTTTTACCAGTGCAGTGTCAGAATACAGCTGCATAGCTCATGCAAGATCTCTCTCTCACCCACTGCATTTAGGAGGAAAGGATAAGATTTTTCTCTAATGTCTGTAACATCATCCCTTTCCAAAAGCCAGCCCCAAGGTAACCACTGCACCTCATTTCTATTTTTAAACCCTTTCCTGTAACAGTAAAGGAAACGTTTACACAATGCACTGCAGCATGCAGTAAGTAGGGATGATCAGGAAGGGTGATGCTGTCTCACCTCGAGGGTCTGTATTACAGTATTGATTTAACTGCACAAGGTTAACACTGAGCCAGCCCTTCTGTTCTGTACTCATTTTTCAGATCTTTAACTGTACCAGAATTTGTGTCTAAGCTGAAACCTATCCCCAAGACTTATGCTGTAGAAATTACTTACATTAACTATCATGTCCCACACTTCTGAAGGAGTGTTTATAAAGAGCTCTTTGAATGCAATGGATTCATCAAAACAGGGTGATCCATTCTAAACTGAAGACTGAGATTTTCAAGATGGACTAATGGGTTTAACTAGCTGTTTTTGAATCACCAATTTGAGACAAATTTAAAGGATTGTGTTTCAGAAAGTGTTCTTTTTAAATTGAGCAATTTAAGTCTTTAGTCTGCTAAAAAGATTGATCAGGTTCAGTGGTTTGGGCCACTCTGATAACATTATATTGGTGACATGAAGTCATTCACTGTTCTTCAGTGGCTTAAGCTACAATGAAAATCTAACTACTGTTCTTTCAAGTTTTAAGATATTCCTTCCCTTAAACATCTAACCAATAAAGAGTTTTAAGAATGTTTTCAGATAGGTTAAATTATCACCCAGTATTAAGTTTCTAGAAGGCATCATGCTGACCATCTTTTTGAAACCTTTTAGGTCACTAGTATCCTCGTTCTTGAGCATCTGATACATAATACATCTTTTCACAACACTTCAAGGAATGGGGAGTTAGATTTATCCTTATTTTACAGCTGGAAAACTGATTTACCTGAGGGCAAATAGGAAGCCTGGMGCAGAGGAGTGCACTGAAGTTGTCTCTCCCATTTCCCTGTCAGCCTAAAGCCTGGGATAGCCTTTGTTTCCCTATTCTGCTCTTATAGTACTGGAAAGAGAACGGCACTGTCTGTTTCATTATTTCAACAGTTACCAGACATACAGACTGAATACCTAGTGTTTGACAGTTAGGATGTAGTGGATTTTTTCCACTTCAGCAGCTTTTTCTTTTATTCTAGAGAAGTAACATAGTAATGGTAGAAAGATGCAGGAGACAAACTATTTACCTTTGCTCTTGACAAAATCTGTGAGTTAGGCTAAATGGCAGTTTTTCTTTTCCTCACTGCAAAATGGGTATTAACCAAATTACAAGTGTGTTAAGAAGATTTGGAGTGCAATTCAGCTTAACTTCCACTGAAATAAAAGATTTTATGCTAATCCTTAAAATGCTTTGCTAAATTGACCCTTTACCATCACATCTATAGTATTCACTACAATGGTGAAGTATTTATATAGTACTGTATATCAACCTTAAATTGTCATTTTTCTAAATATTGTATTTGATATAAAATTAATTTGTAACACCAAAATGAACTTGTGAATAATTGATTCTTGCAGATGCATTTATACTGGGTTCAGAAAAAGAGTCACAAATAAAATATTTGGGCATTATATAAAAGCCATTTTGCCTGATAAAGATCACTAGCTGCCAAACTAGTATGTTCCATTAAGCTTTTCAGCCTTCACTCTACACAAAATTTTGTAGAGTGGTTGTCAAAAAATATGAAAAAAACATTCTGTCTAGTTTGATTTGATATTATTCTAATTGGTTAAGTAGATATTGAAGCTACTGTTTTTAGGGAAGATATGACTATTGCCAATAACAGTTATTTTGGAAAACTTTMCTTCTGCTTGATTACTTAAAAAGAATGCAATTAGGGTACTGCAATTATCCTACGCATCACAGTAGCAGCAGAAACCATTAAGTACCACATTTTCTTTTTCCCTGTTCTATTTTCCAGTTGCACCTCAATTAAAAAAATATGTTAATTTAAAGGATACTGTCAGTCTCCTCACTTTCCACTTGCATCAGCATTCCGACCAGCAAAATATTCAGCTGTGTTAAAAGGGAACATAATTAAAAAGTTGATGCATCTCCTACTGATAATTGCTCAGTTTTATTGTAATACAGTGTGTTGGAATGTATTGCCATGGCAGGAGCAGTCAGAACACCTGGGTCAACTTGACTCGCAGGAGAAAATGTGCAGGTTCTTTACCAGGAGCAACCTACCAGTAAGCATAAACCCACTGCTGAGGAGTCTGTGCAATCTCCACTTTTAAAATGCCACAAACCTGGCTGGTCCCACCCTGGAGCAGAGGAGTGGGGCAGATGACCTTTTCCGATCTCTTCCAATCCTGTTTTTCCATAATCCTATGTTTTCTTGACATATGAATCTGTAAAATGTATTGACTGGCCTTTTACATTTTAAGACAAACAAAGACACTCTGGAGTGAACATCCGCTTGCCTCTAACCCAGGAACTAAATTTTTGTTTTCCAAAACTATCCCATCTGTATTTATTACATGAGCACAATTAGAGTGATTTGGAAAAGGCTGAAATCCAAAGCACTTTCCCAGCTAACTCAAAAGAGAAGCAGTAGTTTAGGCAGGGGAGGGGAAAGATTGTTTCTGTAACATCATTTCAAAAGAACTTTATAGCAGCTTGTTCTTCTGGTTTTCCAGATTAGATATTAAGAAAAAGGAATCAGGTGTCATAATATGCTCTTTTTGCTAGCACKTTGGCTGGTATTTTTGAAGAGTGAGAGGTTACATCTAACTGTTCTCCCTTGGACTACTCTCTCTATACCCATATACATCTGCTCTCTCTTAGATGTCCAACTACTACATTGCTAGCTCCTCTGGGACAAGGATATCTTTCTGCTATAAATATGAAATATCTAGTACAGTATTTGATTGCCTTGATGGATTCATAACTGGATTTCCTAGATGCTACAGTAACATAAAGAACAGCAATAATAAGATACAAGGAAGACTAGTTCCTCAGTAATGCAGCTGATAATTCAGTGAAGTTTGCACATTTTAAGCAAGTTTCCTGATCTCTGCCTAATTTTCATATTTAGTATCATCTTTGATCATTTTTTACACATCTTTCTTCATCTTATTATAGAACAGATAATCTTTATGCAGTGAAATTCCTTTAACAGTGCTAGCATGTCATGGTACAGTTATGGGGTGGGTTGTGACTAGAACTGGCACGGACAGACAAGCATGAAGAACTTTAAAAGCTCTGTTGCATTCTTTACTGACATTTTGCTCTCATGTAAGATTTCTTATATATGTAGCTTCCTACCATTTCTGATCAATTAGTTGGCTTCTTGTCACTGGAAGATGGTGAGCTAGTCTCAATTATACATGCAGTTAGTTCTTGGCAGTCCCACATAGACATGAAATGAGTACAGAAAGTTGCATTACATTCCCCAGGAACACAAGGTCCTGTAGACACATTATACTAATTCCCCACACTGGTCTGAACAGACTACTGGTGAGCTCTGGAAGACAGATCAAAGCTGAGGTCTGAGGACCACAGTAAACCGCTTGTTCTCCAACATGATGTACATCTGTACAACAATGGAAGAGTCCATCTGTGCAAGAGACACAGATTTAAGGGAAAGTTCTACCTTTTCCAGAGTGCCTATGCATAAGATGACCAAAAATAAAATAAAATAAAACCTGAACCTAAAAAAAAAAGAAAAAAAAACACTCCCCTAATCCCCCTAAAATAAATACAGGAAAAAAAAAAAATCTGTCAAAACCCAACTCTATAGCATTCAAGTCTTCCTATGCAGAGACAATGAAACAGAACAAGCTTCAGTTATTATGTTACTTAATAGTAAAGACTTCATGGACCAACCTCAGTGCAACTTTCCTTAGGAAGGGTTTCTCCAGTTGCAGAAAACTTTTTTGGTCAAAACAACTGAGGTATCACAGAAAGATACTGTTTGTCTTGTAGTTTGGACATTCAGGTGAGAAGCAAGAAATCTTGGGTTCAAAGCCAAAGGTGTCATAATTCAGATCAGGAAATCCGAGTCATACTGGCTGTTCCATGCCTTCATGACCCATGTGTAAACTGAGTTTCGTTACAACCAAAGTCTTTGGTACTCTGGGTTAAATCTCATAATCCAGTATTTCAGAAGTGGGAGAGAAACCTTAGGAAGGTTTTGGTTTCATCCTGTTGCTGATCAGTACATTTTTTAGAACTGTCATGTAATTCTATAAGGCAGAAATAGTATTTTACCAGTAGCAGGAGTAAAAGCAAGGGTGGGAATACGAACAACTTGGCAGTGCAAGATTCAGATCTGGGTGATGTGCCTGCCCACCTCTGTGTGATACTGAAGAGCCTGGACAAGAGTTTTTAATGAAAACCCTAACTGCAGCATTTGCAGTATGCTGCAGACCAATTGATGGCCTCTGGCACACCACATAATAACAACAATTCTCCTGCAATTTTGTGCAAAATGCCAGATTCATCTGTGTTCTTCAGGTTTGCTGTCCATGGTAGATTTCCTTTCCAGTTAGATTACCAAAGACACTGCATAAAGCAATATATTATTTTAATGGATTCTGCAACACATTAATGTGTTAATAATTAATAGCTCTTCAACTGCATGTAGAGGTTGTTCTCTGCCCATGCTCTACTTTGTTAAATTTGTCATTTTATAACCACAATAAACCACAAAGGCATACTTCAAATTATTTTCTTCCCTTCAGGTGTCAATGTACAATTTACCATGTTACCTGGAGTAAATTGCTTCCAGCGTAGTGCTTCTGCAGTGCTGAAATTAAAGCCTTCATTGTTTTTTAACATGTACTTGGTTTCTGAGGGTACTAGTGATGAATGCAGACTCTAGATGAAAAACTTTAGTAGTTCGAAGTCATGTTGCTATATTGCATCTCATGCTCAGAAATAAGCTGAATGCTTTGAAACCAACATTTTGCCCCTGAAATCATACTGACACAGCTTATCTCAAATTTTCATGGCTTCCTAGCCATTAGAGCAAAAAAGAAAATTGATACAGAGAAAGTCATTCCCCCTTTTCCATCTACATTCAAATGTTAGAACATAAGCCCATAATCATAGGTCACTTAGCAGCTAAAATCAATACAGTGCTAACTAAGCAAAATTTGAACACCTAAACTCTGAAAAACAAATCAGAATAAACTACAGTTTTCCCAGGCATCCAAACGTCATTGAATCTGTGGGAAATCAGGAACCGCTTTGTGCTTAAAAATCAATGATGTGGTACTTTAGCTTGAACAATAGCGTAGAATCGTCTTGAAAGAAATGTCAGGAATATGAAAAGACAGTTATTAATTATTTCTACCACTCAGGTGAAAAAATCCTAACAAATTCCTGTGGTGGAGTATGCAGCAATATATATTGCCACGATAAGAGACAGCAGACTGATCTCAAGTGGCTGTAAGTGTGCAAGGTGAAGAAACAGGTAATTTTATTTCCTCATTTTGCTTCCTTGGCTTTTTCAGCAAAGCTGGAAAAGTCTATCTCTTCAGGAACGATGAGAAACCAGATAAACAACAAGGTGACCCTGTATGAACACTCCTTTCATCTACCTAGTGCTACAATGAAAGACATCCTTTAACAGGATGGAGTCTTTCTGTCAATACCCAGGACCTGACTCAAAGCACAACAAACTTCTCAGAAGTCTAAATAGATATAAGGCTATGTTGCACTCCTAGAGAAAGAAATTATTATCTTGTATAATTAAGTGGATCATTTTGGTACTGATTTAAAGGAAAAAAAACCCTAAATTAATAAAACAACAGTTGTCCCAAAACAGCAGAAACTTTTCTGTAGGGAATGATGTTCCCTACAAACCCTAAACTTTTCTCTAGATTCAGGTATTTTGAATCCCCTGATTTGATAAAGTAGCAATAGCAAAAATAAACTTTACCAATGAAAAGTAGATGAAAAAATCTCACCAAAAAATCCATCCATGCAACTCTTTCAGAAAGACTGTAGGGAAACTTGTAAATGAAGCCTTACAATAAGAATTTGGCAGAGTTGGGGTTATTACACATTTTATATAGCTATTAGTGATAGCCTCTAAAACCAAGTCTAAAAACTTAAATGGAACTTGAGTTGATGTTAATATGATTTTTCCTATAGCTAGTGAACAATACAGTAACTGTGTTTAGTTTAGCCATAAACTGGATCTGTTAAATATGTTTCATTGAACCTAACGTTGAATATCTTGCACTGCATATCTTGCACTGCATCTCAGAAAGTCACCATTGTAGATAAAAATAAACCTTATAATTTTATCATTTCCATTAGAAATTGTTTTAAAGGGACAGCCCCTTTGTACCTGCCACTCTGTCTGAATTACTCCATATTTATCCGCACAACTCTGCTCATTAGTGCATCATGAACACAAAAGCAAGTTGCCCTTTATTAGCATGGAACATAAACAATGTTGAATCTCCATTTTCTTTTGCTGCTCTTTGATTTGCCTCTCTTTTATTACTATTTCATTATTTTATCATGGTAATGAAATGTAATAAAATCTCCCCAAAGCACTCCTTATGACTTGTTTTCATCACCACCAGCTTGTTAATGGCATGTGAGGAAGAGAAACTAAACTTTCTCTTCCTCAATGCTACATAGTGACTCCAAATACCATAATGAAACCCCAAAATTATTAACAGCAAGTGTCTGTCACTGCTCTTACAGTTTCAATTAAAGACAATTAATTCTGTTCATACAAGTCCTTGAGACTTAAAGAAGGGACTGTGCTCAGAAGCTTCTTTTTCCCCCATCAAATGCATGTCTGAAAATAGCTAGGCATTTTGCAGCTGGTAAAACAATTAATTCCTAGATTAATCTCAATTTATTTTGAGCATTGTATTTCTTGTTGTGTGTTCTGAGAGTCGGCCAGCTAACTGAATATCACAATTTCCCTATTTGCAAAATAAGCCTGAGATAACCTGCCTGATGGGGGTCTCCCAAGGTTACTACAGTGGCCACAAGTTACAAGGCACTGTAGAAGCACTACAGGTCTGTGCTTTGCAGGAGACCAAAATCATGATTTATCTTGGCTTAAAAGCAATTCCATGAATCAAAGTGYTTCGTGCAATCCTGAAATGAAAAATGCTACATAAAAAAGTTATTATTATGAGTTTCGCCTCAAAGCTGTTAAAAGCTCATATATCTTTTGGATAGAGGTAGTTATGAGAGTTTAGCTGTAATACAAAATAAAGTGCCTTGAACTCTGTTGAACTTATTATCTGGTGGTTGGAATTAGCATAGCTTCCTCATAAACCACAGTTACCTCCAGAAAAATTATTTGGTCAGTGAAAAGTTTGAAAGATATGTACAATGACATAAGTGGACCCATATATACCACACTGGGACTTCAGCAACATACACCAACATTTTCCATAGAAAACAAGATGGAATAGAGGCATACAAGAATTTGACCTTTACCAATACTTCTGAAGTATTATTTCAAGTACTGGTCATTAATCACATGTATTTTTATATTACCGAGTTTATCTATAGGCTCCAAAACTGTGGACCTTATCAAGGACTCCACATGCTATAAATGTTTGCCAGTGTATAGACCCAAAGGAAAACAAGTGAAGATCACACTGATATTAAGCATGCATTGATTTTGACATGTTATTTTAGTCCCATTAATTTTGGCCACAAGATTTATTGGAACRGACTTCTTTTTTTTAGACAAAACAATAATGTTCACGTTTTCCTTCTGGGCCAATTGATATATGAAGGCTCTGAAGTGCTGCTGAGCAAAGTAAAGGTATATTTTCTAGGAGGCTATAACTGTCAGTTTTGGCTGAGATGTTTCTGAAACAGTCTCACCACCTGATGTTAACCTTTCACGTACCGCCACTGTATTCTGTATGATCTGACTTGCTTTAATTATCTCACTCTCCAAACAGTGTTTTGGTTAAGCTTTACCAATCAAGGAGGTCTAAATAGTCAATTCTTTGCTTTTAATGCAACACCCCCACATACGTCAATACTTCACCTAGAAAATTCCTGTGAACCTTTATGAAATTTACGGCGATCAACTTCAGTAGCTGCAGTTTTGAATTTCAGAGTTACAGAAATAAATTTAATCCCATGCCCTGGCTCTGTAGGATTACTGTGAGACTCCCAGGTGCCTGGGCATGAGCTGGGGCCCAGGCACCCATGCAGCTGGGGCAAGGAGCCCTTGCTTTGCCATCACACCAGCCTCCTAGCCCAGCTGCTGTGGGGCCACTGGGCTTGTGACCCACCGCGTTAGCCCTCTTCTGTCAAGGTAAACATAAACCCTGTTTTTTAAAAAAAATGAAAATGCAAGCATGCAATGGTACATATTTTTCTTCTAGCAGCTAAGTGCAAGCCTGGCCATTCTGCAAAGGGATTTCACTACAAGAAGAAGGTTAAGTTCTGGAAAACAAACTGTGTTTGCAACTTTCCTGCTCCAGACCTGCTTCATTGCACAATAGCTGTTCCTACACAGGTTGCTTGCAAACATTAGTTCAAAGACAGTCAGATAGATTGCATGCTATGTTAATATCTTAGCATAGCAGACTAAGGGAAAAGCTCCACAAGTCAAGGGATGCAGAAGCTACTGCCCCATTCTTCAGGCACTGTCTCACTGCTAAATGAACAACCAGCGTGCTCCAGCACTAACCCATGGAGAAAAAAAGTCTGGAGGTGGAAGAAGGAACCTGGAAGTCCTGCAGAAAAAGGAATTCTTGTATTTTTTGTGAGAGGTCAAAAATAAGCAAATGTATCACTTGCTGATATCACCCTGGGCTAACAGAAATCTGTGACAGGGTTCCTGTATAAATATCATGGGACTTGGCACTGGCCCCTCATTCCTGCATAATGGTGTCTGCCTTAAGTAGAGCTTTTACAGAGCGTTCAGAGCGTCAGACAGCATCAGTTACAAAGAACTGCCACTAATTAAAAACCTGTCCTAGAGCGCTAATTCATGCAGAAATGTTTCCTTCCGAGGGGAGCTCTGGGCTGGGTGATGTGGTGCTGGCATAGCCCATCCTGGGGTGGTCCTGGGCAGCAGCGGGTTGTGGGCACTGGGGAGGACTAGCCACTGCCTCGGTGGGAGGTGGGGAGCAACCTGAAAGCTATTGCCGGCCTGGGACCCCTATGCCAAACCGTCCTCCAGACATTGTTTCTGCAGCAGCAGCATAGTTAGATTATCTAAAAATGAGGGGATTGACATTACGTGCTCAAAACCAGTAATACCACAGTCACTGTAACCAGAAGACTTTCGAAGCATTTCTGTGCAAGATACCTACTTTATTCATGCCAAGGTAGAACACTATAAACTATAGGCTATAAACTTCCCCTACCCTTCCTGTGCCACTGCCTCTGCCGTAAGCTAGGCTTTCTGAGGACTCAGTTTAAGTGCAAGATAAGGTAGCAGCTGAGACTGAAATTTCACTTACGTTTTATTATTCAAAAGAATTCCATAAGTGACCTCTTAGGGGGTTGGGAAAGCAGGGATTACCTATTTCTGAGGCGATGCAGGCCGTGCTGAGGTCCTAGAGATTTGTCCATGCCATAGCTTTGTTTTGCTGCTTCTTTAAAAGGTGATGCAAATCTTTTGGATACCAGCCCCTGCATAATGATTTCCCCAGTGGCAGTGTCTCTCCCAGGTTACAAAGGCAACGCTGGCATTGCTGCAGGGTCTTCTGCGGGCTGTTCTCTTTTCCAGTCCTTGTGAACACTTTGTATTTTAGCCACCTTTGCTCCTCTGTTCCTGCAGGAGTTTTAAAAATTATCTCACAATGAAGTTTTATACAGATTCAGCATCAGGTCTTTAAATAACATGCATCTACCTTTGCAAAAGAAAATAGCACCTTTCGGTATCGATGTTTTTTGCAAATATTAAGACTAGTGGCTGCTTGCTGCAGAATTTAGTATTTATGACTTCTGTTGGGAAACACTTCATTTTCCTATAGCCCTCACATCCATTCATGCAGAGCACACTAAGATTTCTTTTGAAAAAAAAGGAGTAAATAAGCCGTACATATTTATAATACACTAAAAATTCTCCTTTCTGGTTATAGCACAGGGATCAGTTGAGGCACAGTTGAGCACAAGGATCAGTTGAGACACAGAATTGGGGACACTTTCTCTGTTTACCAAAGCCACCCTCTTTTTTATTCAAATGGTGAAACAAGACTTCATCGCATACGTGTTGCAGGATTAGCAGCGTATTTTAGAGGTAGATGTAGATTCATACATATCAGTCAATTCCGAGCTGTAAAAGTGACTTTTAGGGACCTGAGGGAGAGAAAAACTGTTGTCTTAAATCAGCCTATTTCTCACTGTTCATTGACAACGAGGAATGCTGATATTCCTATCCCCCTTGCCCCTTTGTATCTCAGTTCCTTTTGTAGCAGCAGCTCCTTCTTTCTTTTTCTCCCCCATAATTCTCCCTCAAATTTCTGGTCAACCTGTTGTTCTGGCATGATGAGCACAATTTACTTCTTATTTCTCCAGAATACAGCACTGACTGTCATCCAGACCAAGCAAGGAAAGGCGAACAGGGGAAAGAGGATGAAAGTGGGGTGCTGGTGAGATGCCCAAAGTGCAGCCAGCAGCCCTGCCTGCGAGCACTGACTGGCCTGGCAGGGGTGGAAGAGTGACAGGTGTGACTTTCTCTCCTGAGGGACAGTTGAGGCTTTTTTCATGAAGCATGATGTCATTCTCCCTCTTCGCCCCTCCCCTTACATTTTCACCAATACAATCTTTCAATTTACTTTTTCATCCACAAAATGTTTCCTTTCCCATGGTGCACGTTTCTTGAAAGTTAACATTTCAGTATCTTCTTCTTAGCTGTGCAGTGAGAGATTTCCTTAGACATGGTCTTTTAGCACCCCCTGCGAGGACACTCTGGAGTGTCCCATCTCCAGAGTTACACCTATTACCATTTTAATTATTTTCTGGTCACAGGTGGTATGCATGTTTCCTGGCCAGTTTCTATTCCTGAGCAGTGAGCAAACATTTTTCTTCAGTCCCAGCTTAACTCCACTTTGAGGACAAGTCTTATTAGACAATCAAAGCTTGAACTGCACAGGAAAAGGAGGTGGCAAAAGGGGAAGGTGAAGAGGAGAACGACGAAAACACGCAGGAAATATGAGGAAAAAAGTTACTAAATAAAAAGTTGAGAGTAAGTATGAAATGGAAAGGTGAAAAACCTCCAATATATTTTGATTTTTAAAGGAATAAGAACATAGATCTGACCTACAAAGCCTACTGACACATCCTATCCAAATGCTAGACCCTCTGCACTCCAAGGCAGGAGGCATGTGGAAGACCCATTTCTAAGTGATTTTTTCAAGTGATTTGCTACTACATGACAAACACTGTTACAGTTATGCTACAAAATCACTTTGCATGTACTTCTGCTGCTTTGACAAACAGGCTACTAACTGAATTCAAGAGAGTGGTGATCAGGCAGTCAGTAAAGATTGAAACTTTATGAAGAAGAAATGTTTAGATTACATTGTATTGCATCATATACTTCCTTAATGATTGTTTAAAAAAAAAAAAAAAAAAAAAGAAGTCTGGCAAGATGAAAGAGCGAGCCATGAAGCGTTAAGTCTCATTGTCTTTTCTGCATTGCCATGGCTTGGCTAATGTTCAGCTACCAGCTAGCAGTAATTGAATACTCAAATGAGGCTGTTTGTACTTGCTGAATATACTGTTCAAACACCCTCTTGGTATTGTGAAGTGGCAGCCAGCTATTGGTGTGGCTGAGAAACCCTGCTGTTCCTGGTGCCTGCAGGAAGGCACAGAAATTCGGGGGAAGCTCAGAATGACAGTGGTTGAAACAGAATAGTCCCTTTGCTACCCTTTAGCAGTGTGGACTTGTTGCCAATACAAGGTAAGCTTTGCCATGATATGCTGACTGGAGCTGGGACAAGACAGTGGAGGAGCTAAAGCCTCAGCTTCGGTTTTAAGCGGAAGGAATATTATCAACTCAAATATAAGGTTCTGACTCAAGAAAATCTGAGCTATATTCTAAAAATGAAATGGTTAGAAGGCTAGAAGTACATCAGAGAAGAAATATTCCAGCCTTATAGCCTAGGGAGTAAGGAACTGATGTGAGAGGGGAAAACCTACTTGTATGTGTTTTGGTGTTTTTAAAAATAAAGTATTCTGTTTTTAAATTAAGTGATGGCATCATACATTCATGTTTCCCCATGGAGCATGCATCTTAAACAAGGTCTTTTCTCTACCAGTTAAGTGCCCTAAACGCTGGCCTGCAGAGTCAAACACATGGGCATTCTCCAACACTAACTTCATGCTGGTTTATAACTGTGATAGAGGAGTTCCCCTCCAAACTTGGACTCTTCCCTCTTTGGCCTCTTTAAAGCAGGCCAGGGCCCCTTCTGCCCCTTTCCCCACCCAGGAGGCAGCTGCCAGCTACTTGTGGCGTTTGAAGTTTAGTGATTAGGAAGAGGGAAGGTGTAGAAAATTATTACAGGGAATCTGTCAAAAATTAGTATAGCTGGAGGGTGTATATATAGTGCAGCATCCTGCACATCCCACTGCTTTATTTCTGTGAAGCAGTAAAACACCTCCAGCTAAAAAAAATCAGTTTTCCTTGGAGCACAAAATTATTTTATTACAACATGGCAGCCTCTCTGCGTTGGGGTATGGTGCCAGTGCCAAGAGTTCTGGCTTCTTGGTGCTAATCAGCCCTCTGAAATTGATACTGCTTGAAGAAAACTACTCAGATTTTCTCAGTTTTCCCCTCCTTCTAACACCTTTCTGTCTTTTTTCCTGTCAGACATCTGTACCCTAGTTTCTTTATGCTTAAAACTACTTACATTATTATAGATAGGATATCTTTGGTCAAGAGCAAAGAGTTCATCTGACAAACCCAATGCATTTTCATTTAATTCCATTGCTGAAAAATCTAGTGTCATTGATTTTCACATAGGGATCTCTGGGTCAGCTGACTAATCAACACGTTATGCTAACTCTGATCATTTACAACCTGACTTAATAAGTAGTAGTAATCTGAAAGATCTTCAAAGCGATTTTCAGGAGTTAATAACTTCTCGACAACAGTGACAAAAGTTACAATAGAGGCAATGTGTTGTTTTGCCAAGTGCAAAAGATTTGAGTTTAGAAAAGGTGCCACAATCCAAAATGATAATAAGAAATCCATAACCTCAAAAGAGACCCCTAAACTCCACAAGACAAAAAGCAACCCTATTAAAAAAAAAGAAAAAAAAGAAAAGAAAAAGCCTAAATTATTTTTTAATTAGAAGGTTTCTGTCCCTGTTTCTGAAAAGTAAAGTGTAGTCAGAGTAAGTTTTCAAACTTTCACATGCAGGCCTAGAGATTGCGCCTAAATGAAAGCAGACAGTCTCACAATCACCAATCTTCAAGAGACAGGTCATTAACTTAAACAGCAAATGTCAGGAGACTTCAGCTTAAAATCACAAAGTTGGCAGTGCAGAAAGGCATGTTCCCTGCAAATCAAACCTATAGAGTTCAGGCACATTTGGGTTCAATGGTCCTTATTTTTAGCACAAATCCATTTCAAGAAATAGCTTTAAGTGTATTGGGATAAAAGTCACACATCAAAAGGACAAGAGTGGTGTAGAGGAACCCTTAAAGGCCTGTGGTAAACTTAGAAACTTCAGTCGCCATCAGTCGTGGGTAGCGGCATGGAACAAAGCTACAGCTGTGCCGTCGGAGGTTATCACTGCAGGTCCTCATGTGGGGCAATGGTGGGAGGGACAGGGTGTCTCACTAGTACCCAGAAGTTTTGGATAGTGCTGAAGAAGCAATTATTTTGATTTCTGCAAAACTTTAAAATTGTTGAAGGGCTCTCCAAACACTAACTGTCTGAAACGGGAAATTCCCAAAGAGTTGAAGGTAGGCAGTAATGATCATGCAATGAATAACCTTCAGCATGACTGGGAGAATGTCAATGAACTTTGTGTTAGAAAGGAGGTACCAAGCCAGAAAAGAGCAGGAAAGAATATTAATGCTCAATCATGTAATAAGTTCTCATCAGACATTAGATTTCCCTAAATCAAATTGCATAGAAAATGACTACTGTATTACTTCAGTTACAGCAGCCATTCTAGTTTTACAAGTGCATACAAAAAAAAAAAAAAAAAATCTTTATGGAAGGAAAATCTATTTTCCCTTGAGAGAAAACTGAGCTTATTAACTGACAGCCAATACTGCAAAAATCTCTACTACTTAGTGTTCTTACAGCATTCAGCAGATTCCTTTGTACTGCAGCTCTCAAATTTCTGTAGTAGAGTGCAATAACAAATAACAACAGTTCATGCTTCCATTGCACCTTGTCTTATGTTGCAACTTGTCTATGATTTGCATTAATTAAAATGCCAGAGTTTTGCCGTGAGGTAGGCAAGCATTATGGTCTGGATTCAAAAACACACTAAATGCCAAAGCAAAAGCTCCTGCTGGCTTACCTTATTAGAGCTTTTTATATCTGTGCCATAGACAGCGAAGACGATTCTTCAGGTTGGTCTGTACATCTCAGTCCTGGTAAATATGAAATTTAGGCACAGTAATTTTTATATTTTTGTACCTTGGAAAAAGTATATTCTCTCTGTTTTTTTTTTATTAAAATGTTTTTTTATTTATTTATTTTAAAGCAGGATATACCAACACCAGTCAGTCATTTTGCTGTGAAGACTACATCTTGGAGAATCATAGCAACTGCAAGGCAAGTTACCCCTTCCTCCTAGAGTCTATGCATGCTAGCTTGATATCTGTTAGAAACTAGCCAATGAGTTTCTACAGGTGAAAGGAGTTACCCAGCTGGCTTAATGTGAAAGAAATGTCCTTGTTCCTTTAGCATATAAACCCAATACTACTCCCACAAAATTAAGATAAATTAATAACCATTTGGATACTTTGCACATTTCACTTGTTAGAATGCTGCTGATGTCACTTTGCTCCAGATGAATGAACATGGGTATGGTTTAGTGCCTCTAGTTTTAATAACAACATATGTTGTTCTAATTAGTATTTACTAGGTTTTGGTATCTGTTCATACTTCTTGATAACTTTCTTGCCAGAACTATTCTAGATACTAGAGTCTCTTGTAACTGTAGTATATGAGACAAAAATATTCAGAATCTGGAAGACACAGCACCGATATATTCACTTGCATGTAGCAGAGATGGGAACTTACGTGGAGCATAAATCTTTTGCAAGCATCACTTTTCCTTCATGAACTGGAAGGACCTCTTCTCTGGATAGTTGATCACTGTTTCTTCACTTGCTTTAGCAGTTATTCTGAAGATGTCTTGAAAGATTTTAAAGTCATCCACCATAAAGCATACTGGTGATATGCAGTAAGAGAATAAGAAACATAAAGGACTTTATGCTACTGTTTGATAAATACCTTTTTGTCTACATTAGCTGCTGGCTCCAAGGTGTCCAGACGCCCTTGTGATCAAGACTCTTAATAAGCTTATACCGGTTATTTTGCTGTTTTTTCAAAACTTTGCTGTGATAGGACCAGGATGTCCATTATAGCAAGACCTGGAAGCAACAGTGAGAGAGCTTAACATGTCACCGAGTACTTGGCCTGCTGATCCTGGCCGTAAGGTGTCTTGCTTCCCATCGTACATTATTCCCAGGACACTGGTGAAAAGAATTAAACCTAGAGATGAGTTTTTGGTCAGAGTCCAACAAAGTCCCCTATATGGATTCTGAAATCTCAGGATACCCTGAGATGAGATGAGATGAGGATGAGAAATACCATCCTCATCCTAATTTGGTTAGAAAGTTTAGTAATTCTCCATACCATGAAGGGCTTAGGAGCTTTGGGGAAAAAAAAAAAAAAAACAAACCTCAAAAATGAAATAGGCCATCAGCAGCAACAGCAACAAAAACCCCAAACCAAAATGCCAACCAAGTTTTCTTTGAAAGTCATGGTCTGAGTTTGTCTAACTGCCTCAGAATTTTTATTGAATAGTGCAGCTCACAAGTTTTATTTTCTTCGCAATCATTTGTAACACAGTACTGTTCCCGGAATTCCAAAATTGTCAAACCTAAAAGCAAGAATTGCTCTGAGGTGATCAGGGCACACTGACAGTACTCTATTGAAATTAATGGATTCTTATTCTTCTCACTGTCTGAGTCTAAGAACTATCATCATTTCATCCAGATGCTTGTATTAAAGTACACCACTATTCTCAGCTCTCAAAAGGACTAAATGAAAAGCTTAAAAACTGGAGAAAACACACCGTTTTCTTTGTGAATATATCGTGGGTGTCTCCTCTCTCTCCTTTCCCGACACATCTGCTTCCCTCCAAGCGGGTAATGCTCCCACTGGAAAGATTTGCTCACCCAGCTGAGCAGCACTCACCGCCAGTCAGAGATGACTCATCATATGCCCTGAACGAGCCCCAGCTCGACACCTCCACGCAGATGTCCCAGTGAGCGAGCATTAGTGTTTTGTACTCTTTGCAGCCCTCAAAGTTGACACCCAAGCTAAAAAAGCACTCACGATCAGGCTTAGCATCAAGTGCATACATACTGAATTTCCCTAATTAAAGGATGAATGGGTAGAAATCAGCTAGTGACCTTTTCAGTCTTCTGGGGGCATTGCTAGAGCAAAAGGTACTATCTAAACCTAGAAATATATTTCTATTCTAAATATATATTGTTTCTCTGATCCTTCCTAAATCTGATAAAATAAAAAGCCGTCTTAACTATTTTTACCTGATTTCCCTGGAAGTTAAGGGTTAGATTTGACATTATCTGGATAAGGAATTTGAAGCTCTCTCCGATTCTGAATAAGAAGATTTAAGTCATTGCAGCCGAGGCAGATTATTGCTCATATCCTTTTATGAACAGGCAGAGCATGAAAAGACATTTCTATACAGCAAATCCACGTAATAAACTATTCCTTTTGACAACTCGCACTGCTTCAGCCGCTTGGATTACTTGCTTGTGTGACCTCAGCCACACACACATACGACAGAGCCCAAAATAGATCTGGAAGATGAGTCATGATGTTCAGGAAGGATTTCAAAACAAATGGACCTATTTACTCTTGCAGCTGTCTCCTGAAGCTAGTACTATTTTACAATGGTGTTACTGATTTGTTCTCATTATCTGCATCTGAGAAGTTCATTTGTTTTTGTTTTGGGCTGGGAGGGGGTTGCATCAGGTAATTAAAACAGGAGTTTAGTTCTCCAGAGGAAACATCTCAGGAATAAATATGCCACACACATTCTGAATGATCTAAAGTGGGAACATCATAACTAAGACATCCTCAACGTTGCAGGGATTTTACTTCTTGCTTGCCAAACGCCATGCAATTGCACAGCAGTTTAATTCAGCATTGGGGAAGATATGAAATACCATGTTTTTCTGTCACTGCACTAGGGATGCTCCATGCTTTCACCAAATCTGCTACGCAATATGCATGCTAACATGTTATATTCATTGTTTATATCGACTTAATATGGTGGCAGTGCTGCATGACTAAAAGAAAAGGTCCAGTCACAAAGTGTGACTATAAAAGTTTGTATAGAAGTGTTTTTCAGGTAGACACGGCTCTTTCAGCAAAATCCCAATGCCTTCCAAAAGGTAACAAAAACTTAAGTTAGCAAAACTCTCAACTTGGCCTTTTGACCTAATGCTATTTTTCTCTGACTAACAACGATCTTGTGCTTCTTTTAAATAGAATTCTTATTCTAAAATGGTTCTCACGTTTGACTGCCAAACCCATAATGTTTCAGCAAGTCTAATTTTCTCCTTAATATGATACTACTTTAATCCAAAAGCAAGATGATGCTTAATTTTTAATTATTATTTTTAATAAGTTCACCCCTAAAGGCCTAAACCAACTGCTATTGGCATGATAAAATGTACACTAACTTCAGTGGAAGCTGGATCAGACCCTAACAGCAAAAGATAATTACTACATAAATCTTAGCACCTCATATACTTCCAGTGCAGCTAACTTAAATGGCAAAATCTCTGCAAGAAGATTATGGACCTATTATTTACTATGGTTTACTATGGCTCCATATAAAGGTCTCAAAATTTATATCATGGAAAGTGAGAGGCAAATAAGCCTCTAGCTGACAAAGTAGTAAGAGTTAACATTTATGGCTGAAATTATGATGTTTATCACATGTGACCCTTGTTGCCAATCAGTAGGTTGAAATGAAAATAGGGCATAAATGATTGTTTTACTTAAGTAATGCAAAGAAGGGTTGAGGGAAGGCTTATACTGATGTTGCTTGTACTATGGATTTAAGATTACCAAGAATTACCTGTTTGCTTTGCAAGCTATGACATGAGACAAGGGCAATTTCTCACAAATTTCATGATAAGCCCTTCATTCAACAAGGTACATAAGGTGAATTTACCTTTAAAATGTGACAATGCCACAAAAAATATTGGCAGACTTCTATTAAATGTACAACGTAATATATACCCAGCAGGCCACAGAGGTGACTTCAGAAGGACTGTGATTCACTGAAATGAAACTGAGTTTTATTAATCACCTCCTACAGCTTATGCTTATAGAATTTAGTATTCGCATTTGGATTAATGCTGTTTAATTTGCTAAAAAGATATTTACCTTTCTGAAGTGCTGCTGATCAATAACTAAGCTGATGCAGACATTGTTTGTAAAAGACTTCATCCTAACTCCCTTATGGTATATCAGACTCCAGGCAGGTGACAAAAATAGCAACATAAATGATATAAAAGCATGAATACACCCTCAGTCAAAACAAATCAATAAATGAATATTGATGTTAAGTATACAAGCAACAAATATATTACTGATTACAAGAAGATACTAAAAAACTCTTTTGTTTATGTTTTGCAAGCAGCAATTTTGTCCTTCACTAAAGATCACTTGTTACCACTCTTGAATTGGGGTCTCCTGTACTTTTTTAAACAAAAACAAGTATCACTAGTATAAAATGAAGATGAATAAAAAAAGTTATAACAGCATCATCCATATTTGTAGATGTAGTCATAAAAATCATCATCTGTTTTTGGCTTTTGTCAGGCTAGATAATGTTTTGGTTTAACCAGTGAAGTCATAGATGAGCTTGCAGAAGGCAGTGATCATTCTAAAAATAGAATTTACTCTGGCAAAGACAGCTTTGGCTCACTCAGCAGACTGTGCCTGTTACTAAGCAAACTTAGTAACAGCTATAGTTTTGAACTCTTCCCTTGCTTGCTTTGCCTCTAGAAATTTACACTGCTTAACTTTATAGGTACAGAATTTGAAAATTGCTATTGCATTTTATTGATATTTTATAGCAGACTAGGCGACTTCATGATGTTTTTAAGAATATTTTACTGCCTTATATATGGAATAAGTGCTTATCTTCCCTTTTCCTTTGAGTAAATTTCCATGGAAACTGCACACATTGTGTTCTCCTGCTGGCTGCATTTCTTGTCTACCTGAGATAGCATTTTGATTAAACGTGCCCTCATAGCTAACTGATTAAAACCATTATGAGGGTTCTCTAAAGTATCTGCTAATCTTTTAAAAAAAATGTTTTAATGTTTTGAGTTTAATTTAGCATACTTGCAAGGAAAACAAGAAATAACATTTTCTGATCTAGCTAGATGCTGGTACTGCTCAACTGTTTCAGTGTAATCACAGAACTTCAACAATATGTGATGAACTGAGGTCTATCATCAGCTCTCGATTCATGACCAGCTATAGACCCTTCAGTACGCCGTTAGTTCCCCACTTCACTGATTGTGCCTTTTTCAGTGCCAACTGTTTCCACAACATAATTTCCCAGACTTGTGATCAGAGCCATAACACCCCAAGAACTAAACTTAACTCTCATAGCTTTTTATTTGCTTTGCTAATGAAGCCAACCCCCTTCCTCCAGAAAGGTAAACTGATTATATTCCTAGAAAGTAGATTTTAAAGAAGTCTGGGACAGGTACCTCTACACATTTCTTCTTTTTCATCCTAGTCCATCTCATTAGAGGCAGAACTTTAATTGTAGACCTCCCTGGAGAATTGGGGGGGTGGTGAGGATCGAGGAAGTAACAACAATTTGTTCTTATGCATAACTTTGGAATAAGAGACAATAAAGCATCTCTTGCAAGTCCTAAGTGACCATAGACCAGGACTGAAAGTAGGCCAAAAATACATATATATGAGAAAGCAGAAGGACAGAATTGTTATAAGCTACACATTTTTAGGACTTAGGCCGTGATAGAGAAGACTGGAGAAAGTTCAAATAGTGTTTCATTTGACCTGCAAGAGCACCTACCACAGGGGCAGGGAAGAAAATAAGGACGCTGTCTTCCGAGTGCAAATAATACCTGATTCTGACACATGAGAACTAATATTCAACTGTTTTTACTTAACTCAGACTTGACAGAGTAATGATGAAACTGCAGTGTGACATCTGAGGGAAACACTGTTTTGGTAGATAAAAAAACATGTCTTGATGTTCTCTTAATTAGATTGTACAGTGAGAAAATGAAACTAGAGAAGACTTTGCAAGTGGTCTGAACCAAAACCAAACCCAACAATTTCAAATTTTGGGTTGAGAAAAAAGGATAAAAAGGTTTGGTCAGGAGATTATGGATGATTAATTGAATCTAGAATAGTTGTAGAGACAATAATAGAGTCAGAACAATGAGAATTTTCCAAGTCAAAGAAGTCACCTTTCTCAGACTAAATCTGGGCATGTTCTTTGATAGTTGTATTAGAGAGGTTTTCACACTTCTATGGGCCAAATAATGTGGACAGGTATACCTTTGTATTGTTAAAGCCTCGGGATCATTTGAATCAGGGAGGTCATGGCCATGCTGCACACTGGCAGGAGTGTATGGCAACACAACTACCTTGTCACCTTACATACCTCAACAATACTTGCCCTGTAGCATCTTGACTTCGTACGTGTGCTCCCTGCACGTGTCATGACCCCACCAACAAGATTCATGAAAAGGACCATACACTACATTTCTGCTTAGCTTCTTCCCACTTGCTGCACAGCTGTGCTGCCTCTTGCTACTGGCTGGGTTGGCAAAGCACAGACCAAGAAGATGACCTCAGGGTCATCCATGCCCTACTAGAAATGACCAGAAAAATCTGAAAGAGCAGAGTTTTCCATCATCATCCTCTCCCTAGGTCTTAAACCTGCAGCAAGCATGAGGCTCTTCCAGTTTGAATACTGCTCACTGCAGTTGGGATGTTTAGCAGGAAGCATGAACTTCAAGATAAAAAAGACTGCATCAGAGGTCCTGGTGATGAACTGGTATCTGCGCTATAGCATCAGCTCTCCCACCACACACTTAACAGTTTCACCCTCCCGGGCAGCAGCAGTGCCTTCATGAAGCCTGGCTCCCCTAATGCTATGGAATCAGTTTGGAGTTACAAATCTGCTGTTGGATTTGTCATGGAGAAGGCAGATGATGCCATCTTACAGACTATCCATCCTTTCGTGCTACTCATTACTAGTATCCATGTGACTTTCAGACAGTCTGCTTCACAGGCATTTTAATACTGTGTAAGCAATGTACATCCCCATGTGCTACATGCTGCAGCAAACCCTTAGTTATATGGACGGGAAATCTTGATCCTACGGGTCACTGTCAGTCACTGGAGATGAAATAGAGACTATGATGAGCAACAAAGGCCAATAAATAATATCTGAATGTCCAGAACCCAGGTGTCCCCTCTGGGTACAGATGGAGAGTCTTCCTAATTGTCAAGGAGCAGCAAGGGCAGGTGCTGCTCCATGACTGGAGGGAGCAGGTGTCAAGGAACAGCCCGACAGTGCCTAAGCAAGGAGAGAAGGTCTGGGATGGTAAACAAGGTCATCCAAGAGTCAAGTCCAAGTGATGAGGCAGGTCTGAGGTCAAGCCAGAAAATCAAGTCAGTGAATCAGGGTCAGAGCAAGGGAGATAAGAGAACAGCCACAGATAAGGCTGCAACATAGCTTAAAAGCAGTTCCCGAGCAAAACGGGGTGGGGGGTAAAAGCAAGGAGAAAAAGCTCCCACTAAGGCTTCTTGGCAGAACGTTCTCAAAGAGTTCAAGGCTGGACACCGGCACCATTACCTATGTACATGCTGAGTCCAGGCAGCCAAACCCCAGGGGGAGGCAAATGCACTTAGTGCTCTGACATTAGTGACAGCCACTCATGGAGCGAGTCTTCTGTGTTTATTTTGAGGATGGTGGAAAAGGACAGCCAGACGCTTGGTGATTGTCTTCTCAAAGATGTCTCAGATTCTGGAAGCTATATGGACTTGCCTCTGAATAAAAGCTTTTGTCCTAGACTTCAGATTCATACTTTTCAGTTTTTGAAATTTGATCCAGCATGATATGCTGGTTCCTAGAAACCATCCTGTACCTGCTTGTTAACTGTCTCTTCAAATTCCAACAGTAAATCTTGCAGCAAAGCCACAAGTACAGGCTTGGTGCAGGAATATATCAGTTTGAGCATTGTCCCTCTAAGCCTATAAAAATTTGTGCAGTGATATATGGATCTATGGAGAGGATGTCTTGCATTAAACAAGGGAGGAGCATGTAATCACTGGAGTCCATACAAACCTGAGGTCTGTTATTTCCATAGCATACAGAGGGGTGGGATCTCAAGGAACACTAACCTCTTGGCCAGGCTTCTTCAGAAAAAGGAGCTATTTAGTTCATCCCTGGGTGAAGTCCAGGTATGCATTAACATCCACCAAGTGGATAATCCGGGGACTAGAATCTCAGTGCAAAACATGCATAGAAACTTGGATAAGCACACCCTTTATAATGTGTGGGCAATGCTCTGGTAGAGAATGAAAATGACAGAAGAATAGAAATCTTAAATAGAAAGAATGCAGAGTCAGAGTCTAATCTGTATTTAGCATGATTTTATTACAAAATAGCGCTTACTGTTTCTGTTTAAAAGAAATCTGCAATAAGAACCTCTGGGCTGTTAAAATACTTGTGCTCCTGGTTAGTAAGGATAAAAAGACAGAAAAGGCAAGACAAAGACCATTTGGTATGATTTGATGTCCTAAAAGCATGAAACTGATATTATGCTTCTCTTGGAAACAAAACAAAAAAACCCACAAATTAAAAAAACCCACAACGTTTGCAAACAGGAGCGAGTCACAATAAGTTGCCCCAGGGTCCCGTAGGGTTGTCACTCTAAACAAACAATGTTACCAGAAATAGGTGACATATTCCTCAAATCTGGCACACCATAGAGAGAACAGAGTCTGTCACTTTGCTCAAGAGAGTCACTGCTAACCACAGGCAGAGACACCAGACCGGAGTAGAAATATGTGGACTTTCCATCTCCTAATGGAGATGGAAAAAACAGCAGACCAGATATCTTTCATAAAATCTGCATGCCTAACACATGGTCCCTCAGGAGATAACTGAATACTATAGATAATTTTGGTAAGAACAAAAATAATTATATTAATTATATATAATTTATATATTTGGGGGTTGAGTCTTAATATTGTGCCTTGGAAGGAAATGCATAGCGTCAGGGTTTGTGGCATGCGGTATAAACAGCTCTTGTACCAAGTGCAGTGCAGCACTTGTTTTTTATGGACAGTCAGGTACAATATAAGGCAACTTTCTTTTAAACCCTGATATAATAAATCATCGTTAATCATTCCCCATTAGACTACATGTCCCACTGTCTTCCACTAACAATTAACCTCCAAAGTGTTTAAGTCACTTTTGGAAAAATCTAATGGTAATTGTAATTATTTCAGGTTACTCTAGAAAACTGCATGGGGGTGGTGGTAAGAGAGAATCTCTAGACTTTGTGTCTGGGCAATGTTTGGTCTCTCTCAACTGGAAAAGTGTTGGCAGGAAAGGCAATTGTGTCTTCAAAGAGAGATACTTTTCCTAGGGGCTGATACTGGCCATATCATCCATTCACATCCCCTAACTCCTGTTATTCTTCATGATTTTCACTCACCAGTAATCTGAACCATGTGAAGGGTCCAATCTAGTACCTAGTCTTTCACATGTGCAGCACAAAATCTTTAGCTTAAAGATGGAAGAGTCTAATTTTCATACTTATGTCTTTTTTTTCTTGAAAGTTCAGGTGCAGGCAGTCCCCAGTGGAGCCCAGGGTTTGTTTCATGCCTATTTTTATATCATTTCTGCTTGTCCTGCAGAATTTGATAAATGAGGAGTTGTGGAGTTGCTTATGGGAATATGATTATGCAGAATTAAGTTGTCATGCTTATTAATTATTCCGATTAAACACACAAAGCCAAGCAAAGGGATTTTTGTGCCCACTACAATGAATTGTGTACAGCTAATCTGCAGACATTTACATTTTTATACTCTAAAAAAAATGCATCTTAAAATGTAAACATGATCACTCACAGAAACAGAGCTGAGTTCAACTCACAGGGGACTGCAGGCAGAAACCTCTCCCATGGGTACACTGATACTTGCACCGCTTTCTGACTTAGCCTAGCAAGTCCACCAACCACCCTAATGCGCATATGGAGCCCTGTGCACTGCTGTGATTGCTCTCCCTTCGCAGTCTGCCTTCAATTGTACTTCATGATGGAAATATCCAAACCATCTCTTTTTACCATTGTGAACAATTAGCTTACAAGGGAAGATAAAATATTCTGTCTTGTGTTCACCCATAATTATTCTGGCATGTTAAAGGGAATGGGAGAGTGGAGGAGTCTGCAACTTAATTCTAATAAGAATACCTATCACACAAATAAGAAGCATGCTATCAGCTATGTTTTCTTCTGAAGACACTGACCCATTCAGCATTGTTTAATTGCATATCTTACATTGTGGGCATCCACTAAAAATAAAACCATCAGTGAAAAAGAGCACATAAGATAGCGATAATAATAAGGTAACAATAGGATAAGATAGCAATAATGATTACAACCACAAAGACTGTCACACTGTCAGGTGTCCAGAGAATATAGAAGATCCTTCCTTTTTAGCTGAGAAAATGACTGATTCATGCAGGGACCAAATTAAGAATCTGATGGACTCTTTCATTACTGTTGCTATTTACCAACACCCACCCCAATAGGGGGGGAAAAAAGAAGCATGAAGTGTCAAAGTGTTGGGGAAACTGCTCTATATTTTTGCCCGCATAACAAGGAGGCTGAATCTTTCCTTGAGGAACAAACCCTTCTTTGTCTGAACTTTGAAACTGCTGCATGTACTCCCCCAGTAATATCAAGAGAAAGTCCAGGAAGAGAAAGAAAACAAAACAAGCAGCCCAGAAATACTACAGATGGCAAGAAACGCAGTCCTGAGCACAATATTAAAAGTTTCTTAAACTTCTGGTAAGAAGTCTTGTTTAGCACCTTATTCATAACTTTTCCTGAAGGTCAGTCTAATAGCTCGCTAAATAATGCTGGAATGAAACAACTCTTTCAGAACTGACTTTCCACCAAGCAGTATGATATTTAGGTATATTTAGCTACCTAAAATATATAACTTCCCCTACTTTATCACCTGAAGACTTCAAGTATTTGTTTCTACTATTACCTCCCTACTTTTCCTACTCCAGTTCTATAAAGGAGTTAGACTAGTTTGCTTATGCACCTGCATATAAAGGGGACTGTAAAAAAGCCATACTGAAGATTTGTGCTGAGCCCCGACAGGATGATATTTCTGATCATTTTCACCTCTATTCTCTAAATCAGTAAATCCCAACCTTTTGGGTCAACAGACCATGATAAACCCTGAAAATTGTCCATGGACCAAGCACATACCTTTACCAAATTTCTGACCTAGAAATGCTGCTGTAACTATCAGACCTATTTGTCTGATTGGCCAAAGGGAGGTTTCACAGCTCCTCAGAGCCTGTGCCCACCTCAGAAAAGTTTGGAAGGAGAGACAAAAGAGAGAAGGGTGATAAGTTCTTTCATTCAGAACAAATGTAAGAAGTGGCTTTGAAACAGCAGAAATCTTGACTTGCACTTTGGAAGCAAGAAGGAAACCAAAGCAGAGAGAGGTCCAGGCTCMTGTGTTAGCTTAGAGCTCCTTCAGACCACGGAGCTCACAGCTTTGCATTGGTATTTAATAGCAAGGTAGACAAGCACCCTTGGATTTCACCAAGAGAAATCCCAGCTCAAGTTTAAGCTTCTTATTTCATAGCTTTGACAACCAGTTTACAAGAAATGTGGCTCTCAATTCTACATTGCAGCTGAGCTTGAACATTTTGGGAAATGTTTATATATGGCCTCTGCAGTTCTCTTGATCCTGGATCCATAAAGTAGAATAACCTAATTTCTTCCAAGTTTATAAATGCTGGTTACCTTCACAAAGATCTTTTCTGTCCATCTCACCATTTTATAAGGCGCTCTGACCTGGAGTTACTTGCTGCAGTTTTGGAGGCTGGTTGGAAAGCTCTGCGTAGGGCTCTCCTGAGACCCCGGCACTCCTAATGCAAGGTAATACGTGTCTCTAACTCTGTCCATCTTCCTCTGGGAGAAATCCTCCACCTGATTACTTCAAAAAACACCTGGGGACTTTTTCAGTTTTCACTGGTGCTTTTGACAGTAACTGGAATCAAAATAAGGGCTCTTGCCAGAAAGGCTTTAAAGAAGTTTTTGTTCGAGCGTCACTGTCTGCACTCTGACTGCTGCCATGAGCCCTTCACTAGCCTGCAGGGAGAAGTGATTAAGACTCACCAACAGATAAATCCCACAAGGATTACACTCATCTTCCTGTCACTAACAATGACATGAACACAGTTTTATTGTAAGGATGAATCAAAGGTTATGCAAGAAGGCCTTTTCCAAATCCCATTTCCCCAGTGCTGCCTCCTCTTACTCAACACTTGCTGGATACAAAACCAAAAACTGGAAGTCTGAGAGCCCACCACATTCACTGCTCATAGCAGTATTTGCGATGGTTTCAGTGCATATTTTTCTTTCAGGTAGTGAGGGTATACAAAATCTACTCTAAATAGTGTATTGAAATCCATTCACCATTTCTGTGCCATTGCCTAGGGCCAGGTTGGGAATGCAGGACTGGTCCCCTGCAGCAAAGTTTTATCTACCAGTTCAGAAGCAGTGACTTCCAAGGGTCTGATGCTCCCCAGGTGCTGAATGTAGTTTCTTTGGACTCAGACATGAGGGGCCTTTACACCAAGTTAGGATCTGTGCAATGCAGTACAATTTGCAGGATGGCAGAATGATCTGAAGTTAAGATCCTGACGTTGAGTGTAGTAAAAGTACCCCCCCTATTAAATTTCAGTAATTGTGAAATTCAGAAACTATGAAAGAGAAACATCTTTTAACATTTTCTGTTTACTGTCTTGCAAGCCAGTGTTCACGTTTATTTTATATGCACTCAACTTCATGCTTCATATCCATTAAAAATGAATATATAGCAGCATGTGTTTTCTTTCCCTCCTATATCATTTATAGTTTGTTGCTTTCCATTTCAAAGTATATATTATTGAACAGACCAGATGATGAAGTTTTGAAACAGAAGCCAGACACAGAAGAACTGGTTAAGCAAATTGAACCTATAAATAACTTCATAACAAGGCCAAATATACAGTAAAATGAAGTTTGCATAAATATCTCTTGATCTAACGCCTGTGTTTCCTCCCACTAACATAAATCTCATTAGTCACAGACATACTGGCTATGGTATTTTCAAAGTCTTTGCTGCTTGGGCCAGTAAATGTTTCCCACATGGTTATGATATTTCTTGTACAAACAGAGGATTAATGTCAATTGCTACAAGTGTGAAGTGTTCCGGGACATTTTAAAGGGCAAGACTGCTGCTGGCCTTCATCCATGTGCTAGCTCTGCAGAAAGGGATGGTGGTCTCCAACGACACATACCTTCTGAGAAGTTACAGGCAATCACAGGCCCTTGGTTATGAATGTAGGGATTTCAATGTTTATATTTCAGGAAATTCTGTGTAACCCTAAGTAGGCAGAGAAGAAGTGAGCAATTCCCCATTTCCTATACAGAATGAAAACTCTGACCATCAATGCTATTAGAGAAAGCAGTTCACCATCAAAAGAAACGATGGATCTTTTAAATTTCCCTATATGCTAAAATCTGGTTGGAAAAGCGAATTGACTTTTCTTTTCCTTTTCTTTTTACTATGTCCTCCCTGTTTTCATAGCTTGTACGTACATACAAATCTCTGAAATAGTTGGTTTAACTCTCCAGTTTCAGAGAAAGCGTACAGTTCTAGGCTTTCCTCAGAATGCCAATTTCTTTAAGAAAAAAGCTGAAAATAAATCTGGCAGAAGTAGAAAGAACCAAAAAAACCTAATGAAAGAATCAGTTCAGATGAACTCTTATTTTCCTTTTATTTAATTTTGTCTAATTTTAAATTCAACATTTTGGTAAGTGGAGATTTGACTGAATAAGTATAAAGCTTGACCAGGATGATGCACATAGCACCTAGAACTTGCTGCTGTAAGTGATCTCTGTGTTCCTCATCATGCTGCTGTTTATTTTTAATTGTTTTTTCAAGAGTCGACAATGCAGTCTGTGTAAAAGTGGCAGGAAATTGTTTAGCTCTGTGACGGTTTGATATGTCACAATTCACAGTATTCTGCAGAGTTCACAAAAAGAAAACAGTATTTGTTCACTATGTGTCTGTCTTACCCTACACATCTTCCTTTCCCCCTAATTCTTAATCCCGCATGAAGGGAAAAGCTTGAAAAAATACTAAAAGGAAATACTGGTGATAAATTGCATTAGATTTAATACCAACAATTTTATGACCTTCAAACTACTGTTCCCCATTCAGAAAGATATCTGGCTGCTTTGATGCTTACAGTGTCAAAAGAGATGTTGCTCTGTTGCTCCCTCTGTTCTGGGTTCTCCTCTGTCGTCATAATTTTCTTTACCATGCTCTTTCAATATGATTTTCAAACCTCATTCACATCACTTTCTGTGTGAATGAAAGAGCTTCCCAAATTTATCCCCAGTTCTGTCTCCTTTACATTAAAATCCTTCTATTTTTCAGAGCCTTCCATTTTGGACTCAACACCTAAAACCCAGAATCTTAGTGGTTCTTATAGTCATAATTTGAAATACACTGATTTCCCTGAGAGTCATTTGTCCTTAATTACTCACTAACTTGAAGGGGCTCCTGAGCTTCATGCAGATTGTATGGTCCTTCCTGTAGAGGGACTATTGGCATATTAACACTACTTATGTTAACCGTCTCTTCTGTCTTTGGGTTGTCCTGTTCTGCACATCTATAAATAAAGACATTCAGTGGCATATGAGGTATACGCTACCTCAGAGTTGCCGACTGTATGTGGTGAGAAAGTGTGCTTAGGGAAAATACATTTTTCAGCTACTTAGTTTTCTCATGTCTTTTTTTATAGAACATAATCAGGATGCACAACGCATGTTCTCCATTCTGTGTGCATCTTCTGTGTTCATTTAAACTTTGTGGTTATCAGGGGACTGAGACAGGGACAGCTGGACCATTTATGGGATAAGCTGCAGAAATGAGATGAATGTGTAAAAACTAGAACAAGTGTTTCAGTAGCTATTCTTGCAGTGAGTTATTCACCAGCCTCACTACAGCATTCAAGCCTTTTACCTCTTGTGCACACTGCTGCTAGGCTTTTAGGAAAACAATAATGTAATGGTCCCATTGGAAAGTCAGGTCATCAAAAAGGTTCTTAAAAAAAATTGAGCTAAAATCTTGTTGTTGCATTTAGCTAATGTTGATAACTACCATGTTTTAATTTGCAAGTATATGAACAAAGGCCTGAATTCCAATCCAATTAAAAGAAAGAAAAGAACAAGTTTAATCCTCTGATTTTTTTTAAATCAGAGAGGTAGGAGGCACAAGAAGAACAGAAGGAATCCTGCAAGTCAATTGGAAATCTGTTTTTTTCTTTCTTAAGCATCAAACTCAAAAAACGAAGATTTCTTAAACTATCTAAAGGCACATGGTTCTTGGTCAATTAAAAACAAATAAAATCTATTTTCCTCCAGATTTGCCTGAATTTTGCAGAAGATATACATACATGTTTCATTTTAACAGCACTGTGTAATTCTGTCAGATTAACTGGAGAAAGCCACTGTGTAAGCAGTTAAACGTATGCTGAAATCCTTGTAGATATCTCTATAAGTAGCCTCCCTTGGACAAGAAAGATTTTGCTTGAGCATAATTGATTTTCATAAAGGATACCAGACACAGTAGTTCCCTGTAAATGTTCAATGTTCACTAGCTATTGCCTTTTTCCTGAAAAACTTAGCATTTGCAGACATCTGGAATAGGAAATAACTTCTGTCACAGACCTCACAGTGAAGTAAGCATTGGTAAAAATGTTCTTTCAAATGCTGACCTTTCAATTTGTCTATGCGGACATAGCCAGGATGTTATGAACTCCAGCTACAAATTAATAACAAATTAATGAAGGGGTTTTGCCAGCAATCTTACTTATCTTATTTCTTATCCAAGAGTTAAGGTCTTGATCCAGAATCCATTTGAATCAACAGAATGAAATTCTCTAGCTTCAGCTGCCTACAGACCATACTCTAACTGAAGATCATACTCATATCGTTAAGTATATTGAGTATATAATCTCTATAGTCACTAGAAATCCTAAATTGTCTTAGAATATATTAGCTTAGAATACTACAACGTAGGGTATAAGTTACCAGTGGGAAAAGGAAAAAAAATACAATCTGTGTACAGTTTAAAGTAGAATAAACCTGTAAATATTATAAGAAGAAGATTGACCTTCTAACTAACAAAAAGCACTTATTTGGCTCAGTAGTGTAGGAAAATAACAGGGATGCATGGGATAAATGATACAAGCTACTTCTTGGTTTTCATGTTGGAAATTCTGTTGCCAAGCTATACCTTTAACTGTAAGTACCATAGACTTAAATTTGCTTTCACTGAATTTACAGATATAATTTCTACTGATGTCAAAGGGATGGGTATGGTGTGGAATAGATCAAATATAATATTAATACCTCAGAAAAAAAATAAGTAGTGTAGTCAATTGTTGGGTATGCTAAAAAAGTCACAACAGTCTTAGGTCAAATCCCTCCTCTTCATGAAGTTTTCTGAGGCATGTAACATTATTCTTGGATTTCATGTGAAACATGTGGATTGATAAAATTTTAAATGCCAAGGTATAGCTATAATCTGTGCCTGGATAGGCAGACAGACGCCTAAACACATGCACACACACAATAATAGTATATGAGCAATATACAGTGTAGGGTGAAGATGTTTGGCAGATGCTTTAAACACCAAGAATTTTCTCATCAGAGAATCAGTTACTACTAACTGAAGAATGTGCTTGGCATTGTATTCCTTGAAAGTTACAATAAAAGCCAGAATGAAGGTAGGCATTAAGGTTATAATAAAAAAGTAACACTTTTATTTAAAGTTGTATTATTTTTAAATAACTCATGTTAAGAAAATGTAAGCCCATAACACTTTTAATATCCACTACTGTCATGGTTTAACCCCAGCCAGCAACTAAGCCCCACACAGCCGCTTGCTCACTCCCCCCACAGTGGGATGGGGGAGAGAATCAGAAGAGTAAAAGCGAGAAAACTCGTGGGTTGAGATAAAGACAGTTTAATAGGTAAAGCAAAAGCTGTGCACGCAAGCAAAGCAAAACAAGGAATTAATTCACTACTTCCCATTGGCAGGCAGGTGTTCAGCCATCTCCAGGAAAGCAGGGCTCCATCACGCGTAACCGTTACTTGGGAAGACAAACGCCACCACTCCGAACGTCCCCCCCTTCCTCCTTCTTCCCCCAGCTTTATATGCTGAGCATGATGTCATATGGTATGGAATATCCCTTTGGTCAGTTGGGGTCAGCTGTCCCAGTCGTGGCCCCTCCCAACTTCTTGTGCACCCCCAGCCTACTTGCTGGTGGGGTGAGCAGCAGAAAAGGCCTTGACTCTGTGTAAGCACTGCTCAGCAATAACGAAGACATCCCTGTGTTATTAACACTGTTTTCAGCACAAATCCAATAACACAGCCCCATACTAGCTACTAGGAAGAAAATTAACTCTATCCCAGCCAAAAACAGCACAACTACAATACTACTTTTAATATCCAAGCAGGCAAGATCATGGCCAAAGCTGTCTGTGACCTGTTTCTCTTCCATCTACTCCTTTCAATATGATTTTTCCTTATCAGTGGATTGCACCTCAGCTTCCCCAAAAGTTAGATATTCTGGGGTTTGGAACAAGGGATGTAAAGAAAAACAAGAGATGGTTTCTTGTATTCTGTTGAGTCTCCTGTGCATTTACGTACAGAGCATTGATTATCAAGTTTGAGGCAGTTGAGAATTTTAGTAAGAGGAAAGAAAATTGTAGCCATCTAAAAAAGGCAGGGATTTCTATTAGCCAAATGAAAGAGAACAGCACTAGAACACAGTGGAGTTTTCTGGTCCAGGACGAAAAAACCCCAAAACCAACCAACCAACAACAAACAGTTTTGACATTTTAAGTATACTATTGAACTGGAAAGAAATAAAGCAAATGGTAAACACTGATGCTGCAACAAATTTCTTTTTCCAAAAGCAATCTCAGAAATGCTAAGGAATAATTATCTTTGACTGCATGGCCTAAAAAAACCCTTCAACTCCCCCCCGCCCCCCGAAAAAAACCAAACCAAACCAACCAAACCCAAAACAAAAAATAAACCCAGAACTGACTGAAGAAACTAGAAATGTAGTACCTGTAATATTATGAGGATTCCACTGTGAAAGTCAAACAAATTTTTACTCTGAGGTGATCCAAGTAATTAATTTTCCAAACCCTCATCTCTACTCCTTTCCTATAATAAATAACAATAAAAAATAGAAGCAGAGAGACATGATTTTCATTTATAGTAGGTCCCTTCTCATCGTGTCCAATAGGTAAACTAGCCTAAAAGAGAGAGTTAATTATATTTTGGCCTACTTTAAGATTCTTGTACTGGCTAGATCAACCAGTACAGTCACTCTAATGTAAGCAGAAGCTGAACAGTTAAACTACCTAAGATTACACAAAGAAAGAAGGAAATTCAAGACCTCCCCATCTTGTCTCTGAACCTATCTTCCTTATAAAATATTATCTTTGAAGGTTTCTTTTCTTTTAATATGGTGTCTAAGACTTTTTTCCCCCTGCATGCTTGGTGTTTTGTTGAAGGAGTTCTAAATCATCTGAAATACTCATTTGAGACAGTAAAATATGTCCTCTTCCTAACTTCATCTAGCTCCTTTGCAGAACAGTTTAATGTTCTTTTAAATTCAGAGAGAGACAATTTATACCACAGCCACATGTTCAGTCACAGCAAAAGCAAAAGCCATGGATAATGCCATAAAACTAGTACAATTGATTTCTAGGGATAATTAGTTAAAATTAAATTAAATTATGTGCTTTCTGGAAGTTTATGAGTTCTGATTTTATTGTTTTCCTTTTATTACATGCTATCCAGAGAAACATTTTGTCCTGAAAATAATTCTTATTGTACAGAGAGATGTAAGAAAAAAGTAATAAGGAGCAATCTGCTTTAGCTTTGAGAGTACAAAAGATTGAGGGAGAGATATTTCTAATAGATACCAGAAATTGATTAAATGAAGGTATGGTCAAACCTCCAAATATGAATCTAATTTTAGATCCTACAAGAACCAGTGAGCTTTTCCAGGCATATATTTCTGGAAAGCTTACTATATGTGTGGTATACTTCATGTAAATAAAAAGTGTGCTTGATAGTAARTACTGTATTTAAATGCCCGATTCTTTAGATACTAAAATCTAGGTTCTAGAAATTCCAGGCATATACTAAAATATAGAAGAGCAGAACTCATCTCACTACTAGAAATGGCATATCAAAGAAACTTACGCTCATTAGTAATTGCTAATGAGACTAGTCAAGGTTAAACTGCTTTAACTAGTGGAATTTAGAAGTCCAGCAAAGTAGGTATCCAAAAAGAAAGACACCATACCCACCCCAGTTTCTAAATACACAGGCCTAAAACCAAGTTATACTAGCATAGCGGGAACAAGAGAGGTTTCCCAGGAAAGCATTATTCAGACCTGTAGTCAGAGCAGCCAAGGAGGGACCCAACCATCCTTTGCTATGGCTAAATAACTGTGGGGAGAAAAAGTTCCCCATCTGGCAACAATATGCCAGATTACGATCCTACCTCACCCGTGGGTAAGGGGGGACCCACTGACTAGTTTCAGCCACACAGATAGATGCTGGCCAGCTTGTTTCCTTCGGGAGGAGACAGCAGTTCTACTCCTGCACGGCTTCACAGAAAAGCTAATGAGAGTGTGTTAGCAGAAGTGCTGATTCATCAGGCTGACTACAGTCCTCAACCAAAGGACAGCCACTTTGGAGCTCTTGCTCATGTGGCAAAAGAACTCCACCTGACCTAACATCCACTTAACTAAGTCTACACTTGTATTGATTATGTCAAACAGATTATCAAATAGACATAGTTAAAATAATAGATGTTAAAACAAAAAATACTAATCAAAGTATAGGAATTGTTCTCTTCTAAATACCAGCCTGAAGCTTTTAGCCAGCACTTACATTTGTTTTTGCTTCAAAATGGGCTGAAAGCTATGTTATGAAATATTTACATTTTACATAAAGCTGATCTTTAATCAGCTTTGAGCTGAGCACTTGCAATCCCAACTGCCTTCAGCAAGAGCTGTGATGATTGCCAACACATCTGAAAGTCATTTTAGGAGCATAAAAGAAAACAAAAGAGAACTGTAGCTTGATAGTCTATAGAGTTCATTTTGCGGTCCACAGCAGCGATACAGCTGACGTAATCCCATGGGTTGTAATTCCCTGGTGCCCCTGCCTTGCGGTGGCACACCGAGCCACGTGGCCAGCCTCCAGCCAGCTGCTTGGGCACAGCTCTGGGGTGCAAGCAGGGACACCTCCACGCTGCAGGATTTAAAATTAGTGCAAAGCCTTTTTTCTGTGTGTGGCAGCTGTGGGCACGCCAGCACCACTGAGAAGGCAGCCATCAGCCTGTGGAAGTTAACTGTGCAAAACCTCTCAGTGTTTAGTTTGACCCAAAGGGAACAGTTTAAATCCCTTCCCTAAAAGAGTATAATTGCTGCGTTCCAGTATGGACTGAAGAGGTCTGTGAGGCATATGCAGTAGTAGCATATACACAACACAGCCTCATCGGAAGATATACGTATTGCAGGAATGATGATGGCTTCTAGGATTTTGAGAACTTGGAAATCAAATATCCTTCAGAAAATCATGAAGGCAAAACACAACTGTTTAATAAAAGAATCATCTTCAGTGTTGAAGTGTAAATCTTTTTTACAGACATGCAGGTTCCATGTACTAAACATATTCTTTGAATTAGTTTATTAATTTCATTCTGTGCTTTTCTTTATCCAATGTATTTCATKATTTTAGATGCAAAGACAGCACTATAAGTAACAGTATACATTTGACAGAATCCTGAATTCTATAACAAAAAAAATTACTTTTGTGGAAATGTTTTCCCCTTCTATGGCCCTTGTGAGACAAGATTTTTTTTTTTTTTTAAAGATTGTTTTACTTACACCAAACCATAAAGCAAGAACTAAACAATTTGTTTTGAATACAAAAGTGAAACAAATACATACTAGCCCAATACAAAGAAACAGGAATACTTTTCACTGATGATGCAAAACAGAGTGCCACATTTATGTGACATCCACTGGTTTGACTCAGAGCAGAGCTGGAGATCTGCTGAGGGCTGAGAGTCAGACACTGGGACATGCAGTCAACCAGCCCTGCAGTGGGAATTCCCCTTTTGCACCATGCCAGGAACATTGAGTTATGAATCTCACCTCTATAGCAGCTGTATACCACAAATAAAAAAAAAAAATGTTATAGCCTACTAGCCAGTAAACCATTCCACATGTGGGTACAGGTAGACTGGTAAATGTACACTTTGTATAGCATTTGCTTAGTCAATCCGAGGGTGTGGTTAGCTCTTCAAGTAGAACTGAAACAAACCTCACGTAAGCCTGTCGAGCTCTGTCCCAAATAAGACTGATTGGGTGGATCAGCTCAAGAGATGAAGGAAATCAAGGGGATTGGCAATGGACCAAATGATAGGGGAAAGATCCTTAGGTTATTGTTTTGTTTAGGGAAAATATTTTGTTTGGGTTTTTTTCTCTCTGTGTTTTCTCCCCTCAAATAAACACTAAAGAATGGATGTAACTTGGTGGAAGATTCTGAACAAATAAGTCTGGAGTATAAACACTTATATCGCTGGTGGTGCACATGCATATAACCCAGATTGTCTTTGCGCAACTGTGCTGGGTAGACACCATGCTACTGACAGATCTCTCTTTTATGGCAGGGATTTGTAGAGCTCTCTGCAAAAAAAAAGAAATATAAGTTCAGGGTGCCTTAAGAGGAAAAGTTAATGAAAAAGAATTATTGGTTTTCAGCATAGCCAAAGAGTCAATAAAACAGAATGATGTAATTTAGATTGCAATGCTTTTTATTCTGCCAAAGTCAGAGCAGCCTAGACACTTTCTACACTTCTCTCTAAGTCCCTGACTTCTTTGAAAAACATACCCTAACATCTCTTTGGCTGGGTCATCTTCTTGTTGTCCACAATTTTTCACATATGAAATTCCTTTGTATATGAAAAATTGGGTGTCAGATAAGAATAAAATAACATTTAATAATGAAAGAGCTTATCCAAACTGGCATTTTTATGTAGACCTGAAAACGAAAGGTCTGCATTTACCAGGATTATAAATTGCATCTTCTTCCTACTAGGTCTCCATAGAAACACATTTAGAAATATTTTGTCTAACAGTTAGTAAGCTAGGGATTTAAACTGTGGAGTCTGAATATTACTATTCTGCAAAGAACCTGTCTTAGTGAAAACAGTTATAATTCTGTGGAATAACGAAGTAGTATTGCTTGATTAAAAGCAATGTTAAGATTTCAGCCTCTTGAGAAATAGCAGGCTTCAGGGGACAGTTCAGAAATTAAAAAAGGTGATAATGAACTCCAGGGATGTCAATAGTGTCATTTCCAAACTACATGGTTCTCTTATTAAATTTTATGTAGGATACACATGTAATCACATGAATACAGGTGAAAGACTCTAAATCAAGGCGAGAGGGGAATCAAATAAGGTTGTGGTTCTCTAGCACACAGGAAAGTCCAAGTATCTATTTAATGTTACTGTCCATCTTATTTAAAGAAATTTAACAAATATTTAACGACTACTGAAGGCATAGTTGAACAAAATGTCTATGAACAATGTTCCAAAGTAGAGGAGAGCTGGGCAAGGACCAAAGACTTTATATTTGGTGTAAAGACAATGACATTGCCACTGAAATGTCTTGAACCTGTTTGATGCATTAGGGAGTGCCTTACTTTAGGATTGCTGAACTGGGACTGCTTCACCAAACACCCCAAAGGACTTTAGCCCCTCAGACAGCACCTAGACAGATTCTAGTCCTAAATCCAAAATGCCAAACCATGCTCCTCAAGTCCTCATAACCGTGGAAGTTTCTAAACTGAATTGACAGCTCCAATTGCCCTGAGGAGTGTCCATGAGCTTGCAGTTCTGCACTCGCTGCATGGCCAGGGAATGGTGTGCCCTTTTCTGACCCACTGGGTCCACAAATCGGGGAAACCAGCTGGGTGCCTTGAGGGGCCTGGTGCTGCTTGAGGTCTGTGTTTGCATTTCCTCAGAAGAAGGTGAGAGCTGGACTGCAGGATCCCCTTTCCTGGATGAGTTTTCTAATCCCTGTGTGGAGGGTAATGGCAGGAGAACCACTTTCACTGGCTGCTTTTTGTCATTGTTGTTGTCGGTTTAATTTGAGTTCACCTTGTTTGATAATTGCCTAGGACAGCTTTAAGTGCTTGCCTGCATAGGGTGTTGGTTCTCAGTGCTTGGAGCTGTCAATCTGAACTTGGCTTCAACTTTTAGATCTGGAAAGGGGTGACATTTCAGACTTTTGTTAGGCATTGCCTTTTTCTCAGTTGCATGATGTCAATATGATTTCTTGGGCTGCCGTGCTGCCCACCACACTGCATAGGGAATATGAAATCTAAAGCAAAGTTATTAACAATCTAGATGCCCAAATCTAGGCTTTTGCTTTCATATTCAGGATCAGGTCTATAAAACTAGCATTCACATTCTAGTCTTACAACATTGCCAGAGGTTGTAACTTTGCATGCAGAGCTACCATACTTCTCCTACCACCTCCCTGGCAGGTACAGCAATGGAGGAAGCAGTGGCTGTCTTTGCTTCTAAAGGCAGAGTAGAGTGGAAACAAGGCGGGGTACGAGTCTGACAGAGTTACATAGAAGAAATAGCCTGGGTGAAAAACTTTCAAATTCCAACTCCCCACTCCCCCAAATTAATGAAATATAAGTATAACATAAGCTTGTGCCCTTGTACGAGGTATAAACACTACAATATCCTGGTTATACCAAAGGAGTATACATATTCTGTTCTGAAGATAGTCACAAATTTAAGCTTCTGCCCCTGCCAGTGGACTCAGTGGTTAACAGCATCTGATCCTGCACACTTCATATAGGCCCTGCATCATGGGTTAACCCACCCATACAGGTTTGGAGGCTAATTAAGATCTCCAAGGCAATAAGCGTCTAAATCCCCAGCCCTCTTTAAAAAGCCTGTGGTATTTGATGCTGAAAAAATACAGAAGTCAGGGAATTCTGGAAGTAGCATAATGGTGTACTGGGTTTAGCAGAAGCATTAAGTTTCTGGAATCATTAACTGTCTTATAGTGTGTAAACAGTAAACTGCATTTCTCTTTTGGTTGCAGAAAGACAATTTTCTTTCTTTCATTTTGCTTTTAAATATATCCATAAAATGCAGCACCATGGATGTGCTGCACAGTTACTTTAATACACAGAAATTTCATTTTTGTGCAGACAATTTTTTTGGATATATGCAGCATTCTTCAGCACCTTATCCTTGATTTTCTCTATTACCTTACTATTTTAAGGAGCAATTTAGGTGAAAAGAGGATGGACTGAGTTTAAAGTTTTCAACCTGAGAATCTTGCCATTAAAATCCAATGTTATGAGCAAGATGAATATAATAATAGATGAGGACTAAGCTTAATAAAACTTCTGGTTTCACATTTGAAATAAACTGGTAACTCACAAGGCAGTATACCTGTAATGTAGCAAGTTGCACTTGATTCTGTAGAGGCCAGATCCGGCACTTATTAAATGCGTCTCCACTGGCTTCAGTGAATGCTGCACTAGTTCCTAATTTTGGAATTTTATTTTGGGTGGTATAATAGTACTTCTAAAGGTGGCTGAAATAATACCTAAATATGAGTTCCCTGAGTTCTTTCCTTCTAAAAACAACATCCTTTACCTATGCTGACTTGGACCAAGTTTTAGAAAGCTCTTTAGAGAGGGATAACTCAGAAGAGGAAAGTCTTTAATGCAGCAAGCCCCTTAAAATAATTCCAGGGAGGTGGTGATCTAATTCTAACAGCCACTCAGCCCAGCAAAGATGCCCAGTGGGTTTGACTTCCTGCTTTTTCACTGATTTGGCCATTAACTGTCTCAGTTACAGTTTATCAAAAATCAGTATAATTTTCCTCACTTAGGCATGTTCAGATCTCAGAGCTTTGAGATCCTCTAATGAAAATTCTCAATAAGCACAAAGTAGTGAAATAAAATGTTAAAAAAAGTTATAAAAAGTTGCTTATGAAGAAAAGGTAAAAACCATTTACTGCAGTTTCTTGAACGACTCAAGTTATTCATTTCAGCATGCCCAGTAAATTCAGTATCAGCATTTTCCATAAGCACTGCTTGTGCCATTTGCAGATGTTACGCAGTTGGATCATAAAGTTTTCCTGTGTGTAATATCTTGAGACAAAAGTGTGAGAGGTACCTTTTTATTAATTATGCACATTATCATAATTTCTTCTTCAGCTATAACATCTGATTTTCATGGATAAATCTTGCATTTTCCTCTTTGCAATGCTGCAGTGCTCCAACAGTCAGAGAAAAGGTGCAACTCAATACGCTTTATTGAGGGCAACTATATTTGAAAGCAGCTGTAATTCTTGTTGCAATCTTCACAGGGCATTCATTAGGGCTTTATAAACACCATTTGACACATAAAAGGGAAAGACCAGAATGGTTTGGACATAGGATGAAAAAACATATTTCATGAAATATTAATCCCATATAGTAAATTAAAATGTAGTACATACAGCAAGTACGGTACACATATATGTACTATTTATATAAATATATACGCATATATATAGTGCATACAGTAAATACAGCAATTCTGATGGAGTACTAGCTTATATTCCAGTATATTTGATTCAGTAGTCTGAGGTATTCTCTGTTGGGCCTGTTGCACCAAGGATAAGGGGACATGGAGCATTTCTCCTTCAAGGGAGAGACAGTAGCTTTCTATATAGTTTTCTTTAGGGATCACAGGGCTGTTGCTGTGCTCCCTCCAGAGTCTTTGGTTTGTTTTTCAGTGCTTAATGTAGAAGCATATCTTGCACATTTTGGTAAGATGCTGTGGCGATCTCAACTCCTGGCCCTTGGGTTCAGTGGAATATTTTGGAAGGAAGGGGAGATCTGGACCCTTGCCAGAGCAAGTCCAGAGGCTGAAGCCTGGGCACTTCAGCAGCTTGGGGCAGATTGGGATTCAGCTGTGGCAGTTGCAGAGTGGAGTGATGGGGCTTGTGTGCTGTAAAGGACAGCCCACAGCTAGGCCTTGGGAGGGAAGAAAGGAAGGAGACATCCCTCAAGACGCAGAGGAGACCAGATGGGTCTGAGGAAGGCTATGGGAAATTGTTGCATTAAAATGCAGAATTGAAGGGTCTCCTCCACTTCCCACCAGGAACACTGTGGGCAGGTTTGTTCTCTAACCATTTGGTTTATTCTCTCCTTCCCAGCAGATCTGGCTCTTCTGTATATAAAGATAAATGTGTTTCTAGATCATTATTTCTGTGTCCCAGTGAAACGTCTCCTTAGAGGCTGGGTGATGCTGGTGCCTTAGAAGGTGCTCACGCACAAGGAAAGGTGGGGGTAGAGCCATTTTCTGATTCTGATCAAATTCTGGTCTTATCTCAACCATGTTTCCTGCCTCCCTGGTCATACCCCTGCATGTCTGCACACAAAAATGAAGACCATTCATCTGTCCCAGTCAGAAAAGTGAATAAAGACATCTGTAACATTATCTCCCCAGGGTTTCCTCCTTTGGCAAGTTTCCTGTGTCCGTGGCAGTAACAAGAGCACATAGAAGAACTATTCGAGCCAGGTCATGATAACTCTACACCTGCCTTCCTGCCTGCTTTGTCTCTGTATATATGACAAATTATATGTCTTTATGTATAACGCAGGAGCAAGATTATCACTGTCATATCAGTAAGTGATCAGAGTTGGTACAGAGCAGGTGCTCAAAAAATAAATGTATCTATGACTGTCATATGCAGTATCTAATAAGCTGCATTTGGTCTTTATGTGTGATTTAAGAAAAAGTGTTGCTAGGAGCTGTAGGATGAAAATAGACATTTTTCCAGAGGAACAAGAAAGGGAACAGGTAAAGGTGAGAAGAACAAAGAATATGGCAAAATACTTGCTCTGAAAGATGTCTTATAGCTCAGACAGAATTTATTGATTTAAGACATGAATTACTGGTTTTATAGTCCATGTTCTGCAAGAAATCCATCTAGATGATCACAATAGTCCCTCCTAGGTTTAAAAATCTATGAATCAAAAAACATAAAAGGTAACAAATATGTAAACGAGTAATATATCCTAAAACATTAATCCAGTGCTCCTTCTTCCAAACCGTTGTGTCCCACCTGCTGAAGTTAAGAGAATTAAACTACAACAATCACAGTACAACTGAAAGATAGGCATATGTCTTATGAAATAAGACATACATAAGACCAGTTGATATCTGTCACAGCACTGATTTTATTGCAGTATTGCTATACTGACTATTTTTCTTGAAAATGGACTTTGGACCATTTTACTTCAAACCTCACTTTTCAATGCGATCACTGTCACAGTGTACCTCCTGGGTCCATATATTTCAGCGGACCTTGGGCAGATCATCACCTAAATTTTTCTGAAATTTTGAGTCTTAAAACTAAAGATAACTTTCCTTGTTCTACCTTTGCCAGATGTAAATGGCACATTATGCCTTCAACCTTATGCCTCTTGCCCATCCATTCTCTGATCCTTCTTTCTTTCTGTTTAACCATGCATGGTGGTGTTTTTTGGAAGCAATTTTGCATAATAAAAAATGGAAACTGCAGCTGCAGGCTCTCCTTTAGAACAGAAATGTTGGGAAAGTATGAGAAATAGTTCATGTGCTAAGTAGGGAGCATGTCCTGCAACACAGTGTTTATGTCTGGATTCAGAGCTTCTTGCAACATGGAATTTGTCTGATGCTGGGTGGCCGTAACAGGAGAGGGAGTGCTACAGTAATGTATCCTATAAATTCTCCCTTGCTGGAAAAAGGCAGACCGTGGGCTTTGTTTTAAGTGATTTGCATCAAATGAGAGCAGGAGGGGAAAGGAACAAAATGTGGGAGTTCCTTTCCCCATGTCTACTTACAATGGCACTGGCGTACTACGTTTAAGGTGGCCAAACCAGGACGTGTGTTTTCCTTAGCGTTTTATATTGATCTGGTTATAAAAAATTGTAAAATAAAACTTTGGCACAGGTCCTTCAAATCAAAAGAAAGTGGAAATGAAAAGATGACAGGATCAACCATTTTCTTTCACTGCTCCTTCAGGACTCCAGGATACTTACTGTCTGGGCCAAAGACAGTGCTGGTGAGTACAGTTCCAGTAATATCCAGTAACATGATTGCACCAAGTAAGCCAAGTGACGATCTGTCTCCTAGTTAGGATACAAGATCATTAATCCTAGACTACAAACAGGGTTTACTTTCAGAGTTAACCCTGATTATTTACACTTTGCATTGGTACACGTACTCTGTTCAACTTTTATTTAAATTATACATTGATTTTTCTCTTTTCTGTTCTGTTTTCTTCTGCAGCCATTAAAGGGGGCTGTAAATGGACACATTACTGGGAAAATATGCCAACAGCAAAGAGATAGGAACAAGTCTGTGCATTCAGTCAGACTACAGACCATGGGCTTATTACCAAAAGGTGTCACTAGAAAGCACTGGGAAAGGTGCGTCATGCTTCACAGATTCTGAGCTGCAACACAGCTTTTGAGCTTAATTTTTGTTTCTAATGCACAAGAAGTGATCTGAGCTGACTGTGCTGACTACTTGCAATGTGCTATACTTCCTCTGCACTGATTATATTACAGGTTTTATTCACTTAAGAACTAGGCTGAGCAATCAGCATGACGGCAGCAAAAGATATTATTGGGTACTGGGGACTAGTGAGAACAGCTAAGAAGAACGAGTCAGAAATCAACTGTGTGAAAGAGTATGTGCAGAATATCCATTAGTTTAATTACACACACATACCTACGTTAGAATAACACTACTATAACTATAGGGTCAAACACCTGCCAGTTAAGAAGTGTCATAATTAAGGATGCCTCATAACCCATAATTAATTTCCTTTCGCGTATACATTAGGACATGTTCACATGCTGTTTTTTCCACAGAACATCTGCCTCCTCCTGTGCACAAAATTGGTAATGCTCATTTAATGACCAGTTGTTTAATATTTTTATGTTCACCCCATCATTTCTAGAGCTTACCTCATTTTCAAATTGTATTTTGAAGACATAATTATTAATTGATTATGTTTGTCTGTGGCAAACATCACTTACGGATCATGGTGTTCAAGCCTTGGGAGCTGTGGGGATCAGAGCCTGCTCTGAAGACCCTCATCTAAGTTGAAGTCAGTAGTAGCTAGGACTGAATCTCGTTCGCAAGCACTCAGCTGGGCCTCGCTCACTCACTCCAGGCACCATCAGGTATGTATTAGTGAATTAATCTTTTCAAGATCCTTCTGAGATGACAGCGTGCTGTTGCTGTTCTACATGTAGATGGAAGACAGCTAAACTACAGAGATCAAAATTAACTTGGATGCTCAACTTGAAACATAATTGGCCCAAATATTTTTCCTTTAAATAAGCAGGCAGTATCCATACTCTTAAAATATGAAGCGCAGCTTCCATTGGAATGAGTGGGAAGTCACGCATGTTAAGCACTTCTGAAATTCAGACTCCAGGCAGAGGAACTTTAGAGTAAGTGCAATTTTTCCATTTCTAATTGGTACAGTATAGAGATCACTCACAGCATCTGCAAGAAATGAAGTAGGAACATGATATGTGACAGTCACCTTAATTATAAAACCCCAATTCAACCCCAGAGCAGGTATTTCATGTACACTGAATGAAATGAACATACTATAGGTTTTTCTTTAATTTGTTTTCCTTGAAGGGTGCTTTACAAAGTCTTTGTACAAGTGGGTTCAGCTGTGGTTGGAAAGGGGTTAAAGGGTTAAAATAAGTGTGCTTTCACCTGGTGTTTCATCCACCTGCACAAAGTTAACCACTCATCTGCCTTTCGACTTTACCCATGTCCCTGGAGAGATATATGCCTCCTGGCTTAAATTTTCTCTGTAGACAAACTTACTTCTGGTGATTCCTAGGCAGGCTGTAAAAATAAAAGCGTCATCTTATGGTAACTCTGAATGTCACATATTTCATCAGCAGAGCAATAGCCTTTAGATTCATGTAAATTTCTGCCGCTTGAGAAATTAAAGTGACTGGTAACAACAGTAGTTTATCACCAAAAGACTAAATTGGTGTTTAATGGCAGACAAAATAGTGACAATTAGGAGTCATGGGTTCCATATCAAACTCCAGAGAGTATGCACTCTAGCAGGTACAAATTATTTGCTTCTTTCCCTGGGCATCGGTAAAGTATACCTTTACCTGCCCTGTCCCCTTGTGTCCTTTGTTCCAGTCCCATTTCTACCCGCTTATCCTGTCCAATTTTTCTCAAGCTTTCAAGTTCAGTCCCAATTTCAGGAAGTTGCAGAAATCAAAATGCAAGACGATGAATTACTGGATGAATGTTTGTGTCTCAGTAGATGTGTCCTTACTAATCTTCGTTGAAAGGTATCAGGAAGACTTAGTTATAAACTTCTGTAGGGCTTCACGTGCATAGTGAATCAAAGTCAATACCTAATTATAAACTAGTATAGCAAACAGGATAGTGCTTAGCAAAAAGCAAAGTAGCAGAGAAAACTTGGAAAAGAAAATGTAAGACATCTGTTTTGGATGTGTTGAACTGACAGAAATGGGGAGACAAACCAAAAGAGATTGACATTTTTATTTGGATAGAAGGATTCTACGTAGGGTGCGTCAGTATCAGGACAGCAATTGAATGTGTATTCACAGAAATGGGTCTAGGGGGAGAATAAAATGTGTCAAAGACCTTTGGACGTGTTGAAGCCCTGACAGAAGGAGGACAAATGAAAATTATGGAGAGGGAGGGCAGAAAAAGATCAGCTGGAGCCAGGGAAGCCACATGCCAGAAGCAGGGGAGCACAAAGCATGGCCGGTAGCCCTTCCAGATGGGGGCAGTTCTGCATTTTGGCTGTGAAGAAGCCATAACAGATGTTGCTAATTCAAAGATGGGCAAGAAAGTCAACAGTGAAGTTGGCTGAGCTCTGAAGAGTCAGAGCTCTGTAGGTTGATGTCGGACATGAACAGAGTTACCAAGAGAGGGGCTGCCGGAAACTTGAGAAGAGAGAAGAGAGCAGCGTTATTCTGTGCTGTCCAGAAGACGTTAGGTAAGCAGAATAGAAACAAAGATATTCAATGTCCTCCCAGTCGGTGAGTTGGGAGCAGAGGGAGAGAAAAGTTTCTTAAGAGAAGGAAGTTGTAGTGTTTCTTTTTTGAAATGGCTGCTCTGTATTACCTGAAGGTTACCCTGAAATGGAGAGTACTGAATCTTGACCAAATTTTAAGAAAAGAAAGATAATATATTGGGAAATACTGGACAATTTGGCACATTTTTTCATGTAGAGAAATGTCCCATTTTGACATTTGTGTAAGTTTTGATTCAATTATTTCCAAACTCACTTTTAAAATAACTTCTATTTTAATACAGATCATGTTTTTAAAATGTTTTAATAGTAAAATGTTTAGACTTTACTGTAACAAAGCAATATGATTCCCCCAAATGTTTTTAATGATGTTTTTGAAAGGGTGTTTTATAGGTCATTTTAATTCCATTTCATAATGGAAAAAAAAATCAAAATTTCAGCATTTCCTGAAGAATGGAATTATTCCCTCCTGACTTATTTCTTTGCTACTTCAAAAGGCATTGTGCAACTTGGACTGGAAAGAGGAACACTGAACTAATTAAAGATAAAATGAGAACAGCAAGAATTAAACAAACAAAACCRAAGAAAATGCATACAGAAAACAGACCAGGAAAAGCCCAAAGGAATTATCAATGCCATCATTCATTCAAGCAATCAAGACAAATGACGTCAAGGTTTCAGAGTGCTGCTTGGGAAAAACAGCAAATGTAAAATACAAATTTCATGTCCCACCCAGGACAATGCAAATACAGAAAACTAGTTCTTGCAAGACTGACAATACTATTCCTACCACCTCTATCCTTATGCTTCATATATATTTCCTTATTGTATCCTTATTCCTATTTCAGTCACAATCATCCTGATTACATAATTTTGGTGGAAAAGCAAATGATAAGATGTTGCTGATATTTAGTGATAAATAGCTATAACTTCAGAAATAAAATAATCCCAGACTTCTGAGTGTTGTTGCAAGTTATTTCTGAAACTAATTTCTGAGTGAAATGAGAGGAGGCTTAGGAAGAACTAAAAAAAAGTAAAAAAGTTTTAGTTAATTGTGCTACAGATGCTATAATCACTTATCTCAGGTAAGGAACTTGATATGTAGTTTCAACCACAGATGGACCAGTTTCAGTAAATATATCCCATAAAAATGTATGGAAGTTGCCAAACACAATGGGGTTTAAATGGCTAAAACATCTTTGTTAGACTATTTATGAAGAACAAGTACAAAGACAAACATACTTTAATGTGAAAAGGTAGCACAAAACATCAAGCATAAATCCATTGAGGCAGAAAGAGATGTCAAGTACAGGTTAGTATATTTTTACTGCATTCTATACATTTTCCATCTAATTCTTTGTACAGTGCCTATGACCATCGCAGAAAAATGGATCAAGGAAAATTATTATTAAGGTCATTATTTTGACTACCTGACTTTAGGACTAATACACAGAGGTACCACTAATAACAGTATCTCTAAGAGGAAGAGGACACAGAGATGGGAAAGACAGAAGAAATGGCGTGTTAAAAGCAGGAAATACAGAAAGGGCCAGTTGAAAAAGAGAATTGAAATTGGTGGAGGGGAGAGCTTAGAAATTCCAATGCAAGGATCAAGGATGGTAATTTTACCCTGGAGTTAGTGCAGAGCTGGTAAGGATTTAATTAAGGACACTAGCACTGAAGGAAATTATTCAGGAGGTTCAAAGGTCTCACAAAACCATTCCAGAAGTTTATCATTGAATTTTCTTTTCTCATCTCATCTTCCTAAATTGTAAGACTATTCAATATGACTGCTGTTTATTTCTTATAACTCTATAGTGTATGTGAGCAAAGGATGAATGTTACTAGCATTTCCACAATGAGACTGCAGATATTTGGAGTGCTAACTTGGCAACTCAGCGTCTACCAGGTGCCAAATCATTTATCTCAGCTTCTATAGCAGCATGTATTTGATGTAATGTATTTTCTACATAGCAATTTAGAGATTTAGAGAAGAAGGAAATTAAGCCGTGTGAAGAGAAAGTGAAATACGTATCTCAGGCCAATTATCAGAAAAGCAAAAACTGAGTAATTATGATAAAACAAAACACTGATAGATGGACAGCACACATAGATGAGGGAAGCATGGATAAAAAATAGTTGCAAAACAAACAGTGAGAAGCATAATTAGAAAAATACTAACAAAATAAAATATTGGAACTGAGGGTTACCACTGTGGCAGGCTCCACTGTAGCCTTGACGTGCTCATCTTGGGAGGTCTTATTCGGGGAAGTGCTTTATTTTCCTAATTCAGTACTTTTTTAGGTCCAGTGTAATGATTTAGGTACGTACAACTCAGCTCTAGAGCAGCACATGGTATTGCTGACCAAGAGCCAGAGCCACAGCATGATCCTTCACTCCCACTCAGCTCTGGGTGTAAAATAACCACAGAGTTGTGGAAAAAGCGGGGTCAAGGATCTGTTCACTTCCTCGCCTCTGGAAGGAAGGAAGTAGCGACTAGCAAGTAGACTCAAGTAGAGACTAGCAGCTCTTCAGAAGTTGCTCGTTCACTCTCCATCTCTTACTGTTCTGCCAGCCAAGAGACAGACACACTACTCAGGGTTTTGCAATGCCTTTTATTTTCCTGTGCAGGTGTAAGGCCAAAGCCCTTCTCTCCCAGGGCTTTGGCCTACATCAAATGAACTTCACTTGTAGCTACCATGAGGATTTGTTACTGGTTTTTTTGTAGCGTGCTGGTCTTCTCCTCAAAAAGACCCTCGGTGATACAGACATTTGGGTTATCAACTCCTCGGTTCTAGCCTCAGAGGTAGGATTTTTGCCAGAGCAGGATCCCACAATACAAGAAGTTTCTGTCTGAGGGAGAGCTCTTCTGATCTATCCCTACCCCATTGGCTTACGTCCTGGCAAAGAGCCGTCCGGTTCTCCTAATATCTGCTGTTTAGTGAGACATCCTTCAGCAGCTGGAATTGGATTTACTCTTTTCTCTCTTCCCTGAGCAATAAAGGCTCCTCTTCTTTGCCTTCCCATGGCTTGTCTGCTGCCTTTGGTCTGAGATGTTCTGCTGCTTTAGGAGAGGATGCTGAAGGACCTCATGAAGCAGCTTCGAGGTAGGGGGTGGAAAGAAGAGGATGTGGGGACTGAGGAGCAGGGCTGCTGGTGGGAGAGGGGTTGTGGGACACTGTAGACAGGGATTTTGAGGGCTGTGACCATGTTGGAGGCTGCAGTTTTGGTAGACTGTATGGGGGACAAGGATGCTTGAAGGATCAGTGATTTAAGTGTCACAGCTGTCAAATGATCATTCAAGAATCAAGAGTGATTTAAGGATCAGGATTGATTTAGAACTTGGCTGGAAGATTAATTGTTGTTTTAGGGACTGATAAATGTGGATGGCAAGAGTTTCTGCAGAACTAGGGACCTAAAATCATCTTGCTCCAATTCCCTCCAGAAATGGACTATATTAAATGTACATCACAGTGGCAATTGGTGATGGAAAACTAAATATTAGCTGAGAGATTATAATGCCATAATCTTAATTTAAAATACCTAATGATTTGGAAAGCAGAGGTAATCCTGCACTTCTGTTTTTTTTTTTTTTCTCTTTTCTAGTCTGACTCATAATAGTTTGCTTGTTGAGATTTGAAAGATGAAGATATGTAAAATAAAAAAGACATTGTAATATTTTAAAAGGCTGATCTCCTTAGCATACAATTTATTTACAGTGCATGGAGAGAGAATGAATTTCTCCTCCACAGACTGACTCAGAGGAGGTGCTCTGGAGGAGCATCGCTCTCTGGTCCCAAAAGAATAATCCATCTATATCAAAACTTAGATAATGTAAATGAAGAAGGTAGTGGATAGGCAAAAAATAGCAGAGAGAGAAAAAAAAAAAATTATGAGAGTCCTATATATTCCAGTATAACTTTTGATCTGAATAGTAACCTCTTGATTGAGGAAAAGTAAAAAGCAGGTAAAATCCTGCTAGACTCCACCTTTTTAAGAAATGTCTTTTAATAAGTAATTGTGCTCTAGTGACTTCAACAACTTAATGGGAAGACTTTGCCTGCTAAAACTGAACATCAAGAATTTACCACAGTAAGAATATTATTGTGTCTCACGTTTTTCTTCTTATCAAAATAATATGATTTTAGGAAAAAAAAGTAACAAAAATTTTACTCCTGCAATAAAACTGTTTCTAATAAACACTACAGCTGCAAAAAAACAATTTAGAGAGAGAGGAAAGAATTAACAGTTATTAAGATAATCAATCTGAGAAAGCCTGTCTGCCTGAATCTTGTACAAAACTAAATGACATACTAAAATGATCTGTACATCTAGCTATCATCAAAAGGTGTAATTCTGTGAGCAGAATATAAATTCAGCTATAATGGATTTTATTTATTTATTTATTTCATTAGTTAGTTAGTTCTAGGCATCTGTACTCACTGAAATTGTACTGAATGATGAACAAGGTAATAGAACTCAAATACGTCAGGACATGTGCTGCAGTGGAAGGGAGAAGATGCAATCTGTGACTGTATACTCTGTGTGAACTCCATGTGGATGCCACATGTCCCAGCCAAGATGATACCACACAAAGCTGCACAGAAATTTTGTTTCAGGACTTCATGTACTGTATTTCCCTTCACACTAATCCACCTGGGAGGATGTAGCTTCTAAGTAGCTCTAGTAGTGTTCAAATAGCAAGAGTAAATCTTACTCTTCTTCTGGCCAGGTAGGATGGACTGTGGTGTAGCCCTCAGTAAACATTACACTTTACAGTCCATAAGCTATAGAGGCCAAAGTCTATGTGTACACAGCCTACATAAAGCAGCAGCAATCATAACACTTTCTTGATTCACAGCAGAGCTGAGTCAGACCAGAAATCACTGTGCTTCCTTGCAGACCTCAGCACTGCAAGGGTTGTCCATATGTCAGCTCCACTGGACACACCAGAGCAGAAAGCAAAACCAGGTTAATGCTTTTATTTAAATCAAGCTGATCTGAAACTAAGTTATAGCTTCTTATTCTGCCTATAGAATATATTCCGGCAAAATGTGGAACCTGTTTTATTTTTAAAAGCAGCTGAAAAATTTTGGCTAATCCTCCTCAGTTATGGGTAACAAACAGGATTAGCTTAAGGAAAACATTTTTCCTACTTAATTTGTTTGCTGTCTCTGTTTAAATTTTTATATAATTGCTCTCACTATGTCTCTTGATGAATTTTTCTGATCATGGTTACTCTAGTGAAGCAGTAATATTTATGCTACGTCATTTACAGTCCTTATATGAGTAAAATTAAGCATGTGCCAGGCAGAGGTCGTAATTTCTCCCTCAAAGTGGAAACTTTTCTAAATAAGAAAAGGAGAAGGGAAAAAAAAAATTCTTCAAGGGAACTACAGCTCTACAACATCCCAGTTAAGGGGCTTTGAATCATAGGCCAATGCTTGATTTGAATTGGAAATGTTTTTTTCAGAACTGAGTAGCAGCTGCAGAACTTCTTTTTCCCATCATTAATACATCCATTTTATTTATTAGAAGCAATTTAGAGGAAAATGTGGTAAATAGCTGGGGCCAAAGATCTATGGATTAGTTTCCCTAGAATTTGTTTTTCATCCTTTACTCTATCCTTCATAAGATTTAGGACACCATTTTGTTGAGAGACAGCTTTTAAAGCTCTGCTAACTTTAGCTACTCTGACAGCTGTATTATTAAACTCTTTAGTTCAGCATGATGGAAACTCATACATAAAACCTGATGTAGTTAGACTTTAACTGGCAGTACTTCATAAATTACCCTGTTTGCATTAATAATTCATTTCAAAAAGAGAATGCAGCTTTTTTTAAAACACCACCACCAACAAAAAAACACTGTACTCGTCCAGCAACATTTTGTAGTGCTTTGGAAAACAAGGTGCATCGGGACATTTTGCTTTCTTGTGTAACTTGCAGGCTGAGAGAGAAACACTTGCTGTGGTGGGATAGCACAGTCTGAAACAGTAGCCGTGAAGGTGGGTTAAAAGAAAATGAATCAGACTTGGGGGTTTTGAGAGCTCTGGCTTCACTTCCTTGCTTTTTCTTAGCGTGTGAAGTCATCTCACTGATCTATGCCTCACTCGCTCACCAGCAAAGTGAGATTGGTTAATCCTCCTTTCTTTTATATTTATGTCTTGTCTATCCTAATCTTGCCAAAGATACACTTGAATAGATAGATCCCTTGATGGCTACCAAACAATCACCCTCCGCACTGGTCATCTCAGGGTTGCGAGCTAATAAATTATCCTGTTTGCAAACTCTTTGTGGCTACATGGAGTCTGGCAGGGTGAAGGTACAAAGAGATTCAGATCTTCTTCCCAAACAGAAACACTGTCAAGTGATTAGTCATGCTAGATTGAAAACGTTTTATACAGCAGAGTATCTTCCAGTAAATAATCTAATGTGCATCTCCTACTTCCAAGCAGACCTACTTCTGTATCCACTAGCACACAGTAGTATGGAAAAATATAGAGTCAATTAGCTCTAAAAGACCGTTTTCCTTTGAATATAAAGGAGAGCGGAAAACAAAAGATATATGGAAACTCTGTGTTGTGTGATTTTCAGAAAACTGTGCAGTAGTGAATAATAGAATATTTTAATGCCTATGGTTCTTTACTTGTCTTCTAAGACTGTACTCAAATTGTAGCTCTGTTGATTTTAAATAGTCATGCTTTAGCATAATATATTAATGTCAATTATCACCAGCATTTTATTTATTGAGATTATTTGGCTCCCTTTATTATTTCTTATACATTGTCAGTCTAGTACTCATGGGAATAAATCTGCTGTCTTCAAGAATGTGATTTGTATGGAAAGGACCTATAAAAATGGTTGTAATATTCACAGGATGTCCAAAAATTGTCTTAATGTCCTCTCATTTGTAATAGTATGACTCCAGCAGAGTCACTGGGTTTGTCACCAGCATAGGAGAAACACTCTGGAACATCAGGCTTCCGTTTTCTCTACTCTGGGGAATTTGTACCCACATTTAATTGAATTTAAACCCCATTTTATAGGGCTTAGATCCTGGAAACACCAGCATTTCACAGAGTAGAATAAAGAAAGCCCCAAGTCACCTGAGATCACCAATAACAGCATTTAAGTAAAAGTAGCAAATTTGAGGGATAAGAAAATTTTGTGAGTATGAAGAGGGATTTTTGTGTCACATACGGGCTGTAAGAAAAGAAGGTGTTGAATCAAGGGTGGGAGGAAGGGACAACGGTGAAGGAAAGCATGGTGTATGGCAGTCAGTCAGAGACAAGGTACTTGGCAGATCTGTTTGATGCTGTCTCAGTGCTTTTATTTCACATACGACTCCTAGCAGGTCAATGCTGGAGATTTTCTTTTTATCTTCCTCCTGATATGTTTGCCTGTAAGACTTGACGAGACCACTTGTGTCACTGAGTGCGGACTCTGTTCTTGCAAACACAGGAACCCATATAATGATCATTTAGTCTTCAGTGGTCTATAGAAAATAGTCCACAAGCCCTAACTGACCCACTCTGTAAAACATTTTCTGAAACCTTCTAAAAAACGTTACAAACAAGGACTAAAAATTGCAACCAAAAGGTATCACAGGAAATGGGGGGGTGAGGGGGAAGGAAAAAATCAAGGGCACTACTGAAAAGTAGTTAGTAGCAACCCATATTCCTTAATATGCTCCAGAGCATCTGGATTGTGCTTTGGGGCTGAAAACAGTGGAGTGACTGAGGCCCTGCCAGCTTTCTGTATCCTTTGAAAAAGAAATATGAAATTCTTTGCTACATTTTGATAGTACTTGCATTCAGTTAGCCTCTACTAAAGTCAACAGAGACTAATGATTTCTGACAAGTTCTCATTTCATTTATTCAAGATTTGGGAATTTTGAAAAAGATTTGGGGAGGTATTGGGGTTTTTGTTGTTGTTGTTCTTTTATATTTTGACTTCATCCTTAGTGGTTTAGGTTTTCAACTGCAGGAATTTGGGAGGAGAGAGCCTTCTGGATAAAATATTCATTAAGAAAAATATTGCCTTTTGCTGGCAGGATTACTTTCAGTAGTCGATGCTAGATTTTACATTCCTCGCATCTTCCAAGCTCTCATTAGTATGATGGCATTTTTTGGTTTGCTAATAATGCCAGACTGTGACTTTATTATGTATTTTTCCCTTTGCTAAGTGTCCTCCTCCGACCCTTACAAGTGAAAATGCAAGATCCAGTAGGCTATTTATTCCTAGTAAGAGAAAACAGGGTCTTTGGGGGTGGAGGGTAGGTGGGGGAAGGTTATTTTCATTTTTTCCCAAGACTTCCCCTATAAAGGTGGAGGTGGAGGTCTTTGTAAGAGGTGTATTGGTAATTCTCTCATCTACTTATTCCAGCTCTTTGATATCCTTCTTACTGTAGGTTTTATTAATTTTTTTTTAAATTATTTTTATGCCATGATTATAACCTTAGTATGCAAGAGGAGAGGAGAAATTAACTTCTTGATTTTACTTTTGTTCAAATCAAAGGTTGACCATGGTTGTACTAACTAACTTTCTAGAAAAAATTACCAATGTTGTTACCAGTACAATTCCTGACACTTATCCTATCTCTTAATCTGCAATTTGAGAGAAGTTGGGACTTCAAAAAGTGTAAAGATTAGGCTGTTTAAAATAGGAAATGTGTCCTTTTTCTAAAGGATTGAGCTGCCTTTGTGATTGGTGATTACATAAAGCCACAAACACAGTCACACTCACAAATACAGAAGCTTTATACTAAGCTATATACCGTACCCCTCCATATTCTAGTAATTTGGCCAGAGGGAATAGCAGGTAGATATGGAGTAGAGAAGTCCTTCTAATAAGATGTGAATTCTTCTTAAAGACTAATAGCCAGCTAATGGAATTTTATCAGGGAAATGAAATAAGAGTATGACTAAGGAATCTTGTCAAGGTTTTGAAATCCTGTCATAAATTAGCACTTTTCTGGGCTGTGTCTATAGAGACCAAAGTGAAATGAGTAGTAACATAGAAGATGCTTTTTCTTCAGACTTGCTCCAAGGAGCAAATATGGACAATGTGGAAAAATTTGGACTTCCCTTAATTTTTTTTCACTCCTGAAGTGACTTCAGTTTTCTAGTCAATGCTTTTAATTTGGCAGCTTTGGCAAGTGCTAAATTTGCCATTAAAGCTAAATAGAAAATCAATGGCTAACAGTCAGCAACAATATGATCTACTGTGACTAATGATGTATTTTCAGCTAATCTGTGAATGCTGAAGGTCTCAGGGCGCTTACTGATGTCAATAGGAATTGGTGGTGGTGGTGGTATTGGGGCAAGGATTTCTGTTTCTTGTTTGTCAGGCAAAAGTCCCTCAGTGGGATGGCACATTAGCAAAATTCTGTGCCCTCGTGAAATGTCAGTGTTACCTGAGAAACTATTTGCAAGTTTTTTGTTGCTAACTGCAGGAGGTGCACTAAGTTTGGCCTTGCTGTCAAGCCTGCTTCTGATGTGGTGAAATGAAATATGTGCTCTGTGTTCCCAGAGAGAGCTTTTGTGACAAATGGCAGAATAATAACCCTTGCTAATTTGTGTTGAGGTATACGTGCTGCTGGCTTGGTGGCATCACTGCAGCAAACTGTGAATCATGTGCAAAATGGAAAAATCCCTGCTTTTTCTGTACTGGGAGTGAATACAGAAGAGGCTGTTGTCTGCTCTGGATTTTGGGCACTGGTGCTCCAGCTTTGGCTTTTCTTTTTTAATAAAAGAATTCAGGAAACCAAAACTGCCTTGAAGAATAAGAATAAAAATAAAAGAAATTCAGTTCCAAATATTGTTCTTTATCTGTTACTATATTAATATATTCAAATACTGTCCTTATTCTTCCAAGTTTAAAAATCAATGATTCCCATTTCAAGCACCTGAGATGTTTTAAATAAATGTTCAGTATGTGCATTCGGCTTTTTGTCTGCTCCTCTCTTTCTTTCCTATCCAGGTTTATGAATTTTGAGTTCATAATTCATAAACCTGGTATGGAGGACCAGCTGTGTCACTGTAACTTTGAGAGACAAACAAAAAAGGGCTGTCTTCAGTACCTGGAAGCCCTTTAACCACTTCCCCGGGACATAAATCTTCTGTAACCTTTAATATAAGAAGAATATTTACCCCCAAAGCAGTATAGAAGTCCAGTGCATTTTGTGTCCTTCAGGCCCTGGCCATTAGAYGGGCTGGAATGCTCTTTAATAAGCTGAATTAAGCACTATGCAAAAGCACCCTGCATTGCAGGGAGGACATTTGCTAAGCAGGGCTGTGCATACAGTATGAAATTGTCCTACATGCATGTTTCATAATTGAGATCAACAGTTTGGCTCATGGAAAGCAGGCCTGAAACTCTCAGCATGAGTGTACTGCACAGGCACAATGTGTTTGTGGGACATTGTTTCCATAAGATCAGCACAATTAGAGTCAGGCCTGCAACGTTCCAGCAATTTTCCTCTCAAATTGTATTCTCCTTTTGACATGAGAGCATTAGGTATGTAATATGCAAACGCTGGGGGAATAGTTGTTTTGATGCCAGCTCGGTTAGGTGGAGACAAAAGTTGCTGCATTTAAGCTTGGCATATGAGGAAAAGGAAAATTGTGTGGGAGTCRTGAGTAGCGATGCATTTTTTTAAGCAAGGGGTTTCACAGTGCTGGAGGAGAACTTCTCTAGAGTAGGCTTCATCCCTGGCCAATTCACAGCATTGGGAAAACAGTTCCTGTGAGTAAATCTATCGTGTTCCCTTTGGCTGGGAGGAGGGAAGCAGGTGAGATGGGACCATGGAGGTTTCCACTAAAACCTTTAATTATAATGTCTTCTGCATTCAAGTTGTCACTTGTTTTTTATTGTAGGAGGGGAAGAAAGTTGGGATGTCGCCAAATGCCACAGACACTGTGAATGCAACTTCTTTTTTTTTTTTTTTTTTTTTAAAGTTGACCTTAGAAGTTAGAGGATCACCTTGGGACTTTCAGCTTGCTTTTTTTCTAAATTACATTTACTATTTCGTAGTTACTCAACAAGAAGCTTGAAAATGTGACCTGAGTGCTCCTCAAAGAATTTGTTTTTAAATAAAGAAAATTGAGTCACAAATATTAAATGTCTTTCAAAAAATCTTGAGATTGTCTTAAAATAATACCATTTTTACTTCTTTACTTCTTTTTTTTCTGTAAGTCATGTAGAATAGACACATGAATTTATCGCAGCTCATCTTTTTCTTTGATAGCTTCCTTTGATAACTTCTTCAGCCTTTCATTTGGACTCATTTTTCATGTAATTTCTTTGCTAAAGCATTTTCCTCCTCCCAAATTCCCAAAGGAGAAAGAATATAAATTATTCTCTTTTCTATAGTGTGTCTAAATACTACATTCATAGGTATACAAAATTATGCCTTTTTAAAATATGAGTAAAAAATTATCCTTTCCCCATTACATTTATGGAGAATTGCTAGGCAAGAATCTAAATRAAGAGCAAATCTATGGTTATTTCTTCCTGATCAGCCAGTTACTGGGCACAGTTTTATAGGTATGTTGAGTATCTGCATCTCTTGGTTTAATCAATAGCAGCTATCCTGCTATCTTTTCTATCCTTCATTTCTTTTCCAACAGGATAAAAGAAAAAATAGTCAAATACAAATTTTCAGGTTGCTTGCAGGTATCTTCTGTTTAAAAGACTTATTTTTTCAGTTGATGTGCATGGGAGCATTTGTTTGATCCTTAGAATAGAAATTCTTCAGATACAGTCCTGTGTATTCTCCACATCAGTTTATGAATATTTTTTCTTGTTTTAGTATTTACATACTCAAGACAAGTTTCTGCTGCAGATCTTAGACCTAAGCCTGGATCAGAAATTCTCTAAGTTCAGGACTCCAGTCTAGAGGACTATAGAACTTTATAGAGAGAATTCATAGAATTTAATTTATAAAACAAACTTGCTACAGGATGAAAACATGAAGTAAGTCAAGCATTTTCTTCATTTATTCCCTGTTAAATGCTTTTGTCAATATGAAGATGTTCTTTGCTTCATTTATACTAATTAACTAAAAATTACAAAAAAATGAGTTAATGAACGCTATTGTTTTGAATTTGCTAGGTTGGTCTGAGAAGGAMAATATTTGGGAATTGCATATGTGTGTTTGTGTGCATACACACACAGCTGAGAAGTGGTCAGTCACTATTAGGAAAATAAATGTCTGTTTCTCAGTTTACTGTAAAACATTTTTGTACTGGTAAAATTATTCGTGATGTTTAGGAGTACCTGTGTTCAGTACCTTGAAAGAGGAATCAAATGTCCTGATTTTATTCTGGGAATCCCCTTTTGAAGATTTCAGGGAAAATGTAGTTCTCTGGCCATCTTCCATACGTTTTAACATAGACATTGAGAGGTGACTTTTAGATTGTAGACTTCTAGTTTGTTGCCATAGGCACTCTACAAATACAAATTTTAGCAATGTCAGACCAGCCCTTGTCGATTGAAAGTGGGTAAAAGTGGTTATGCTGAAGGATCTTCATAAATGGATAACTTAGGATGTTTGAATAACTTCCTGCTTCCACAGACACCAAGTTCTTGACAGTATACTTGGGCAGAATATATATTTTTATAGCTATTCCCCACCCCTTTTTTTTTTAAGGTTGTTCTTTCATTTTTGCATAGAACTACTAAAAAGTTCATTCACTGTGCCTCACTGAAGAAGTCATTTAGAAGGGTCCTTGCCAAGACACTACAGAATCATCCTCTGTTGGCAGAATACTTAAAGAGTTTCCTGGTGGCCTTTTTTAAACTCATTTTCTTTCCCTGTTCTTACATAAGGCCACTGCTTATCTTCAGAGTTTCTCTCTATGTCAGTGGTTGACTCATATGCTATGTACTAGTTGGTGTAGCAGCTCTTTGACCCGAACGAAGCCTTTTCCAACTATTCTTCACTTGCATCTTGGCTACTCTGGCTTCTCATTCAAGTGATGATTCTTCTTCATGTTCCATGTAGTGAAATACAATGCAGTGCCAGTGTGCTATACTTTAAATGATTTACAGAGAAGCCTGTGAATGAAACAGAAATCACATGAGCACTGAACTCTGAACTCAGCTTCTTGTCTAACCATAGACTGACCAACCTTCATGTCTTGTTCAAAACTTAAAACAGTGAAGGCCTCTTGCTCCTTATTGCAAACAATGTATATGCTGTTTCCCATATATTTGCATTTTGAATCTAAAGCTCAAATAAATGGAACGGGAAAAAACAGTGTTGTCAAGTATCTTTACAGGCACAAGATAACACGCCAAAAAGCCAAAAAGGGATGTCAGCTGACTGGGGAGCAGAGACAGCACAGCTGGAGTTATTTTCTAAATTAACTACTGTTTGTTAGGCATAGAGAAGACTTTTTTCTCGAAGGTGGTATTAAGTATTTTGCCTTTTCAGCACAGAGGGAAGACTTTTTTTTTCATAATAAAAAGACTGCAGAGTATTATTGCATCTTTCTTAGGGCTGAAACATTTGCATTAATTCAATGAATGTTTTGTCATGGGCTTTGTGGGTGCTAAACAAATTGCTGATTCCACAGCTTAATGACTACAGCCCATTTCCACATCTATCCTACTCCATTCCATACCCAAAAGGCTGGTTGCAAGTCAGAAAATGAATCTCTTTTTGTTTATCCTTCCCTTGTCTCATTGTGCTATGTGCTATAAAAACAGGTGCTATAGAAACAGTACAAAGGATGGGCTCATTAGGAGGGTTGGGCTGTGCTTTTCCTAGTTGTTAAGATGATAGTCTGGGCAGTAAAGAATAGAGCTCCTGTCTCTGCCACAATAGTAGCCACCTCTGTAGAACCACATCCACAAAAGGATTTTGGCCTCAAGGGATCCAAAGCCCTCAATTAGATACATAGGCTCCGTATACTGGTGTACATAGGTATATCTGATCTGAAGTCCTAAAACTCACCAAAGTGGCTGCCAGTTTTTGACAGGTAACAGTGAGAAATCCCGAGGAGAATGTGTATTCTCAGCATCCCTCCTGGCTCCATGGAGTCCATCCACTGCTGGCAGTCACAGGCAGATGTTAGAGCACATATGGGTGCCTTTTTTTCCACAAAACATCCCACCATGTGGGATGGTAGAAGTTATCCAGTATTGAGGTAAATTGAGCCCACGTATCATTTTGCTTTGATGAATTTATTAACAAGCATGCCTGGATGTGTAAAGGCCATCATGGCTTCTCTTGCTGAAGTTGTTCTACTTGTGAAAACTGAAGCTCGTTGGAGACTTGGTGTCTTAGTGGTTAGGGCACTTACCCAGACTTCAAGGGAGACTTCCATTTCATCCCCTCCTACAGTCAATGCCTGATGTAAAACATTTCATTACTTAAAATCGATACCCAGGCGAATATGCTAGTTATAAGGCAGCAACGTCATGCTTCTTCCTGACCAAATGGATATTTGATTAGTCTGAGGGGATTAGTTTTAACCGGAAGGAGTCAGGCAACATACTCTACAGTGAGGTATAGCTGGGTAGTTAGAGCATTCCCCAGGGAAATGCAAGTTCAAATCTCTTCAAAGGGGAAGAGAAACGTATGTGCATTACCAATACCTTGATACCAATACCTCAAAACACGATGTTCCTGGAAAGGAGGTTAGAAATGCATGGTATCTTGGTTTTGTTTTGTTTGTTTTTTTTTTAATGTGGGTTTCAACTCTCCTGGTAAGCTCTGAGGATGCCTGTTTGATTGAAGTCTGCAAATCAAAAAGGCAGAAAAATATTTCCTTTACCCAGAATTTTAAGAATCAAGAATGTCAAGAATGAGGGGAGCTGTGTCCATATGTTATTCTTACTCTGATAAAAGAACTGAAGCATATGGTTGTCTAGGCTGCTGAGCAATAATCCAGCAGGGTTTTGAAGACATTATTCACAGGACCAGGTGGAGTCCAGGCACTGCACATGTGGGGTTTAACACAACTGCAAGACTGGAGTCAGACTTAACCTGGGACATGCATGTTGCACTGGTAACATTAAGAGCTATGATGTCCTTGGCCACCCTGTCCCCCTAGATCTGTACCTGGAGAAAGTCTGAAGATGACTGCATTGCTTTCTTGAGGAGGCCCAGGTAAAATGGAAGGTAAAACACATGAAAATAGGAGAGGAGAAAAAATTAGATATTTATTATGTACAGAAAAAACCACAGAGATGTTAACCAATGCACCTTTGAAAAATGAACGTTTTAGAAAATAATTTGATCTCCATTGAATTCATGTGTTATTCTCTTTTACCTTTAGACTTCTGCAATTTGGACAACTAGTCAAAATCAAGACTTTCATTTGGACCTGCATTTTAATCTGTATACATAGGTGCAACAAAAATACAAAAAACCTGTCCTGTGCAAGTGAAAGGGAAGTGAGGCGTTCCAGCCTATGTGTTCCAGTTTTCCTCTACGTGTACTTCCAGGTGGATAGTGGTATCTGCTAGCAACTGGGAACTCAAGTTTCCAATAAGGTTAGCAGCTGCATTTGGAACAAGGCTGCTTTCTCTGTGAACATCTGCCCAGACCCTTATTTCCCAAGAGATTTTGAAAGGATTTTGGCTTTTCTAGGTTTGGATAAGATCTAAGCAGCTCTGGAATAATGCTGATATCACGTATGTGAATACCCAAATGTTCTGAAACAATTTTCCTCCATTGTTCTGATTTTTATTGAGAAAATCCTTTTTCCTCCCCCTTCTTTTTTTCCTGGAACTAACAAGTGCCGATTGTTCTCTGTTACTGAAAACAGAGAGGAGCAGAGTACTCTGCTTTCTATTCTTTTGTTCATGTGACTAAAATTTGCTATTAGATTTTTACTCATACAGAAGCAAGTGGCAATGTAAATGTTTCTTGTAATGATTCTAGGCAGATGGCTTGTCCCCCCAAAGTAGATATCCACTAAAATTCCCCTCCAAAAATAAGCTTTTTGTCTGCAAAGAGGGAAGTCCTTGATTTAAACTTTTTTCCTGCTATGGAACTTTGAAATCAGTTGCAGCAGAGATAAGAGCTTTACCCATTAATTTGCTAGCTCTGTTAAGACAGACTAGATCTAACTATGCTTAAAATGTGTTGCTTTCCAAAAAGCAAACAAGTTTTTTTAATATTCTGGAGTATTAGAAAGTACTAGTCCAATATAACATACACAATACTCCAGGTTTTGAGATCATCACCCTGGTATGGATGGAATGCCATTTAATTTGGTAGTTCCCAGCACTCGCTTTCAAAATCAGACAACTGTCTAATGTAAACTAAATATTTATTTTCCCTAATCCCAATATTAACACAGTTACCAAATTTAGAAACAGATAACTTATAGAGGATCACTACCTCTTTTTAACTTCCTGAGTTCTGGATACTGCTCACGGTTAAAGTGATTCAGATCTGGAGACAAATCTCTCTTTGTATATTCATGTTTTCCTTCAGATTGCATTACATTCACATCTCCTCTGCAAGATTTCTCATCATTTATAACTTAATGATAATGTAACATTGCATTTAAGAAATGCTAGTGTCCCTTGGGTATGGCTAGCTGGAGCCATCTCCTGTTCAGACAGTAAACAGACTGTGTTAATGACCATCCTTGTTAACTTAAACTTGGGTTTTATTTATTGCTTTGGAGTTGTTACCTTCTAACTKTCCAGGTGGGGATCCAATTCTTAGTGCATAGTCTTTTGTATATGWAACCCATAATTCTGGTGAGTGTATATCCTGGTTAACAAGCTTCATACAAGCTTTGGTCTCTATAGATTAATATCGCAATTAAATACAGTTTTAAAACACAGGTAACCAATTTCTGTGTTCTTCAGATTTAATAAAAGGAGCATTAAAAAATCTAATTTAGGTAAACATTATTTTTTTCAAGATACCAGATTTCTCCATTAGCATTAAATTATCTTGATTAAAGTATTTAGTTTGTCTGTGCAGTAGAATTTGCGACTGTCTTGTGTTCCTTGTGGGAGAAAAAGATATGGTCTGATGCAGATATTTAAGGTGAACACTGAATTCTTTGTATTTGATATCCAATAGAAAGTGTATCGCATTTAATTTAGACAAGGGCTGTTACTAAATTAGTGAATAAGACCTTTTTTACACTTATGATCAGAGTGAAGAAATACTTCAGAAATCTGAGCTAAGTAAATGTTTATTCAAAGAAAGTGACAGAGAGAACAAGTATAGATGTCATGGAATCCTGATGCAGAAAATGAACTTCAGGTTCATTACTTCATCATCGAGAATAAGAAAATTTCCTCAGTCCAGAATCCTTGTCCTTCTGGGCTGTTTCTTAACCAGCTAACCTTACCCTGGAGCGCAAAGGGGGTTTTTATTGCTTATAAGTGACCAAATTTCTTAGGTAGATAGGAAGTGCAAGCAAGCCAGAAGTACAGAAAACGCAGCAAACCACATATTTTCACAAAGGTGAGGGTAAAATGACTAGAAAGAAAATAGGATGAGCTCACATAGAAAGAAACCTCAGAACAGGTGACATATTTCCTGTGATTACTGTCTGGGGTTCAGACACAAAGACACAGAGACACCACAATTGTACTTTTTTTTCTTATATATCAGGAAACCCTGAATTAATTTAAAAGCTAATTTTATATAGCACTGGTTTAGGTGACTTCAGCTGTATTTTAGGGATCCATTCTGTCATACAGCAAATCGGTCTCTAAGCACAGGGAATGGTTTTAAAGAATTAGAAGATTTTTATGTTGGATTTGAATTGCTTATGTTTACCAGATAACAATACAGTGGGTATAATAGTTATGCAAAATATAAGTATGATGGATCCAAGCCTCTTTAAATCATAAAATTTGTAGCAGAAATGTCCCATCATCTCTGCAAATACCCTTCTGACTTGAGACTCGCTAGGAAACAGTGCTCTTACACTGCATACAGCTAGGGACAACTGAAGGAATAGAATACACTATAATCCTTCTGATTAAATTATCTATGAATTGTGCTTATGAATGAATCTTCAACTTGGATCAAGACAGCTGGAGTTCAGAATTTTAATTTAATAATTTTGCATGGTTCTGGCTTCCATCCCTTAATGCAAATAACTATTTCAAATTCACATTTTCATCTCCCTCCTTGGCTGTGAGAGTTAATAATTGTGACTCCACTAGCATATACAGGGAGCACATAGCTGACATTTGAGGGCAAAATTGCTGTTGAAGGACCAGCCACCTATGAACATCAGCAGTCTCCTACCAGCAGTGGCTGTGTTAGTCTTAATGCAGTCTTATAGATCTGTTGCAAAACTTGACCAGTATTTGGAAAAGTTTGCCGAGATTGTTGGGTTCAAGGTGCTTTAGAAGTACAAAGAAAACCCTGCATATGGAAGATCTTTTTTTTGTTTTGCTTGAATGGGCAGATATCCATTGAAATTTGCATTAAAAAAAAGTCATTTTGGGGCTGAGACCATGTATGTAAAGTTTAAGATACTGAATATGTTTTTGTTCATAATGAAGTGAACAGAGAGCTGTGGTGGAAATCTGGCACCTCTATACAGCGTCTACTGTTAGAAATAATATATGTACACATGTTTAAAAAAATCATTGCTAGTAATTGACAAAAAATTACATGAATTTATGAGATCATGGGAAAAATGACTTTGAAGTTTTCTTGCTATAGATCATTTCAATTACATTCTTGTGAAGCGTGCCATGTCTGTATCTCTTTATCACACTTAAAAGGAGATTTTAATATGAGGGAAGTTGAAATTCAGAATGTCTAACTGGGTCAGTAGGGTGTCCTTATGTACGGAATAAGCAGTGCACCTAACCGATAGGTACAAATGGGGTTCATCAGAGGTACGCTCCTGAAACGAATGCCTGGCTGCCTCCCTGGCAGTGGCAAGAACTGATGCCCCTGGAGGCCCTTGTAGTACCTCTGTCCATACTGCTGCAAGGATCTAAAATTAGTTATGCAGGATCTCTTTCTGGAAAGTTTCTGTTATGTGAACTAATTAAGGAATTTTTCTACCGATATTTGGGGGACTGGTTCGCTAGATGCCTGAAACACTAGATGCCAGTCAGATTGCATCCCAACATATCTGTAGAACCTGGGGAGGCCATATCAAAGCAGCCCAAGCCTTGGACCTCACAGATCAGCATCTGAACATCTTCTCATTTACTCTCTATTTTCCTGTCCTCTCCTTGCATTGTGCAGCATATTTTTGCTCTGCTTTTTAAAGGGATTACTGATACTGATTTTCATTTTCTCCTTGAAGTGGCTGCAAAATACATGGTTCCATCTGAGGAAAGTGCTTCTGGGTTGAAATGAGACCTGTTCTATTATTTTTGATGGACACTAGCTTTCTTTCAAGAAGAGACAAGTAGAGATGATGATAACACAGGATTTTTGTAAACAAGATCCCGTGTCTGGGTTAACTTCTGTTTGGGGGCTGTTAGTGAAAGCATCCCAAGCACTGTCCTGCTAACCACTCTGTATTGAAAGCCTGTGCTCAGTAAGGAGGGGAAAAAGAAAAGAAATTTTAAAAAATGATGTTTAATATTTGCATAGCATTTTCACAGGAATGTTACAAGGGAGCACAGCAGCCATTTTGACTCTGTCACAAGGCCACCCCTGCATCTGCTCAGCTATATATTTGCTAGGAAATGAAGTGCTGTTAAGAGACTACCAGAGCTTTGCAGCTATTCTGTTTTGCTCATAGGTTTATGCGTTGTTAATTTGGAAGCAAAGCTAATATACTTCAGATGGTGTTATGGGTTTGATAAAGGAAGCAACATGATAGATTAAAATACCCTCCTTTCAGACATTGCAAACTGCCAAAGCAGTGGTATTTAGGCTCAGTGGGTCATTTATCTTCAAACTACACAGCTGACTCGGCACTTGGGTGGGTTGAGAAGTAAGTGGTTTTGACATTTAGCAGCCCAAGGCTTCTTTTCTCCTTGAGAGACTTGCATGTCAGCTATGTTAGGTTTTGTCTGCTGCTACCCTTTTGAAGCAGATGGTAAAACTTCACCTCAGCTGGGTGGTTGGGACCCTTGCAGCATTTAGCAAGGCTAACCAATTGAATTATAACTGATTGTGCCTGCGGGTATCGAGTAGCATATGATTTATGATTATGGTGTTTTAAATATAGTCTGTGGAAGGTACCAGAACGTAACACTGAATATATTTTGAAAAATCCAGAGAAAAAACAAATCACTCACAGAAAACCAAACAGAATAGTTCAGAATGAGATAAGGTCCCTTCTGTTAAAAACAGCTCCATCATAACCATTGTGTCTATTGTAGATGTGCTCCTGCATATATTTAGTCTGCATCCTTAGTCTTCATTATATCTTGAAATTATTTAAATATAAGTTTTGCACAGAACGTAGCTCTTTGCTGTAATACGTGCGGTTTAGGAAACGCAGATTTCAAAGCTGGAGTCTGTATAGATGCTGAAGTGATAAGCCCGAAATAGCAGAGTACATTCAATGAGGTTAATGCATCGGCACCTCAGCAAGCACTTCTGTTCAGTTAGGCATAAAGCCTGAGGGTAAAGTAACGACCATTGTGGGATCAGCAGTTCTATTTTTAGACAGCTCTTTTCCAAACCTCATCCTCTTACAACACAATATTTGCTAAATTGGAAATAATACATCCCAACCAATCTGAATAACTAGAGATCATGAGTATTCATGCTGCAACATAACAGCAATATATATGCATCTTTCTTAAAAGAACATCCCTTAAAATGAAGTGAAAATGTGTTTATTCATAATGAATGTCTCCAGATAAATGCCTAGCAAGGGATATCTTATTTTCAGCTGTTTAGTAATCCTGCTTAATTATGCCCTGCTGAAACTGGGAAATGGTGTAGAGAAAAGTGATTAGGAGAAGCTGAGCATTTGCTGCAAGGTACTATTGTGAATACAATAAAAAAGCTGCCAGTCCCTCAATAAAGAGTGTTTAGTAATATACAAGATCTAATTCAAGGTGTACCTTGCAAATGACATTTTTAGTTGCATGTTCTACATTTCCTTTGCATTGGCAGAAGACAGCTGAGGTTTGCAACCTTACAAGAAGAATACAGTGAATGCTTTACTGAAAATAACATATAGGACAAGTGTAGCCATTTTTAGTTCATAAACCATCGGTGAATGTGTTGAAATACGTGTTCAGTTTTTCTGAACACTCTGATGAAATGTGCTTGTTAGGTAGTGAGCTCCTCAGGAGCAGAGCATGCTGTATGTGCTCGCATAGCATACAACGGGCATTACCAGAAGATAAAAATTTGTCTGCAATCGAGTACTTACTACATGTCATTCATGAGTGTCCACTATTGGCACCATGGGTTTAATCATGTATGTTATCTTCTCGTTGTTTCTGTTTCCTGCTGGGATAACCGAAGCTTCATAAATCTGAAACTTCTGAGAATGTTTTGGGAATGCAGAGTTCTTTAACTGTATTTCGTGAAGTCTGCTATCAATTCAGATTTATTTGTGAATATTTGCTCACATTAACATTTGTAAGTGAGCATGCAACCAAGTGTTAAGAAATCTGTATGGTTTGCAGATGTAAGCAAAGCAAAATGAATAAAATGTCAACAGTATTTTTGGCAATATTTTCCCTTATTTCCTACATGTATTCTGCTTTGACAACCTGCTCAAACGTGTTTTGTTTTCCTGCGGGTAAAGTAAGCAGGCAAATGCACATACCTTGCTTAGCATGCTGTTCACTCTCTCTGAACACATATACATACCTTATGGGGGCACTTATATTTCTTTTCTTGGAACAGACAGCAAAATTCTCACTTTTGAAAATGAGGTCTCAAAAATGGTAAGGTACCACAAGCAGAGCAGAGCAGAAGAGAGAATAGTAAGGCAGCCTTTCCTCCTCCATCAGCCTCCCCCCAAAATTCTCTGTCCGTCTGACCAGGCAAAAACTCCTTCCTGACCACACCWTAGCACTCAGTTTGACCCTGAACACATGCTCCACCAGGCAACCAATTTCTTGCTACTGGAAGAAGCATAGGTGCCTCCAGCCAACATCTCATCTGTAGTTATATCCCGCCTGCAATGCTCTGCAGCAGGAGCTGGCCTGAGATGCATATACAGACCTGGAGTCCTCATAATGGTGATTGCAGTTCAGGTTTTGGTTTTGATCTCCCAGGAATATTAGAGAAAACTCAGACAGAAAGATTCCCAAAGAATGTGCTGCACTAAAACATCTTACTAGCTGTGCTAAAGCTTAAATCACAGTATTTCTGCTGATGGAAACATTGTATAAACAAAAGTCAGCTATTTACAGTGATCAAAGAAACACATTTTGTGGTTGCATGTAACTGAATGTTTTCTCAAAGAGGCAAACAGTTTGCCTGTTAAAGGACACGAGCAGAGAAATGAAACAGAACATACTTGCTCATATTTCTAGAGCGCTAAACAGCCCTTCCTGTGAAGTGTGAAGTGCCATTTGAGAACTGAGATATTGAACTGTTCTTATTATTCCTCCAAGTTGTTGGTTTCAGATGCCATTGCAAGGGATAAGTTTAAAATTGAAATATTATGAGGCAGCCCCACATCAGTATTTTAGAGAAGCTGAAACACCATTGAAACTCGGAATATGTCTGGATTTTCACCAGGTGGGGACATACAAGACTTCAGAGGTCCTTTTGTAGCATCTAACAGTGAAACATCTTACAAGGGAATCACAGAATATTCTGAATTTAAGAAAGGGTCTTAAAGAGCTGGATTTATACAGGTGTCATGGGTGTTATGGGCCTCTGGAGGACAGAGAATTTGTTATGTTGTGCCACTGTACTCTTCATCCAGGATGAGATAACACTATGGTAATGATATAAAGCTTTTTTTTAGGCACCAATTTAATGAACTGTATATACACATACATACATATAAAACYCACTGGGCCATGGAATTTTTTTTATTCCTTCCGTTTCATCAGTTATGTTTCTCCTAAGTCCTGATTAGTTTCAAGGGATAAACCACACCATAGTCAAATAATTTTTCATTTCCTCCAGAAAGTTAAATTTTCATCACTACTTGTTGGCATTTCTGGTTTTGGGGTTTTTGCTTCTTTATTCAATTCAGTAAAGCTGGATCTAGTGCAAGCTTCCACAGACATGAAAAAAATTACCCTGACAGCACAGAGCATAGAGGCTATGGGTACGCTGCCCTTGGTAGGGTCTTGTCTGTGATGTCAAACCCTCAAGCCTTTTGAGGTAGACCAGTCACATTTTTCCTGCAGGTGGTGGTACAGGTGGCTGCTGTATGCCGTGTCCATCGTTCCGTAACTATCTTCACCTTGACCCATAACTATATTATATCCTGCATGCAACCTTTCTGCCTCCATGGTAGTGGGTGCCCACATCAGTGTGCTGTGAGGTCCAAGCCTGAGCTAAGCCCTCTTTCTTTGCTGCTCATGGCTGCCATCATGCTGCTCATGGCTCTGGGCCGGATTAGAACAAATAAACACTCCCATGGCCATCATCACCCCATGGGATGGGGCAAGGCTGGGCAGGCCTTGAGCTCTACATCACCCTCAGGGATGGAGAGGGAGGGGATGTCCTGCTGTGACCTACTGCTCTTAACCTCTTGCAAATGTAACTGTGAAAATTTGACTCGTTCCAGTCTCTCCTTCACTGAGCTGTGGTTTCGGCAGTATAAGAAAAGTACCCACTGCATTAATAGAGAGCAGAGTAGGGTGGCTGTGACACTTATAAGAGATGTTCAGAAAGGATAATGAACAATGATTGACACTCTTCTAGTGCTAGATGAGGATCCACAGGAAAAAAAACTAACAACAACCAAAACCCCGTATTCATTTTAGGAGGCAGAGAAACATGTTCCAGGCTAACAGGCAAAATGGTTCTTACAAGCAGAATTTGACCACTGAAACTAAAACTAGCCTCATTTTATATTAATCAGACCATTTAGGAAATTATTCCTGCTAACTGTTCTTTCCTACGTATGTTATGCCAGAGTACAGTCTACAAGAAAGAAATAACACTTTTATTAATTGCAAGGAATTCTGCAATCACGTAGTGCATTTACAATGTTTAGTGCTAAAGCACATCATTTCTTATGGCTTCTATAAATCATCTAGAGATCTTTTTTTTCTCCTTCAGCTCCTAAAATACCTTTTAAACTTTCAGTTAAACTATCTGTGTTCTATACCTCTTTCTTCTGCATTACTCTCTTCTATCATGTTTTCTTCTTCTATATTCCACTCGTGCAGGTTCATGCTGTTTGCCGCTCCTGCTCAGATGCTTGGTTTGGCAAAACAGACTTGCTTAAGTGTAAGCTAAAGGGCTTGACTGGGCTCTGTAAAGTCTTCTGGAGGATACTCTGACCAAAGTGTCTATTTTAGTGTGACAACTGTGTCATACAGATGTTTGTATTTTAATTGAAGCACACATTTTTCATTTAAAGAATGTGAACAAATAGATGTGAATACCCTTAAGAATAGTAGTGCATCAGAGTTATTATGCTAGTGAAGGTACAAATTTTCTCCCTTTAAAGCATTTCAGAGTTTGAGTCTGACTGGTATCTAATTAATGTAAAGCATAGACTCAAAATCAAGATGCAGTGAAGAAATATCAGAACCATTTTGTGCTTGATGATACTTAAAAAGAAACCAGCTGGATCATTCGGACATGGAGCTTGTCTGGGGGACAGTGCTGTTCACTGCAGGAGTCTGGAGATGGTCTGCTCCTCAGTCTCGCAGGGAAGACAGATTTATGTTTAGCTATAGTAGTTCACTCTTGTATTACCTGACTCCGCCTTTTAGATAGAAATCACAGAAAACAAAGTTAAGAGGGACTATGAGACCTCTTCATGAGCAAGGCAGTGTCTGTTGTTTTCCTGCATAGACTCTTGCCCCTTTTTCCCTCCCTCCCCCCGTAAAAGAGAGACAACAGCATCATCTCAAGAATCTGTTTTGGTAATTAGCTATACAAACCATGGAAAAGTTTTCTTAGAGTCTAACCTAAATCTTCCTTGCTGCACTTGAATCCAGTGCTTATTTGTTTTATTTGTAGCTTATTCCTCTTCTTTTTACAGCTACCTTTTATTCTTTTGAAAACTGTTACGTTGCTAATAAAGCCGTGGCAGRTAAGGGAGGTACTGTAAGGTATTCTCCACAGGCAGTCGGGATGACTAAGGAAGAGAGAGAAAGGACAAACAGAATACAAGGGGGAGMGCCTGTGATACACGTAGCCAGTTTGTATGTTTAAACCTTTTCTTGATAGAAGTGGTATGTGCTAGTACATGACAGCTGCTCTCTGTTGGCAGCAGGGTTATCTGGAGGGTCTGGACAGGTACTGCTAGGAGCTGGTGGGTTATACTTAGCATTCTGCTTGAAGGAATCACTTGTTAAAAGCAAGCCTCTTCTCTGTTCTTGAGTTTGGTGGTAGGGAACAAACAACATAAACATTTAGGATTAGGGTTAGGTCTAGAATTAGGGTTTGCCTTGGAATGCCAGGAAAGACAAACTGCAGTTACTGCTGGGTTTCTGTAAGTTTGCTTCCCTAATATTACAGCTGGTTCTGCAAGGGGAAAGGGAAACATGATACCATTTGTTTGGGCAAGAGCAAGAGCTCTGGTTAGGGATGCAGTAATGTTTGGAAATAGAGGGAGGGCTGAACTGTAGTGTAGTTAGGTTTGCTAACCTGTCTTAAAGGACCTAAAACTTGATGGACTTGATTTATTTCTCTAGAACGAAGTCCAATACTATTGTTATAATCCTAGATTAGGATATGAAATTCCAGGATACTGCTTTGGAAGTTAATGATGTGTGTAGCAGTCTTTTGCTCTAGAGTTAATCATTTCCAGTTAACGTTAAAATGAAGGTACAAAATCAAGGGGGTGCTGAGCTGCAATTATTGCTGTGTTTGGAAAGGCTTGGAAGGTAGTGACACTCTTTGGCCACTTGTATTTCCAAAAATAAAGCCTATTCTTGAACAAAAAGCCTTGGCTTTGCATGAGAAAAGTGCACTACCAGAGACCACAACATGGTGTGTTCCCCAACCTCTTAAAGCAATCAGTCTGACAGGGTCAATCTAAAGATCAGCTAACTTAGCTAAAGCCAGCATTGATTACAGTTAGGCCTTCCTGCATTTCTGAGTCCTAACCCTGACTTTAGCCATGAATTTATACTAGGGCAAGTGATGACCACTGCATGAAGCTCAATATAGAATCCTAGCTCTTTACATTTGTGTATGTTATTCTGGAAATGGAAAGTCTGAGCAGCTCCTGTTATTGTGGGACTTAGACACGTTAATTGACCTAGGCTTATGGCTGGTTCCTTTAGGACCTAGAGGAACGTAATAAATTCTGGATACTTCCAGGGTATTTTGCATGTATACAGGATTAGGTTTCTAATGGTGTTGTGGTTGCAGGGGTTAGAATTTGGTTAGGATTCTGAAATGTAGAAAGTTCTGAGCTGTAGTCAATTATGGGTTTAGAAATGTTCACTAATATAACCTGTAGGGCTTGTACGCGAAAGGAAGTAACATGCTAATTGACTTTCCATCACTTCCATTATATCGCACCTGAGTTAAATCTGGAGTTTGGGATAAAGAATGCCAAGGGATCAGGGTTCATTTTAATCTTGCGGTTAGAAAACATGGTTGGGCTAAATTTAGGCCAGTATTATTTGGACCTAAGAGATTTTGTTGAGTTTTTTGAGCTACCTTTCAATCCTTGGCATGAGTTAGGATTGGATATAAGAAAATGTCAGGTTTGTTACCTGCTGTCATTTTGGAACCACTGCTTTTGAGAGAGTAAGTGGATAGTCCATATCAATTATTTGGAGTGGGACTCAGTTTGAGACTAAAGTGCCTGAATTTAGGCATTTAAGTACATGTGACTGCTTGTGAGCAAGATGCCTAACCTTCTTTTTGTAGTCAATAGAGATCCGGTTAATGATGATTAATCTGAGATTTAATCCATAGTGAACAGTCTTAGAAGTGATTATAATTCTCAGGAGCAAGAGACCCCTTGATTCATTTAGGTTTAGGATTTGATTTGGGTATGGCTAGGGATGGGGTACAGCCATGCAGTAAACAATTTAATCTCAGTTTGTTCCCCTAGTTCAAAATTGAGCTGCTGTTTTAGTTGATCACCAGAACTTTTTTCCTTGCACTTTCTAAACCTATAATCTCTGCTTGATGTTAAGATAAAATTCAATGTGTTCATCAGGCACTTAATGCAAACAGCGGTAGAACTAGGTTAGCAATATTTTTCAAATCACAGGCTGACTACTGTTCAGCTTTCCCTGTATGTATGAATTTATTTCAAACCCTAATCCTAAGGATTTACTTAACATTGGGCTGCAAGAGGTAGACATTCACTGTGTTTTTATAGACCTTAACAGAGCCAAGGCTAAAAATAAGTTGAAAAACCTATTTACACTAAGAATTAACTGCAGATCTGTCCTCTCTGAAATTCTAAACCTGAGGCTCTGATCCCAGTCCTCTGCTTGACAGCAATAGACTGTCACTACTGTCAGCTCTCTTAGCTCCTAACAGGACCACTCCTAAAAATAAGCTGTTGAACCTTTAGAAACACAGTAGGTGAACCCTCCATCAACTTCCAAAGCTTAATTCTAATCTCCACGTTTGCCTCTTTAGGGTTATGGATTGTTCATATAGGATCTTGAGAGTATATGAAGCTTTGCAGACTAAACCAGCAGACTTCTGCAGTAGAAAATGTAACATAATGATGTAACATATTTCTAATCAGAGAGTCTGTAACACCAGGTTGGCCAGAATTTCCTGAGTTTATATAACCTAAACTTAACAGAAGCTGAAACTCTAAGGCACCAGTCTGTTAGAGACCAAAGTTCAATACGTTCGTTTAAGCCCCAGTGGAACCAGACACAAACTCAGGTTACCATAGCCCTTCTCATCTCAGTATTGCCCACAATTCCTAACAACTCCCTTTATTTCCAAGCACCCACCTAGCCCTAGTTTACACCCTAAAGAATATGGCATTGCTGGCTAAAACTCAGTATTTTCCCCTAGTTCTCTAAGGAATTAGCTCTGACTCTAGACTGGTAAAACTGCTTAAAGTTAGCTCCTTTATTAACTCTAGTTCACAAGCCTGTTCTGAAACTCAAACCTTAACCTTCATATTAACCCCAGCCCCAAGCTTATATTTAACTGCAGAGCACTGACGAAAACTCAGCATGTTCCATCCTGTCATAAGTTTGGGTCAGCTAACTTTTCCCAAATCACTATTAAGCATGGATCATGAGGCCCTCTCTGCTCAAACTCCTAACTCTAACAGTATTTCCAACCCTACTTTCCACTGTAGACTCCAGCCAGGAATCTTTCTTCTCTAAAAATGTTAGTTTCAGAACCCAAAAATAAATGCTGTATATTAAACCCTTAGTCCTATAAAAATGCTCTTCACACGCTTCATGATCAAGATATTCCTCTGGTCCCTTGAAAAGCTAGTCTGCGTTTTGTGGATCACTATTTGGACTTGTGTCTATTTGCACAAGTGCCCTTTCAGATCTGAAGTAATCGTGTTCCCCATTAAGCAGAGAGCAGGAGCAGCAGTCCCAGTCAGACAGCAAGAGCTGCAGAGCTATGTGCCCTTTGACTGCTTCCAGTGCTTGAGGTACACTGCATTGGCCAGTGGTCAAAGTGGACAAAGATGTCAGATTGACATCTTTATTTCTGCTAGTAAATTTGCACCTGAGGGCTTACCCTTAATTGTATGGAGCATTTCTGCGTGCATAGAAGGGGAGATAATAATAAGCTTGTGCTAGAAAATAGGTGCATTTGTATGAACAGGGAATCCCTTTGAGAACCCTTTCCCTCCATGCTCAAAACAGATCATGCTCAAAAACAGACCCAAAAGATAGTAAGAGCTTAAACCATGCTATGGTTCTCTGTATAGAACACAATTATCAAACCAATAAATAAAGAAGGCTTTTTTCCAAAGCAATACTGATTTCTCTCTGATTGTGATTCTTAATAGAAAAAAGGTAACCTGTACGTGTACTGGCCAAGATGGAGTTAATTTTCTTCATAGCAGCCCACATGGTGCTGTGTTTTGGATTTGTGGCTAAAATGGTATTGATAACACAGCAATATTTTGGCTGCTACTGAGCAGTGCCTGCACAGCATCAAGGCTGTCTCTTTTTACCAGTCTACACCTCTTCCCTCCCTCACCCCAAGCAAGTAGGCTGGGGGTGGGCAAGAAGCTGAGAGGGGACACAGCCAGGACAGCTTACCCAAATTGGCCAAAGGGTTAATCTATACCATATAGCACCATGAACAGCAATAAAACTGAGGCAGAGGAAGGAGGCAGTTGCCTTCCAACATGGTCATTGCTCATGGCTGGGCATCAGTCTGACTGTGGAAGGTGGTGAGTGATTGCTTTTGCAGACCTCTTTTTTTTTTTTCCCCCTCTTTCCTTCACCTGTTGAACATTCTTTACCTTGACCCACAAGTTTTCTTGCTTTTGGTTTTCCTATTCTCTCCCCCGTCCTGCTGGAGGAGGGAGGAGGGAGTGAGAGGGTGTTTGGCTGATGGCTGGGGCCAACCCACCACAGTATGGTAAGGGGAGGCTGATAATGTGATCAGCTGTGCATGAAATGATGACTTTTTATATTAGTAAATTGAAAGTATTGTCATTTCAGATTAGCCTGGTAGACCGACACTGTGGCTTGCCTGTATTTCATAAACCTCTTATTAAATGCATGGGTAGCCTGTCTCTGGCATTAGCATCTTTTGCAAAACATATATCCTAGCATGAATATTTCTATCAAAAGTTATCTGGCAGCTGGATAATTCTTGCAGTCCAGGAGGCTAAGCCATGAAGAGCATAAAGTATAATTGGTTTTCATAGTAAAACTTGGTATGGATTCTTACTCACTGGATCTGTTTTTCTTATGTATTTAATTATATATGCTTATTTTAGGGCTGCAGATAAAGTTCTACTGGATCAATCTCTAGGGCTATGCAAAAAACAAACGTGTGGGTATTATATATGCATATAGCTCAGGATCTCAGCTGGAAGAACTTAAAATTAGACTCATTCCACAATGTTTCAATGACATTCATTCCTAATGACAGTGAAACTGAGAAAGAGAAACTGGTGGATAGCAACTACAAGGACCAAAAATATTATTAATGCTTTATTCTTTTTCATTTCAGCATTCAGTGCTTTATCACTAAGTCTCCCCCTTTTCTTCCTTCCTCACCTCACTTAGGCTACTTGATAAACAAAGATGAGGCATCTACCTTGTCTTACTATTCCAGTCAAACCATGCTTTCTGTTAAGTCATTAACACAACAGATATATGATTGGTTTCATACCTCCACATAAGGAGAAAATCATAATAACCTAAGAATGATTTTGTAAGAAACTCTACAGAATGAGTTATTGGTACATTAAYGACTCAGTCTTGACATTTAATATTATTACTTGTTAAAGAACGAATGCTTCTGGATAGCTTTTCTAATTTCTCAGGAATAGATGGCTAGGGTATGTTATAATCTCACACTGAATCTTATGAAATTGTTCAGCAATTGTGTTCATAGGATTGCAGCTCTGAACTCACCTTTTGAATGGTAGCGAATGCTCCATAAAATCTGCAAAATTGCCAACCTTGTAATTATGAACTTTTCAGCATAGAAACAAAACAAAAGGTAGCATTTACAGATAACCTCACTGTATCACTGAAATGTGCAGGAGGAGTTCCAGTTCTAAAAGCTTCTATTTTATCTTTAAATTCAACTAATCCTTTAAACTATGCCTCCAGGAAGGCAAGTTTCCTTTCCTGTTGAAGTTGAAGCTCAAGGGCAGCCTGGGCTGCAGTGGCCATGACATAGTGGAGTTCAAGATCCTTAGGGCACTGAGGAGGGTGCGCAGCAAGCTCACTACCCTGGTCTTCAGGAGAGCAGACTTTGGCCTCTTCAGGGATCTGCTTGGTAGAGTGCCATGGGACAAAGCCCTGGAGGGAAGAGGGGCCCAAGAAAGCTGGT
>JAYKAV010003299.1:1445992-1702791 GCA_035582835.1 Phoebastria nigripes
CAATGTGCACTCGCAGCCCAGAAGGCCAACCGTACCCTGGGCTGCATCAAAAGAAGCGTGGCCAGCAGGTCGAGGGAGGTGATTCTGCCCCTCTACTCCCCTCTGGTGAGACCCCACCTGGCGTACTGCATCCAGCTCTGGAGTCCTCAGCACAAGAAAGACATGGACCTGTTGGAGTGAGTCCAGAGGAGGGCCACAAAAATGATCAGGGGGATGGAACACCTCTCCTATGAGGAAAGGCTGAGATAGTTGGGGTTGTTCAGCCTGGAGAAGAGAAGGCTTCAGGGAGACCTTATTGCAGCCTTTCAGTACTTAAAAGGGGCTTATAAAAAAGATGGGGGCAAACTTTTTAGCAGGGCCTGTTGYGACAGGACAAGGGGGAATGGCTTTAAACTAAAAGAAGGTAGATTTAGACTAGATATAAGGAAGAAATTTTTTACGCTGAGGGTGGTGAAACACTGGSACAGGTTGCCCAGAGAGGTGGTAGATGACCYACCCCTGGAAACATTCAAGGTCAGGTTGGATGGGGCTCTGAGCAACCTGATCTAGTTGCAGATGTCCCTGCCCATGGCAGGGGGGTTGGACTAGATGACCTTTAAAGGTCCCTTCCAGTCCAAACTATTCTATGATTCTATGATTCAAGTTTGCAAACTGTCAAAGACAGAATAACATCATCATACATACAATAAGACAGAATCAGGTAGTCAGAGGACAGTGCTGTTCCTGAAAATATTAATACTTGCTAATGAAGAGCCTGTTGCATGATTTCAAGCTTGGTAGAAGTAGCACAAAATTAGCTTGCCCTCATATGGAAAGGACTGCAATCATGAAAGCATTATAGGTGTATCTTCGGTTCATCATTTGTCAYGGTAAAACAATATACCCTTCCCTGAACTTTGTTTGGGTGGAAGATATTCCTCTGCTATGACATTGCTATCAATGTCACAACTAAGCACCAGCTGCAGTTTTAAGCACGCAGCTCCACATTTAAACATGCAGTCAACATTGAGACATGCTTTCATGGCTCAGTCTGTCCACCTGAATAATTAGACTACTTAGGTGAGCTTTTGTACAAACTACAAATAGATGTCCTCATTGCTATAAAAGACTTCCTTAATACATAACAAAGCATCAACATGCTTCGATTTGAAATACTGGTTAGGGAAGGGCCAATTCTGCTCAAAACACAGATTACCAGCAGATTAAATGAAATAAAGTGTGACAACCACATATAACATCTTGGTTTTGTCCTGTGTCACTGCCCCAGATACCTACCACACCTGATGTCAGTAAGATGAAAGCTAGGAACAACATAGTTCAAAAAGAAGTTGAAGCAGGTGCTCTCTCTTTGTGGGTAGTAGCTACCATGACCCTCATCTTCTCAACAGCTCCATACAGCACATAAGCATGGGCGGGTAACATGTATACAGAATGTGTCAACACCCATTTGGCCAGGGGTACAAAAATAGTTTTAGGAACACTGAAGCTATCACCAAATGTCTGGCTTCCAATCTTCATATATCACACCATCATCTCTGCTTAGAAAAGCTGCAATGTTGTGAAAATACAAGCATGTGGTAATTTTTTGCATGCATCAAGACTTCCAAAATCTATAGAGAGGCCAACTCTGAGGCAATACTTTGAACTATTTAGGGAGAGCATGCTAGCCCAAGGAGAAAACATCATCACAGACCTGACAAAATAAACCCTGAAAGATTAAGTCACTGTGGTTTATGAATTGCCCTAAATTGCACCAAACCATGACATAGGCACTGCAGTCACCTACTATGCCAATAGAAAATGAAAGATAAGTTCAAGACAACACTGATACAAAAGACTGTGTAAGTAAACCAAAGCTCCTAAAACCAGCTGTGCTTAATTCCATCAAACAGCGAACTGCAAAACCGCTTACTTGCCATATTTCTCTTAATAAGCATATCCTTTAAGTTTCATTTTTCTTCTACTGTTAGCTCGTGTATTAAATGAGGATTAGGAAGCAAATGACAATGTTTCATAGAACTACTGACTGTGTGCTCTCCTCTAGTTCATCTATTCATGCCTGCATATAAAAGAGAGCAAAACAACACACAAGTAGGTATTAACAAGACCAGAAAAAGTACTCAGTTGATATCTCTTCAAATGTTTGTAAAGAGAAATTACATGCATGGTAACTTGATGACTATCTCTTCTAAAAAGCAGGTGAATTCTGTGTTAACAGAAGTGAAAGACATCCTTTGAAAGGCTGACTTTGAACTATGATCCAGAGAAAGTAAGTAACCTGTGAGATTCTGTAGGCCTATTGGTCCTAAGACACCTGCTCTCTAATCTTTTATTTCTGACCTTATCCTGTGTAGAAATCACGATCCGTGCCAGGTTGTCTTATTTTGTAAGTTGCATGCACAGGAACTGGAACACTCCCAGCATGTTGCTAGTTTAAAATTTGAAATAGAGTTTACAGAAGAGAGTGGAAAAGTGTACCCAAAGCTCTGACATGCAGATCATCATGCAGGTTCAAAGTGATTGACCGTGAAGTTTTCTGATATTTTGGCATAAATGAGTGAATTTTTCTGGGGCATTTTGCTGCAAGTGCATACATTTCTTGGAGCAGAACTCAGTTCCAGTTGCTCTCAGAAATCTGTATCACCTACTTTCAGCCAATTTACTTATATTTACCTCTTTTTCTGAGGCAGGTCCATGGACTTCATGAATTACACAGAGAAGTAACCTCTGCTATTCCCCTTACAGAATGCTAGCAAAAATTTCTAGGAAAGGTTTCTTTTGACATGTGGAAAGAGCTCTTCATTATGTATTCATCATTAATCATCTTCTCTCTTTGTGTGAAATTTCCTGCTAAGCTCAAAGGAAGTATACATTCAAAACACATCAGTTGCACTGACTTCATTTTTCTATCTTCTGTAGCAAAGTTCAAGTGCCCAAGATATGTAGCTTGCTTTTAAATTTTAACAAATGTTTTTTATATTTGCTTCTTTTTTTCCCCAGCTTTACAGACTTTTGTCACTTTTCTGATACAACTGGCAAATCGAAGAAATCATGAAGTTCCTATTTTTTTTTCAGAAATAAGTCAAACCACTCACAAAAGCTATGAGGCAAAAATACACTTAAATTTGAATCCTGGCTTCACAAGTGCAACTAGTAAAACTGATACAAACCCAAAACCACAGGTATTCAAAGACTTCATTGGTACTGCATGTCTCATGCTTGTCTTTTTTTTTTTCTTTTTTCTGGATCATAGCATTGTAGATGGAATAATTCACAGTGATAGTGTCCCTGTCAGAGCTGTAACCAGTTTGCAAATGCTTATAGTTATGCTGGGCTCATTGTGACAAAATGCCAAACAAATCTCAATGATAGTTCTCACAAYGGAGAAATGTCTCTCACCCAAGCTTTTAGGCAAATATTCTTTCAGTCTTTCCTGAATCTTCATTGCTTAAAAGTCTGTGTTATTTTGAAGCTTGCTCTGCAATGTGTCAGTTTGTTTTAAAGAGTTCATTCTTTGAGTTCTGCATTGGGTGAAAATTTGCTTGCATCTGTGGAAATGTAAAACCAAAGTAACCAACCTTTTTTTCACAGTTTTCACTGAACTTAATTGGAAAATGCTGTCATTTGCTTAATTGGAAATGGTAATGTAAAATTTACAAAGGCAATCCAAAGGAATTAAACACAAAATCACCACATTAAAATGCTAGCTTGTAGGTGTGTTGTTAGCTGCCCTACTACCATGGAAATTAATGTAGAAGTCCTAAATACAAAGACTTTCTACCTTATATAATTTAGTATTTAAATAAACTTTGTTGGCCAAAATCAATTATCAACCATAAGCCATTTTAGATGAAAATAGAGGGAAAATTTGAATTGCACAGCACACATTTAGCAGGTCAACATTTAGCTCTGTTGGTCCCTAAATATCATGCCACAAACAGCTTGTTTAAAATTTAGAATATCTTCCATTGTCTTCTCTCCTTTTCTCCTTTCACATCCTCTCCATCACTCAGCACAGTGATATACATTTACCTTTTCTGTGCCTCTCTCTCGAAAGAAATTCTTTTTCATCACATGCTTCTCACATGACTCTTTTTCCAGACTTAAATTAGCAAATTGCTTCACCAGCCCTCAAAGTCCCCTTAATTTGGTTGAATCAAGCATTTATGAGAAAAATGAAATACAAAAGGGAAAAGAACTTTCAAAATATTCAATGTCAGATGCCAGCTTGTGCTGCTTTAGAAGAAGTGTTTCTTCTGAATGGCTAACAGGGATTCTGGTGGAACTGCAGATTAATTTTTGATGCGTGATGTCATTTTTCTATTTTATATTTCTTCTGTTTTTCAACTTCTGCTGTCATATAATTTTTATGAAATGTTTAATAGAACTTCTTGAAAGCTAGTTCTTTTGCCACTTTTCTGAAATCCTAGCCATATGTCTCAGTAACTAGTAGTATTTCAATCACAACATCAAACTAATATTAAACCCCATCCTGCATAATTCATATTGTCCTAGGTACAGGAAGCAAAAGGTTTTCGGGGCAATAACAGAGGTGTTGATAGAAAGTTTTTGTTTTCCATCTTTTTATGTATATAGAGAACCAAATTCCACTGGAGTTCATCAGTGAACCATTAATGTAAATGCTTACACAGAGTAACAGAAGAAAAATCTGCTCCTCATTGAACAGGAAGACTAACAGCATCCTAGATAGGAGAGCCAAGTATGTAATTATTTACCACCCCAATATGTACACTTGTGAAGAAAATAACAATATAAAATTGCTCTTTTTGTGCTATAGTGAAGGCCTGGATTATTCACAAATCCTTGCTTAGCAGAAGGTCCTTCTGCAGAGGCCCATATCTGTTGGCTGCAGACAGCAAGCTGTCTGCCTCCAAAATTCTGCTATTCTCAAATAAAAGCATTTAAAGAAACTGTACACTTTGGTGTTAAATAAGTAGAGCCAGGCAGATATCTCAGGATGAAGGTATTAGATGAACAGAAGAAAAATGGGCATGTCTACATGGCATTGTATACCAAACAACAGAAGTTTCTGGCAATTGTCTAACTACAATGCTAGCCAGACCCAAAAGCACAATAGCAAGAGGATATTAGCTGTAGACTATAATTTAATGCAGAAGCTCAGTAATTTTCCAGAAACCTTCCACAAATCAGAAGCTGGATTGGATATTTGTTTACATCATTACAGGAGAGTTGCATTTATTTCAAGGATACTTTTTTTGGTGTAAGAAAGAATGAAATCTGGCCAAAGTTGAAGATTACTTTCCTTTAATGGTGCAAAGCACTGAGAAATCAAATATTTCTTGTGGTAGTCTGAAAATGAAAGTTCCCCATAAGTCTAAAATAATTAATGAGAGGATACTGTAGTTAGACAATGAGGAGTCTGGAGTAAGGGAACCAGATTACTGCAACCCACATGGCTGATTTTACTGCAGGTCTAAAAGATGTAGTGACATTTAAAATATTTAAGAAGAAATATAATTAATTATTCTACCTAAAGGTTTGGTTATCCATAAATACTCCTCTTTCTAGCTATTTGTCCACATAAAGAAGGATTGTCAAATGGAATTTGTGATGACAGAGGACAGCAGATGTTAATTTAATAACATTGTATATTTACTGTGCATAGGAAACACACATTTACTGGCAATTCAGTGCAGTTGTTCTTAAGATTTCTGTCCAAAAATCAAGACATCATGATGGCAATTGTTCTTGACTTTTGCAAGATTTTATTTCTGACTTTCCCTAGTAAAGGCTGGGGGCTGGGTTTTCCTTCTGCTTTAGGAGTGGACAAGAAAGTAGGACCCAACTTTTGTCTTAAAATGATTCCCTGCTTTCCTGAGAAGAAGCCAAAATGATCAGGCTCTTTTGAACTGCTTGTCATATTGATTCAATTATCACTTCCTGCACCATGCTGTGGGCTGAACAATGGAGCTACACAGCTTTGCTTTTCACCAGCTCAGCTGGTTGAATGTTTTCGGTGATGTTAGCACTGTGATGAACAAGTCCCCAAGTAAATTGAAGTGTTTTTCTAGCTCTCCTAGGAATGTTCTTCTGCCCAGAACTATTGCAGTATGTTGTGCAAAAGCTTTGTCCTTTCTTATGCCATCTGGGGATTCCCAAATACTGACTAAAATGGCAACTGCCTACATACAGGAGATGTAAAATCTTTCTATACCAATCTAGCACGAAAAGGGAATTTAACTGGAACCAAGAATTTTATGGCTTTTATTTGTTTGTTCTTGCAAATATTGACTGGATGGTTCAGCTCAGGTCATGCTTTGGAAAAACAAACCAAACTTCCTGGGTTATATTCAGGCCACATTTGTACTTCAGATATTTTGAATTGGTGGTTTTCTGTCCCTTGGGACAGATTATCTGACCACTTTCCAACAAATCAGCCAATTTGGGCTGGCCCTGTTGATATGAAGATTAGCCCAGAAAAGTTGTTTGTTTTCTTTCCTTTGGCTGGGTACAACTGGCTAAACTATATTTATACCTGATAAAGACGGGAAGCAGAAGGGAGTTTTAATACACTGTGTTAGTGTATTAAGAAATCATTCTAAATTAGAGCAGCCCTAAGGCTGCCCTAGGTTATGTTCAGGCAAGCTTTAAGCAGCAAACTAAACTACATGCAATAATTTCTTTTGCAACAAGTGGATTTAGGCTGAGGAAAGAATCTGACTCAGTGTACTGTACATTATAGGAGTCAACCATGGGATGAATTCTGCTGGGTAGCCGCAGCTCTTCAGGTCCTTTATCTTTTGTGTCTTTAATGTTTGACTTTTGTACCTAATTGCTGCAGTGTCGGTGGGTTGGATTTCCTCACTCTGATAGATCTGATTTTGCAGTCAAATACTCTGCCCTCATTTCATTACTTTTAAAAATGAGAAACTCTATTGCTCTTAATTTGTGGACAGTAATCAGCTTCTAAACAGCCCCACCACACTATAAAAATCTGCTGAGGAATTGGCATCTGGGTCAAGTGTTAAYGAAGATGTAGAATTAGCAGATGAGGACTCTGGCAGTAACCATGCTGACCTGTCCCTGACCAACTTGTTCCTCTGATCCTTCCCTATCTTTTTATATACTTAGTAAACTCATTATGCCACTTTTGCCGTATTTTAACTCTCTCTCTCTCTCCCCTCCACCCCTCTTTTTTTATTTTATAGTTGGAACATCTGTTTTCATGTTTCCTGTCTTTTCAAATTGTCTTCTGTGTCTTGAGTGTAATGGCAAACAGGTTACTGGCAAGAGGAAAACCCCCAACCCCTGGAACTTACACAGCTGTGCACTGCATTTAGGAAAGAATGACTTTGACATTGGTAGTTTAGGCTAACTGAAGCTTTATAAATGGTATGTGAATCTTTTACAACTGTAGCCTTAAATTTCCACTTTGAAATATTCATTGCAATGGATTACTCTCCTCCATATGAAATTCTCTGGAGTAGCCCTTCACGTTTTCAAGTTGTACTTAAATTATACTACTTTGAAATTAGTAATACTTTTATTTCCCCATGGTAACAGTTTCTAGATATTCAATAACCTTAAGAGGAAATTATTATAGGAAAATTACATAAGCGTATACCCTTGAGAGCTTAAAATGATTGGGATGATTAGAATGGAAAGAAAGGCTATATAAGAAACCTGAAAAGAATAGCTGATACTAATAAGGGTTTTCTACATAATTTAATCTTATCCAGAGATTTCTTTAACAGTTAACGTAATTAAAAGACTAAGCCATTCATCATGAGTTTTCTATTTATTTTTCTTCTGGTGAGATATGTATACACACACATATAAGTGATAATAAGGCAAATAAAAGCAGCCTACTACTGTATTTGTCTTCATAGTTCCCTCCTTTTCTGTTCCATGACTTTCTGAGCTAGAAGAACAATGAGCTTTGACTCTCCTGCCGTATGTACAAGTTAGCAGTCATTGAACAACAACTAAAACTTCTGAGATCAGAAATCTTACATGCGAACATTCTGGGGGACTTTAAGAAACCTTCCAACTACAGTGCTTACATTTGTGTCACTTTTTTGCAAACGTTCTGATAAATGAATACAGTTTCAGGAAAATTTACCAGAACAGTGACTTCTAAGGGAGAATTACAAAATATTTTTAAAAAAGGGAAGTTTATCCTTCATAACTGTAAATATTCATGCCTGACTAAGATTAATATACTCATCCAGGAATGGGGCAGAATCATACCATGTGATCTATGTGCTGAATCATCTCAGATTCAACTATTCCATGGTGAATATTTGTATAATTATATAAATACTGACTCTGGTCTGTTTAAAATACTAAGTGAATCATTTCTAATGCAGTTTGAGGAACTCATGTAGTTTGCTTGAGTTTGTCAGTTTTATTACTAAAGTTTGCTTCCCGTATGGCAGAACTTTCCTTAAGAAAAAAAGACATCGGGATAGATCCACTGCTCTTCCTTCATCCACAAATCCAGTCATATCTACTCAAAGATGTACATTTTACTTCAGTTCTGTAACATGCCTTAATAAAGACTGGAGCAGAATCAACCTTATACACTTAAATTAGAAATAAATCTGTTGAAATGTTGTGGGGCATCAGTGATAAATAAAAATGCAGGTCCTTATTTGGTGTAAATTGATACTTGTGCCAGCTGAAGCATGAATTCAAAATATTTAGCATTCCAGTGTTAGCTATAGACATTAATAGGATATTGGTTGCATCTTCCTCTCTTTCCCTATTAGTCTGTTCCAGTTAGATACATACAGGTTTAACGTATTGCACATTTAGTTCTTAGGCTCTCAGTGGATTAGACATTGTGTTATATTAATCTCTGCTGTAACTGAATTGAGATAAATATCACAAAGTGGTATGATTTCACAGACAATAATGGAGTTATATTAACTATGAATTTGATGCATGTTTTTCCCTCACTTCATATAATTCCTTGTCAATATTTTTATGCGTGCTACATATAAAAGACTTACTGTGCACAAAGATATGTATGTGCACATACATAGGAGGAACACCTCTCCAGAGCCAAGCTATATTATAAAACTCCATCTGGAGTTCAGCCTTGTCTCAGATGAAGCTACTACATATACAAGAGTGCACAAAAATGTATGTGATGGTTTTGGGTTGTGACCTTTGGAGAGATGATACCAACAATGCTTTCTGAAGTGCGCTCTACTGTAGTTCAGGAATGATGCATTTAAATATTATTTTATTAGATAGTATTTTATTGGGAGACTTATTCTCCTGTTCAGGCTTTTGCATTCATCAGTAAATTTTGCTACCAGGAATTCTCCTGCTAGAGATTGCAACCTCCTTCTTTTCTCCCACTCTTTAAAAATTAGGAGCTTTCCATTGTTGTATTTTTCTTCCCCAAAGTGTAAAATCCTGTGTTTTGTAGGTTTGTTGACAGATTTACTGAGCTGGAGGACATCCTTAGTGATCAAAGTAATGCTGCCAGTTTTTCACTTTAACAACTATTTTGTAGTTTTGGAAAGCATAGCACAGCTCATACTGTACACCCAGTATCCCTCACCCAGGTTATCTATTGATTCTTTTGTGGTACCAAACAAAATAAAAATGAAGATAATGTTGACTGCTCTAGGCTGCTCTTCTTCTATTCATCTTGAAATGGAGAAATTTCTTGATTTTTTTTCTTCTTAGATATATTCCTCCTTCCCTTTGGGAGATCATGCTACTAACAAATATTTTCTTTCCACTTTTTAAACATGATTAGGACTTCTCAAGACAAGGACTTTAAAAACTGAGGCTGGTATGTTGCACAACATGGTCAGTATGGCCTTGTCCACATCATATACAGAATCTTCCTAGCCAGGATGTGTTTGAGAGAGAGGAGTTGAGGGAAGTCCCATCAGTCAGCATTTTTTTCTCTCTTCATCAGCAACAAAATGTGCTGACTTTAAAAGATCATTCAAAATCCATCCGTTTGCAAGTCTGTTGTGGTGGGTGGAATTGCTTATCTGGATTGATGTGGCAGGATACTAGGAAAGCAAGTTCAAATATTTTCTTAAGGATTGGATTTTAGGAGGAATTTAATATTAATTTTTTGGAGCTGATGTCACTATTAGAGTTATTCTTTCTGTATCAACAGTGATTAATTTGCCGTGCTGCTTGGGCTCATAATAGATGACCATTATTTTGGCCTCCAATTTATTATGACCTCACTGAGGATTTGTGGCAGACCTCACAGCAGATTCTCATTGTGTTTTGCTTAAGCCACCCCTCTGCTTTACGTAGTCACTCTCAGGATAACGATAAATACCCTGATGATCCATAGAGAGGAGGAGTTAGTGGGGAGGTTCTAATGAAGTAGCTCTATTTCTCCAGCATTCAGGAGAGCTATCTGCTTCAGAATAAGCAAAGGCTTACAGAATACATTTTGTTAGCTTGCTGTGAACCATCACAGAGAACTGATTGTTTCTCAGGCCAGCCTACAATAACCAGTCCCTCTGGCTTGTCTCCAGTACTATCTAGAAAGATTTCTTCCTCAGGCAAGAAGACTTCCCAATGTGATTTACAGCCCAATCTGGCTATCCAGACAGCTATTCGGTCTCCTGAGTAATACAGAAAAAAACCTGTCTCCTTTATTCAACCTAACCTCTTTTTTGCAGAGGGAACTTTTGTAGGAGTACTATTAGACTCTGTCTAAAACTTTTTATGGCTTCCTCAGCCGGGGATGCCAAAACACTCAGCATTGATCAAACAGTCCTTCCACCAAGGCCAACGGGATCACAGTGAGCCTCTGAAAGAAGAGCTCCTGAAAGATCACATATCCTGTTAGCCATCTGAGTCCTCTGGGCTATAACAGCAGGTACTGTAGGCAGCTATCAATGTTTATTATTTGCATTCTGATAGCATCCAAAACGTGTCCTACTCTGTGCACACCCCCATAAAGTCAGGGTTGAAGGACTTCTTTCCCATTTTGGCATTGTCTTGGTACCATCAGAATTTCACACTGAGTCCTTGACTCAAAGCATTTATTTATGCTACAACAGTAGATTTGCCTGTGCTCAGTATGTATAAATAGCCTATCTTGGGTTGATACTTTGTATTGTGAATGTCACTTGTCTAATTTTTTTTTTTATAATTATTTTATACTCTGACAACATTGTTAAAGCTCCATTGTTTGTGAATTGTAATGAATGAAGAACTGGAAGTCTGGCAGTAAACCTCCATCATCATTAGGATATAGAGAAACCATCTACCCCCATAACCACATAGGACTAATACTGTGAAAGTTTTTCTTCTTGGATTAAAGTAAACAGAAGAAAGGTCTACAAAATTATGTGGCCAGACAAACAAAGAAGAGATTTACTGTGTTTGTTCATGCTGATTTCATTAATTTTTAATGTGCATTTTGTAGAAAATATTCCATGAACAATTCCAAACTAGAAATGTACTGTAGGAGAAGGATGCTAATAAAAGTGATTAGTTAAGTGGGCTTGTATTTAAATAAAAAATTGACCATGAGAAAATACAGTTTCCTTCTTGTTCTGTCACCTGGTAGAAAAATGAATTGCACCATTGATACGGTTCACTAATCTAGAAAAAGTAAGCAGGTAATGGGAGGTCGATGTTTAGCAATTTCACCAAAATAAATAGTGAGAAGGTAGTCAAGGTGATTTGCAAGGCCAAGTGAATATCCAGAGAAGAACAGAGGATGAGCTTTACTGAAGAGGAGAGCATGAAAGTGCTCGTACCTCAGCACAGCACCAAGCAATCACTTTATTATTTGACCTGATCAAGACTGAACATGTTGCACCCTATCTGAATAGCGGCAAATATCCCAGCTTCTCTTCCTGTGTGCACTTTGGGTGCTTTGAGCTGAACCACCCTGCCCTAAGACACTGAGGAGAAAAAAATTACTGGAGTACTCATTCTTGTGTCTGTTTTTAACCTTATGAAGTGTATATAGTTTCTAATTTACTTAGAGTTTATTTAAGGTTTTCCAAAAATAACATTGTGAAATACCAGTGCAGGATCTTTCATTATACATATAGCAAACCACTTTCTCATCATCATCATCATAAGATGCCTGAAGCCCATGTGTATTGAGACAGATTTAATTATGGAAAGGAATAACTAGTTACTAACAGAAACAAACAAAAAAATTTAAACTCTTCATATACTTTTCCCTTTTTAACAAAGGTAAGGCAAAGTCAGTTTTTACTGTCTCCAAACCCCTCCTTTTGTCGTGTACTTTGTAACTTTACCATTCTTTTCAGGAGAGATTTTTTATAGTGGGATGTCTCTTCCGTCTTTCTTTAGATTTGTCACCCACCAGCTCATCTGTATGGGTTCTTGCTGATGTGGAACATTTTCTGAAATATATGTAGGGCTTTATTTTTAAAGATACTTCTTTATATTTCAAAGCATCTGCACAGCAATGTCTCCCATTGGACAATCGCTCATGGAAGATATTTTCATATTCTTAAGCTTGATCTTGAAAAAAAATGAAAATTGAAACTGAAAATCGAAAACTGAAGTGAGTCTTCTCAAACAAGTTGTACAGCACATGATGTTTACAAAGTCTAACAGTAAGTTCCATTATTTTTGCTCAACACTCCTCTGGTCAGCCTTTATTTTTAGTGAGGTCAGTAACTATTATATTTGTATTTAGCAAAATGTGGTGTTTAATAAAAAATATTGCCATTACTACCTTCAGAGCACCTTTCCTTAAATAATAAAGATGTCATGAAAAAGCAATCCTCAGAATAAGCAAGGTGCAATTAAAGAGTGAAATAACTAAAAAGTGAGGATAAACAGAGCCAGAGGGCACACTAGAGAGAAAAGAAAAAACATTTCTAATCATATTTGAAATGGGACAAAGAGGTCGAGAAACATAAAAAGCTATTCCGGATGATTGAACAGATGAGCTGCACCAGTTTTGTCTATACTGAATTTTGTCTGAGTTGAAATAGCAAGAGGCTACCTACTGCATATACCTGGGCATATTCAATATTCAGATCAAAAATGAGCAAGGTCTCACAACTTGTGATTGGAGGAATTCAACTGTTATTTTTGTATAGAGACGAGGAAGGGCTGGACACATTTTGAGATGGATTGAAACATGAATATTTGACCCTGACATTGATAGCTGGCTTCCTGCATGTAYGCATGTCTAGTAATGTAGTCTTCTTCAAAGACTTAAATTCTATACAGTTAGAAGAAACTAACCCCAGTAGGTAACTTTAAACTGAAATGAAAAKTATACGTAACTTGTAAAACCTTAAATATTTGAAAACAAAAGAAACACATGAACTTTGCTCTTTGGTAAATAATACTTGTGCTTCTGTCAGTAAGCCTTAACCATATGGATGTATCTTTAAGTGGTTAAATTTTCTCTTAGAGTTTAAGGACCCCAAATATGTGTTCATACCTTGCATGATGCCTGTCATTAAGTCCACCCATACACCTGGTGGTATTTAGAGCTAACAAACTATTTTCCCTCTCCCTATTTCCATCATGCATTGCTGTCAAGTCTACTTTCTTGTCTTCTAAAAGGAGTTAAAATATACACAATGTACAAGAAATATTGAGGAAAAAGATAGTCCTTAGAAAAAATGAGCATTACATGGTGGGTTGGCCCTGACTAGCAGCCAAGCACCCACACAGCCACTCGCTCACTCCCTGCCTTCCAGCGGAACAGGGGAGAAAATAGGAAGAAGAGAAAACTCGTGAGTCAAAATAAAGACAGGGAAATCACTCAGCAGTTACTGTCATGGGCAAAACAGACTCGACTTGGGGAATTAAACTTAATTTACAACATTTAATTACTGATTCAGGTATTGGAAAACAAACATGACAAACATTTAAATACTATGGGCTGCAGTCCCTTTGAGGGCGCATCTGCTCTGATGTGGGCTCATCCATGGGCTGCAGTTCCTTTGGGGGTGTCCCTGCTCCAGCACAGAGCACCTCCTACTCCTATGGCCTTGTTCCTTTTCTCTGATTTCTGAAATATGTTTTCACCGAGTCGCCACAAACTCCTCTGACCAGTTCAGASGCAACACCAACTCTACTGTTGGGCTCAGCTGTGTCCTGCGGTGAGTCCGTTGTGGAGGTGGCTGGAACTGGCTGTGTCTGGCACAGGACAGTCCCTGACCTCCTGCCACAGAAGTCGGTCATTAGGGCCCTCCCCCAAACTTGCCATTTATACCTACACATTAGCAACATTATTGCAGAACATGAGTTCCATTGCTGTGAAGTCATGCTTTTGGAAACCAATTTACCTGCTTGTGAAAAGTGCATGGCAGCGGTTGCCTGACCGATGTTCTCCTCATGAATAAAGTTCAACCTACAGGGCACAACTTGCCAGAATGTGAGTCCCAGCTGATTTGTTATTTAACAAGGCCTTATGCAGGGTACTAATCTTCAGCATTGGCCCTGTAGTCCATGAGGGCCTGAACGTGACCGGAAGAGTTGAGTATTAATGAAACTGGAGATATAAGGTGCTCTTGCAGAGCTCAAGAGCTAGCTCAACTGCCAGACAGACCTGGTTAGCCTGACTGGCACCAGCGGTAGATGGCTTTTGTTCCCCGCTAGTATTAAGACAACCTACAGCAACGTTAAATCTGCCGTTGATCTGAAGGTTGCAAAGTTCAATGCCTAAGCTGTTGGTGGAGCTTGAAGAGTGTTACTGACAGGAGAAACTGGTATAACCAGTCTCGTTAGGGTAAGTATATGCATATTTATACAAATGAACTGCATTTTTGTAACAGTTATGCTATCAAAACTGCTCTGATACCAACTCATGAGCAGGTACCCATTAATGCTCTGAAGACACAAAGCACATTGGCTAAAATGAGTTGCAGTGCAAAAACGGAGTACAAGACCAAGATGTGTTTTTCCAAGAGCTGAGAAACCAAGTCTTGGCAAGAATAATTAGCARCTGCAATAATTAGCAGCGTTAGCTCTTTTAGACCACAATCAAATATTCACTCAAGCCTTGAGGATCCACTGAGTCAGTGTAGCTAAGGCAGAGCAGACTGTATAATGAGCAGTGCATGGGGAGTTGGATCAGCCGCCTCTTACTCCTGGGCATAAAAGGACCAGGTGGAGTAATGGTGGGCAGCTTTTTGGTATGGGTTCAGACCAGTGTCTGCTATTGACAGACACCTTTGCTGCTCTGTCCCACAGGTTAATGCAGAAAAGACTAAGAAGCAGCTCCTTGGAAAATTAGCTTCAGAGTGGCTACATTTAGGGAAATTAATTTCATGGAAGTGATGAGAAGGAAACAACTTGCTTCTTTTGTTTTTCTTTTTTCTTTTTTTATAACTTGGGTTTCTTTCTTGAGTCCCAGCCACTCAATTTGCTGGAGGAGATGAAGTCTCATCCTAACAGCCAGTGTGTGGAGCAGCACAGTGCTGCTGAACTCAGAGGCTTCCACAAGCTGAGGGAGACTGGAGTGACCTGTCTGCAATCGCTGTGATGGAGAGCAGAACTGGCCTCTGCACTTCCTTTCCTTTTCTGAAAGATGCTTTATATTCTAAGAGATAAAAAGGAAACTGCAGCCAGCAAGTAGTCCTGTGGTGGCACCAAAAAAAAAGTGAGTGTGGAATTAAAGGAACCTTGTTTGTGAAAGATTCTTCCTTCCAAAGACTTATTAAAAATAAGGACTGAAATGTTGAATTCCATCAAAATGTRTATTTTTAAATAGCTGTTACTGGATCTATGTTTAGGAACTTTATTACCTTTCTGTGAAGCTTTAGATCAAGGGATTATCCACCTAAAACTTCCCCCTCAAAATAAATAAAAAGTCTCCTGTACATTGCAGAATCAACATAAAACATTTAAAAAAAGGAGGTGGCATGYTGATAAATGTATGTGCGTCAAATTCTGCACATACTTAACTGAAGTTTTTCTTAATAAACACTTTTCTATAGAATGGAAACCTTTAGACAAAGATTAACCACGAAGACCATGGAATAAAAATTAACAATATTGGTCTAAATTGTTTATTACAGTGAGGGAAAACCTGGCTTAAGATTTAGAGGATCAAATACACCTTTACCTTGCCATTGAAAAGAATAAATAGAAAATAACAATACTATGTATCAGAAAGCAGAATTTGGTCCACAGCTCCCCTGCCTGTTAGCTTGTTTTGTCCATGACACATATTCTTGAGGTGAGATGACTTTATTCCAATTTTGTGGCACTTTAGAGTCACTTCATACTTTCTCTGAGCGTGAGCTTGGTGGGTGCAAAGCAGAAAAGAATGAGCTCAAAGACCTCTTCTCTGCTGCCAGGCATGAGACTTTACAAGAGATCCCAGAGTTGGGAATGTCAGATGCCTGTCTAAATAATTGACAACTACAACGAAGTGAGGGCAAAAGTCATTCCCAACCAGACTATATTTAAAACTGCTAACCCGAGCAGGCTTCATATTCTAGGAAATGTATCTGAGATTCATCTTAAAAGCCCTGCTGTGTGTTTCCAAGATCAGCCATCAGCTCCGGAACATTTTTAAATGATTTACTGAGCCAGTTACTGCACAAAACTAGCTATAGGGAAAGTTACATTATACTGATGAAAACAAAATATCTTATGTGATATTATAGCAAAGCTAACTTAGAAACCATCTGCTGTCACAAAACCTCTAGCTGGGCTCCTGCATTGAAAAGAATTAGTTTCATTTATGATCTGAGGTTGTGCTTTGCTCAGAGACCTATCAAAAGCTAGATTAACTGTGGATGTAATGTTAAATTCCAGTCAACGCATAGGCAGAAGGAACAAGACCACTATCCAAAGGCTCTGGTGGTTGTGTGCCAAACCACTGAGTGGCCACCAAGCTCAGGGGCCAAATTCTTCACCGCATGAGTATGCCCTGCTCCTGCCAAAGTCAGCGGGAGTAGTGTGCCTACATTGCAAGGCAGAGAGTTTGACAAAGAAACAAAGATATATTTCTGCAGAGAAATCTTTCTTGTGTTCTTTACGAGTATTGTTTGGGGGTTTTTTAATAAGCCTGCAAAGCTGCGGGATATTGAGAAAATGGATATTGAGAAAATAGATATTGGATGAAATCCCGGTTCCACTAAAGTCATTGGGAAAATTCCTATTGACTTCCCCAGGGTCAGCTTCCATTTACAGTACAGTCCCTTGTGTATTCTTTCTTGGTGACACCCAAATAAAATGTGCTTTGCTTACAAATCAAAACATGGGTTTTTTTAAGCTGTTAGCTCTTTCAGCTCAGCATGGTAGCTGAAATACAAGCTGTGCTCTTCTCTGCATCTCCTATTATTACCTGTCATAAAGAATCCACAATTAGGGTTTAGCTGGCAATTTTGTTGCTGATATACAAGGCAGTTGAAAATCCACATTGTTCTTCCAAAACTGTTTTAGCTGTATGTTGCCAATATAACAGCTTTTTGTGGTRGTGTTGGCATAGTAAGCAGATATGTACCTCCATCCACATCGCCAGATCGGAAGCCCAATGAAATCAGTGGGGTGGACTCCCACCTAGTAGAAAATTAATATACCCCACAATGTTGCTATAATTTAATTTCTACAATCCTGTAGTTGGGTTTACTGCAGCAGCTATTCCAATGTACCTGATCTCTGCAGGAGTTTATTGAATGACTTCAGTGACAGCAGGACCAAGCCTGTAATACTTGACACCAGTACCTGCAGGCACACACAGGAAGAAGCTGATAGTTTAAAATATTTTTTTCAAACAAATGTGACTTTAAAGAACCCAAAGTAGAAGAGAAATATTCATAGATATGAGCATTTCTACAATACCACTGTAATCTGTTGAGAGATATCTGTTTTACCTACTGAGGAGTGAGAAATGGAAGTCGAGAGAGGATGAGTAGGGAACAACATAGGGTGTTCAGAGTATGAAGAGGAACTATTTTTCTCTTGCAGATTGACCAGTGGAGCAGGAAATGTCTTGTACCTGACTTAGGAGTTTAAGTCAGGCAATTTCTTTATACATGGAAAACATTCGTTTTCAAGTTGCATGCAGGGCAGACAAACGAGTTGGCCTACACCTTAATCTCTATAGCTGTTGAAGACAACTAGTACGATAACTTGTGGAGGGTGTCAGAGACCTTACATTTCTTTCTGTGAGAAATGTTCTAACTTGATTTCTGTCCTGTTGGAACAAAGTCAAGTTAAAATGTTTCTTCTTGCCACAGAATGTCAACATCAAGTTAATAGTTATTATTATATATAGAATAATTTCACATCCATCCACAAAAAATGGAAAACAAAATTACTAAGATGAAAAAAAGCAAATCTTTCACATTTTTTTAATTAAGTGTTATTGAAATTGAGTCATTCCCATGTAATTTATATTTTCTTGAAAGAACTGTTCTCCTAAAATTGTTTGACCCTATCTGTTTATAGATATTGTTTGTACTGTTCTTCATATTTGTTTCTTTTTGCATTACTGCTCAAATAATTTCAAATTGTGATTTAAGCTTATATGGCAACACAAACAACTGAAGCCAGTGACATGTATTAAAATAGCCTGTGTCAGAGATTGTGTTGATTTACCTCATCCTGAGGCATTGTCCTGTGACCTCTTTGAATTAATTTCATTTGAAAAATGTTGTTCTGGAGTTAAAGTATACTGAATAATAGTCAGTTGTTTTGGAAACTGAATAACAAGAAATAACTTCAGCCCTTTTTGTCAAGCTACTAATTGTTTTGTTTATTTAAAATAAGAAAACTGTATGCCTACAGACATGTTATGAATTCTCAAGATTATACATCATTCCTTCTGCCCAGCAGCAAAGATTAAAAAAAAAAAAATCTCTAATTAATGTTTCTCTTCACATACTGTTGTAAATGGAGAGCAAAAAATTTAAACCAAAAAGCACTCGTTTATTTCCAAAAAAGGAAAGGCTGGTTTAGTGGCTCTTCAGTTAATTGGAGGCCTTTATCCTGCTTGAAACAAGAGTGGAAGTCAGGGACATAGCCTGTCCTCAAGAGCCGGGGTGGTTATCACGAATCATCTCATAGGGAAACCTTAAACAGTTGGGGACCTTCCTTTTAATGAGGATACTCTCTTGCTGACAGGCTCTGGGCCGAAGCATCATCACATCTGTCCAAAACCACAGAATATTGTGCCTTGAGCTGGCATCACAGCAAAACCCTGCTGATTCAGACCTGGAGTGACAACACTTACTGCTTTCTTCTACGTGAACAAATGGCACTGGGGTAGGCACAGTGCTGGCATGTAACAAGAACCAGCCTCTGAGAAGGGCATGCTCTAAATCAAATCAGACAAAAAGGAAAGCGCAAAGATTATTTCTATCTTATGAATGGGAAATGCAGTACAAAAAAAAGAGCCTTGTGAGAGGGCTCACATGGTCTTAATGTGCATAAATACCTGAAGGGAGGGTGCAAAGAGGATGGACCCAGGCTTTTTTCAGTGGTGCCCAGTGGCAAGACAAAAGGCAATGGGCACAAACTGAAACATAGGAGGCTCTGTCTGAACATCAGGAAATATTTTTTTATGGTGACTGAGCACTGGCACAGGTTGCCCAGGGAGGTTGTGGACTCTCCATCCTTGGAGATACTCAAAAGCCATTTGGACATGGTCCTGGGCAACCTGCTCTAGGTGGCCCTGCTTGAGCAGGGGGGTTGGACCAGATGACCTCCTGAGGTCCCTTCCAACCTCAACCACCCTGACATTTTGTGATTCTGTCTCATCAGCAAATCTGGAAACTGACCCTGCCACTGCTCACCCTCAATCCAATGGTGCAGGAAGCCCCTTACTCTGTGCCTCTGAGCTTAAGTTATTTGTGGAATAGTTTATTCACTCATTTTTATGTTATTTTCAGAGAACAACACGTTCTTATTTAATAGACTCAATGACTTAATGAGAAGCAAAGATTCTGATTCTTATATATACTTAGATCTCTTTATGCTGCTCTGGAAATGCGGGGGTTATACATGAGCATGTGGTGTAGAAACGACTTACCTTGTCACAGAAGCGTTTCCTCTCATTTTTACGTCTGCTGATGGCACACTAGTTTCAGTCACATATTCCTGATTTATAGTGATATAACGGAATACAAAGCATATCTAGATGAAGCTTTTTTTAATTTAACTTTAAATGTGACTATGAATTTGGCTTAGTAAATTTGTGGCGTATTTCACTAGCCTGGCAGGTTTTACTCTGGTGAATATTTGCTGATTTTTTTTTTCAAGTTGTGATGCCCTGTTTTCTTTATCAGTATTATATAGATAGGGCCATATACAAATAGCTTATCTGTCTTTCCATGCTAAGAAGATTTCAGAAAAGGCTTTGCTTAGATCCTAAACAAGTAAGAACATCTTTTGGTTGACATACTTAAATTATTTGAATGCTTAACCGGGGCAATTGCATTCTTCTCTGAAAGTGCAAATATTCCTTCTAAATCAGTAACCAGAAGGAGGAACATTAAATAATTTGAAGCAATGCTAAAACATTTTCAAAAGGAAAATACCATTTTTGGGACACTTAATTTAGATTAAAAGCTAATTTTTGAGAAAAATATACAGCTCAATTGCATTAAAAATTATTCCTAATASACTTGGGAGAAAAGGCTCATATCAAATGTACTAAAAGGGAAACATCCTGAAATGGCTGGCAGGTCATAAAAATAGTTTCCACATTTTTTTTTTTCATGGTAGTGTTAAAGCAGTCACAAGATGCAAAGCATAATCAATGACTTCTGTGGGTGGGGTTTAAACTGAGAGAGCTTGGAACAACGGTGAGGGAAATCATGCTTTCGCGAGAGAGAGTCTGTTCAGGCCCAGTGAAACAAGAAATGCAAAAAAAATATGGGAATGAAGTCTCCTAGAGATGGCTGAGATGGCCTAAGGCAGTGCTCTTCCTCCCCTCCCAAAGGTCTGATGGAGGCTCTCTCTCTCTCCCAGAGCAGCACGGTCCCAGCTCTGAAAGAAAATGTCAGTCCCATGAAGATAACCCGCTCCATTCCGTCAGAGGCTGCAGTGCTCGCAGACGCATTTTAAGGAAGGCATGAGAGAGTCTGTGAAGGCTTTTAAAACACGCAATTCTTAGACTACTATTGTTTTATTTTAAGATGCTTTGATTTTCTCTCTACACACAAAAAAACCCCACAACTCTCAAAAATAATTATGCAGTAATAAGCAGTTTTTAAAGTAGTTTGGTGTAATTATCATACAGAGATATAACACACAATCCCCAAAAATGTATCAGGAACACATGTTGGGGAATGAGCTTTGAATCAGAAACCAAAACACAGCTCTGTGATCACCTTTGCAAGATGGAAAGTGCTAAGCAGAAGTGAAAATATTATTGCAATATGACTGTTAGATATTATTACAAAATCAGTCTTTACTATTAGCTAGTACTCACTGTTCTGCTAGTTGGGAAGGTATGGGATTTTTTTGGATTGCTCAGCTACAGTAATTGCTGCCAGATGGGTGCAATTTTAAGATCATTATTTGTAATCCTTCCCGTGCCCTCAGTATTTTATCTTGAAACAATTGCAATTAAGATGTTCCTCAGCAGTTTTTTTGCTGATACACATTCTTTTCTTGCTCACCCAGGTTAAAATGCTATTAAATTAATCATTGTACATCTTAGCTAAGGAATATAGCTTTGTTGATATGCTGTTATTTTTAACATTTAATTAGAAAGAGTCAGAGAGCTGATTAGCAGTACAGTATGATAGCACAGGTCATTAAGACTCAGAGGCAAACCTAAGTGCGCTATCTTGTTCCACTAAGTGCAGGTGGCAATCACCTGACTAAGCAGAGCTCTCCTGGCATGAATCGCGGCAGTAGCTAAGTGACGGGAGATTTTGACGATGGGACGTGGTTTCTTTGTCAGATACGTGTGAACTGATCTGACTGAAACCCGTGGGAACTAAATGCACCAAGGGCAACCAGCAGTCCAGAGGACTCAAGGTGTGTCTCTAGGGATGGTTTTTTCAGATATGCTTGTTTTCAGAGCTGTAAGGCCAGAATTCTAACTTATAATGTTACATCTATAGCATATATTCACATAAAGCCCAGATGTGATTTTATTAAGTGAAAGAAAGAGCCAAGGTGCCTTTGGCCTCCTCCCGCTGTTAACACTGGCCATTTTTGCATAAACTCCCTGATCCCATGACAGAGATGTGACTGGACAACCTTCCCAGCCAGACAGCAGGTCTAGCTGCTACTGATAAATCATCATCAATATACAGACATTATTGACCAAAAATGGTCTGAGTTTTACAGACAGATGTAGTAGGATTTTAGTCTACCAATATACCCTGTGTTGTTTCAGCTGTAAAAACTATTTGTAAATGTTGACCAACAAATAGCCATTACAGAGCGATACCCAATTCAACCTACATTTCATTCAGTAGAAAGATTTCTACCAACTAGACAAGGAATTGGATCAGACTTTAATAAAATCATGTGTTACAGAAACTAACAATTTGCTGGGTGTAGTCCAAGAAAAACTATGATTTCCAGGCATGTTGACAAAACAGTCTTTCAACTCTGTGCCCTCTGAGCTTACCATTTTGGACTCCTTTTTCACTTTCTCCATACAGTTTGTTTCTTATAAAAATGATTATTACAGTTTGGCAGAGAGAAGGGGTTGATGGAGGCATATATGGTTGAACGAAAACCTTTTTGTTAACCATTAATTCCTATTTTTGCCTAACATTGAAAGAATGGGAATAATTAAAGTTTAGTCCCCAAATACTTTCATTTTTATTTTGAATTTTTAATTTTTTTTTTTCTGTACTCTACCTTGGGCACAAAAGTTTAACAATTGTTTTGCAAAAGTATAATGCAACAAAAGAAAACCCAGTTCCAAATCTCCTCAAGTAACAGCCCAGAYGCCCCGTGCTGAAGGACTTTGCTATACACAATGCGTCTCATCAGTGGAAAAAATTACTCAGTGGGAGATAGATTCTGATCTAATTAAAAGAGCTGGCGAAGGGGAAATAACCACGCTCCTTATTCATCTGCAAAACTTTCTAACAGGCTTCAGGTTAGGGCTCTTAACAGGGTTCGTCCCAGCTGTTATCTCTTTCATGACTCATCCAAAGAATATGAGCAGGCAACAGCTGGAGCCTGGACTCTGCCTTTTTTTACAGTGTTATCAGTTGCCAAAATTGGGAGCAGATACTGGTCCTAAGGTTCTCGAGTGCTACTTTCTGGGTTGGCACTATTCCTAGTTACTGCAGCAGCATAAATCCCTATCACGCATGCGTTATACAGTCTGGCAGGCCACTTAACATGTGCAGGTTTGTTTAGCCCTCGTTCAGGCCGTGCTCCCATTTAGGCAAATGTGAGCTTTGTGAATCTACATGATGGCGGCTGTAATGACTCTGATTCAGCAAAGCCCTTTAGTGCATATTTAGCTGTACATGTGTTAGGTTCATCCTCATTCAGGAAAGCGTTATTCATAAGGTGAGTTTTGAACACACACTTGAGTGCTGTACTGTATGAGGGCTGATATTACTAAGACACCTTCTAACCTTTAGTACTTGAATGCACTGCAGGATTCTAAAAAAATAATGCAAGATCTATAATGTACTGAGGTTCTAGTTAGACACTCATTTCATGGCATTTTAYGTTTGAGAATGCTTTATTACAGCCTGTACTGTAAGAAAATATTTTGACTGCATTCAGTCTGGAAGGGTTTAATTGAATCTCGATTTAATGGGTTTCTGCAGAATATGAAACTTACCCCACAAAGTGAAGGCCAGAGACTGAAAGATGGCAGAATGTCAGACGGGTTATGTAAGTCATGCAATTCAGAGAGTACTTTAATTTACTATCCTGCAGAGACTGTTTATACATTCTGTTTATATAACAAGACAGTAATGATGTTATCTCACTTTTGCTTTGTTTTGAACATCCAAGGTTAATGTATTAAAACAAAAAAAAAGGTGACTAAGTCAGGATTTTTCCTGGGCATTACATTGAATGAATTATTTGGAATAAAGATTTGTGTTCCTCTTTTTATTTTGGATCAGTATGCCTAGTGTTCATCCCAACCAGCAGAGTAAATTGGTGGAGACTTCTTGCAAGCAGAGACAACATAAATGTCATTTGAAAACTGCTCAGTTTATTGCAGAGGACAAGATGAAAATGAGATGTGTTCAGAAGACGTCAGTGAGATCCTTGTGGCATAGCTGGTGCTAGGAACTGTATCTGGTAACTTTTGTATGCTCACACCTCGTATGGTAGTCCTTTACTTAAAGTGCGATAGCTTCAAGACTGTAGGCAGGTTTCAGAAATGGTCTGAACAAAATGCTCACTGTCTCAGTAGATTTAATGATTACTGAGTACAGTATAAGAAAGCACTGCATAGCAATGGCTTTTTTAATTTGTAGAGCTGCTATAAGCATGCTATATACCTCTATAACACCTCTCCATAGCTTCACAGCTTCAGGAGTGGAGTTATGAGATGTACTATAGAACTATGGAATAACTTCTCTAGTGGTTCAAAATGAGAGTGAGAAATTCAAAGTGCCTCTATTTAGTGTATTACTGCAGATCATCTTCTTGGCAATCATCTAGGCAAGGGTCCTAGATAGAACCTTTCTTTCTAACTTAGATCCAGAGGTGCTGTGAAAATCCTCCTCTCCTGTCCCAATTTTTTCAGAGTATCCTCTCCTACTAAGAAACCCTAAGAGATGCTAAGGTGTGGACTGTAATATACACGTCAGACAGAGAAGCTGGAGAGTTCAACAAGGACTTACTCCTTCAATGTAAGACCCCGTTCCTGCCTTAGTTTCTCACAAACAACTCACATAATAGATTAAGTCATCAGGTTGCTGGGGGGAGCAGATTACTTGGTCAGACATAAGTCAGATGAAACACGGATTTAATGGATCAACAYGGATCTCTGTTCCTGGTGATGCACAGGTTAGAGTGCGCAAGGCAGTCTTTGCCCCAACACTTTTTAACTCACAGCCCCTTGGAATCAAAATGAAAAGTCCTCAGCAAGGTTTTTCTGAATTTTCTATCCCACACTATTTCTTCTTTTCCCTTCTTCTGGAAAGAATGGCATTATGTGACCCTTCTCTCCCCCTCACATATTCAAAATATTCATGTGTAAGGGCTTGGGTTTGTAGCAAGTCCATGCATACTTGCAAGGATAAGCAAGAGAAAAGAAGACCCTGCATTACTTTCCAGACACTCTCACTTGCCATTCCCTTCATGCCCTACTGAACTGTCCCATCTTCTCTCTCAGAGCCCCAGCCCACCAAAATAAACCACTGATTCCTTCTAAACTCCTTTACCCTCATGAGCACTGCTGACACTTCCCAGCCCCGTCAGTCCCCAGCAGTCCCTCTCTGGTCTCCTCCTCACCCTTTTCCAACAAGCTATGCTGTCATCATCACAAAATTGCATTTGCTGTCCCCAAAATAAGGACAAAAGTGGGCAGAAAAATGTAACGCTTGCTTACATTGTTAAGAAGACTAGTACTGGCTTTGTTTTCCTTCCTCATGGAAACAAACACGACAGGTTCCATTAAAATGTTCTTGCCCTCTGGCTTTTAGCATAAAACAGCAGCTCAGCTCAGAATGATAAAGTTGCTGGCCTCTAGTCTTGCCAGTCCCCAGCCCTCTTAGCTTCTGCCCCCCAAAAGCAGATAGCTCCAAGCCTTTCTTCTCTATGGTAGGGAGAACTTTTTCTTCATTCTTCTTTAATCCTGAATCCCAYGGAAATCCCATGTCAACAGCATTTTTCCTTACATCTAGATCTTACTCAGCAGGGTACAATCCTAGACAGATACCATCTTCAGAAAACCTTCCTTTAACAGCTTAAATTACTTCCTCCTACTAAGCAGGGAGAGCTCCTTGTCAAAGGAAACTGTGCTGACAGGCCATCACTGGCCCAAACCACTTTGGAAAGTGTGTACAGTTGAACTCTCCTATGTCCCTAGTAAAGAGCCTGTCCATCCTGTGAAAGAAGGTAAATATTTTAATGATCTGATAAATATATGATTACTTCATACACACAGTGTTTGACCATACAGTTCAAAACAGTTCCTAGAGCAACCAGTTTTCCATTCTGCCCCAGATTCCCCAGAGGGTGACATCTCCTTTTAGTGAATCAGAGGTGATGGGTCTACAAAACTCATCCTCTGGGTTACCGAATGTCATTTCATTTGATTTATATTCCCCAGATCTCTGTGACAGCCTGTTTAGCACGGCGCTACTGCACCAAGAAATGCACAGGAACTGTTTTACAAGTATTAAATTCATGTTAGTAACAGAGGAGTATTTGTTTTAATTAGGCATTTCAGTGCTGTATATTGTACTCATGAACAGAGCTGCTGGGCAAACATGGGTCTGCAGATGCGTCCAAGGGTCTTCACTGGCAGAGAAATATCTGCTGCGGAGCCAGGGAATCACAGTTCCTGGGAAAACTTAGTCTTTTCTGATGATCATCCTTTCTTGCAGTTTCCACAGAAACCATATTAATATAGAGGGAGTGTTTATTTAACAGGACATTGATGTTGGATGAAAGGAACCTTCTTGGTTCAGCTACAGACTTTATGTACCATGTTAGGCAAGCCACTTTAAAGATTCTGTGACTCATATTCTTGTATGCAACATGGGGGTAAGTAATTTCACATGCACTCTTAATTAATGTTTTGATGAGTAGCGGGAGACTTAGAATTTGTGCACAGATTTCTGATCTCTTCCACTGAAGGAGAATCCTTCTCCCACCTAATCAAGCTAGTAAAAGGTGCCTTGAAGGGAACGGACTTTCTTACAGCTGTAGACAGAGGGGGTAGTTAAGAAAAAATCCAAGAAAAAGTAATTTATATCCACTTTTAACTTGGGCTATATAGAGTCCATCCAATTTTCATTACCCAACCGAAACCTGAAAACATGTGAAATTTTCCACCCAACATCAATGACTGTCACAAATCCTCTAACTTCTCTTGAATGAAAACATGTGCCAAGTAGTTTTAGAATATGTCATCAGATTTTTTGTGTGTTATAAACCAATACCTTAATGACTTGATCCAAGAAAAACAATTGTGACCTAACAACCTTAACAGCCACAAAAGTGCTACAGATCCTAGCTTTGCTGGGGCTGAGCTACCCATTCAGCAGAAAGTTTGTCTGAGTATTGAATTTTAAACAGACAAAATCAATGACAGTCCCTTATCTTCTCATGTACAAGATTCTGATGGGTTTTGCTTCCCATTTTAGAACATCAGTGCCTGCTAATTTAGAGTATGAACAAACTAAGAAGTAAAATGTACTAAGAGTTGATTTTGCACAAAAAAGAGGGAATGTTCTAAAGGCTGTTTTGTACACATTTCTATAGATAGGATGCAATTGATGCAGCTGGTTTTAGAATGAAATCAATGGGCATCTCTTTGTAGAACCCAAGGCACTGTACCACCCCAAACACTTAAAAGCCGTTTGTTAGAGTGCTGCTCTCCATTGCTTTTGCTTCAGTCAAACTTAATTGAAGGGATCCAGGTGACAAAACAGTGTAAAGAGATGGAATCTGCAACGTAAGGTGAAAGCAGAAGGTGCCTGTGAAAAGAAGAGAATTTGCAAGCTGCCCTTGAGGCTGAATTTTTCCATTTCCTAAAGAATGTCCTGGTAGAAGTCATTTAGTCTATGTCATTTATTCCAAGATAGCTCAACTGATATTCCTTGGGACTGGCTAGAAAATAAATCCATAAGGTAAAAGAGTAATCCAGCTTCCAAGATCACTCAAACTTCTGTTTATTTGCCCAAGACTGCTACCTTATACCTGCATATTAGTAACACCAGCGTTTAGGGAGTGAGTACCTCCCCTCCTGGAATGGCACCAACTTATTTCTTATCTTCTAAGCAGCCATAGGATGGCTGTACAGTTTCAATTTTATTCACAATTTACCTAGGCTGAATTGGATTCAATGGCCTGAATTCTGATTTAATGCTATAGGCACAGTTCTTATTCACAATAAAGCTCTTTAAAGTACTGTTTTAGAGACACATGGAATTAGGGAATAAATAAATTCAACCACTTTAACAGGATGTATTCAGCTATGCATACACACTCAAAAGTGTTACATAAAACTGGTCATTTCCAATGGAGAGGCTATAACCTTCTTAGTGTCTCTCCTTTCGGCCATCAGAGCCATATAAAAGGGACTTAGTATAAATGAATCTTCGTACTCTGACTTCTATTTCTTCATTGCCAGTACTATGTCATTCAATTACCCTTCATCCTGCTGTGTGACTAGAATTTTTTTGTCATGAACCATTTTTAAAGTCTCCAATGAAAAAAAGAGGAAAAAAAGTTTTCCTTCAAAGAAGTCAAGAAGAGTAAGATTGATGACTTTTGTTCATGAATCCAACAGTTTAAATTAAAAAAATCCAAAGCCCTCATGACTCTAGTTAATTGTACTTTGGAGAGGGGATTTCAGTATTTAACTTTCTGCAGTTATAATGAAAACTCGCCTGCATGTTGAATGATTTCCCCCCCCCCTAGGATTTCATCATAATCTTTTTGTTATGGGAATCAGAAATACAGGAAACATTTCAAAACCAGCCAGTTGAGACAGTAAGCAGTTAAATAACTCTGGAAAAGAGTGCCTTAATGCTGCAAAGATGTAAGCATGTGCTGAAATATATGCATGAATAGTCCCATGTGTAAAGTTAATTACCTAGATCAGCACATAATGATGATGCAGCACCATAGTACAAATAAACTAAGTGATTACATGGACAAAGACTGTATCTTTTCATTTTAAAAAGATAATGATTAGACTATTACATTTCCTTCCTGTCTTTATTTGAAAGGGTGCAAAACAGAGATAACTCACGCAGCTCCTCCTGGGCAGTCTTATTAACTCTGACTGAGGTCTTGCTTAGCTCTTCACCTCTCTGCAGTCTGCAGATTAGAAAGCAAGCACCCAGAGCACTTCCTCTCCTGCCATTGGACTCCAGTTTTATATCCCTGTTTTAATAACTGTCGCATGAACTGATCTCCATCTAGGACACACTTTTCACAAGGTCTCTCTCCCCCCATCTTTCTGACAGCTTATTATGACTGAAGTGGAAATGTTACATAAAACAAGCTGTTTATGGAAATCTTATTTCTGTCACATGAGCTCTATCCTGATATGACAGGCACTCTATCTGGCTGCAAGTATTAAATATATTCATTATATCTGTCATTATGCAATTCCCCTCTTATCACCACTGGTTTTTATAGTCCTGGTAAAATATACTCTGAGCAGTAAAATCATTGCACCTTAGCACACTTTAACATTTATAACAATCTGACATAATAAGGATACTGTCATTGCAGAAACACCTTCCTACACCCATGTGGGTACTTGAAAATCTGTGCTTTCTCCATCCTCCTACATAAATATAGTAGCTTAGGAACTTTTATGCTGTGCCTTGATTTTTAATGATAAGAGATGTCAGGTACCATTTAAAACATAAGAGATGAAAAGGGGACAATTCAGCTTTAACTGTAATGCAGCTTTCCTTTAGATGTAGTCACCTGTTCTGCTTTTGTGAACTGGGAAAAGTGTGAGAAAATATGAAACAGCTAAAGTTTTAAACTAGAAAGCATTAAGATCCTGTCTTAGGACCCCTTTCTCTCACTCTTGGATACCTAAAGAACATAAACAGCTTAAGGTGACAGACTTTCATGCCAGCCTAACTCCACTCACAGCAATTAAATATGCAAGATTTCTACAAATGAGATCTAAACTCTGGACTGTAATGGCTGATCTAATCTTCTCAAGTGTATATAATACCTGTATAATATGTATAGCTTGTTCTTTTGCACTTTAGCATCCTGTCTCCCCCCGTGACGGTGGTTCAATGGCTGTCTTCCCGAAACATAAGCCACAGGTCTTGGAGCCCCCAAAATAAGTTCAATCAGGACTTTGCTAATCTTATGCTCTTGCCTCCAAATTGTACCATCAAAATAATGGATAAGTCTAGACTGCCCTTCTGGATTCTGATGCCTGAGTGCAGGATTTCTATACAGGTTAAGAATGCTAGATTTTTGCATACAAGGAAAAATTCCATATATGTTATGTTTAGAATAAAAAAATAGAATGTATACTGAGAAAATTAGCTAAATCCTGCAGGACACKGATGTTTTTGAATCATGATCTAGATTTTGGGGATATAATTGTTGAAGGAGCGCTTTTGCCCTGTTGTTAAGGTAACTGTTTGTGGGTTGGTGATCCATATTTAGGAGACCCAAGGTGCTAGACTGAGTCTTTGTGTGTTACCATGTTGTGCAGCACATCTGGATTGTAAAACTGCAGTCAGAGTGGCAAAGCATTTCCTGTATCTGAGCCGCAGAAATAAAGATTGGTACCAAGCAATCCAGTATGGCTCAAGTAGCAGCTCTGGATCTCTTGTTATATTTTGCTTTGTTGCTCATTTGCTTTAGGACTGACACAGCTCTGGCCGAGGTCAGAGGGACAAGAATGGCTACAGCAGTTGCCTGTTTCAGCAATAGCGTTTTGGAAGAGATCAGAGAGTTTTGCAGTGGTGAGACATGACAGGATCCAGCCTTTATACTAATACAAGAGGAAGATGGACTTCCTCCTGAATTTTGACAGCAGCACCTGGGAGGAGGGAGGCCTGCGCACACCCCATCAAGGGGGCTCACCTTTTCCGGAAGCGTTGCGCGGCGGCAGCCTGCAGCTGGCATTGCCACGGCTCTCCGCGTCCTGCCGCCAGCCCGGTCGGGCGCGGGACGGAGGAGGTGTGCGAGCCGGGGTGCCGGGGGGAGGACCGGAGGAAGGTGCCGTGCCTTGTGGCCCTGGGGCGGGGCTGCCGTAGAGCCTCGCCTGTGCATTGGGTCTAGATTCATACATAAATATAGCCGGGGTGGGCTCGCCACACTCCTCTCCCCCCCACCCCCAACCCAGGAAGAGAGGGGGGGAGAGAAATAAGAGGAAAAAAAAAAAAACAATCCCAGTGAGGTCATTTCAATGAGAGCGCAGGAGGCGATCAGACAAGGTCGGCTTTTCCGGAGGAGGCGCAGCCCCTGAGGAGCGTGGTGCTGCATACCGACCGCCGCGCGGCCCGGCCGGCCGGCAGCGGCGCCCTGTCCCCGCCGCCGGGCCGGCACCTTGGAGAGCTCCGCGGCGCCGGGGCCGCGCTCGCTGCCGGTGCGGCGCTGCGCGGAGCTGCGCGGGGCCCGGCGGCGCCGGGGCCGCCCCGCCGCCCCTCGGCAGCGCCCGCCGGCCGCGGATGCGCCGCTCCGCCCCGGCTGCCGGCGAAGGAAGAAAAGTTTGGGGGCGACTTAGGGCCGCGGGAGCGCCGGAGGAGAAGGAGGATGCGCGGTTTCCCCGGCTGATCGGGAAGGAAGGATGACCGAGGGAGGATGTGCACCAGCAGCCAGATCATCGGGAGCCTCCTGGTGCTCTCCGTGCTGGAGATAGGGTTAGGGGTGTCCAGCGTGGCCGTGGGGGCGGTCAGTTTCAGCCTGGTCCTCACAGAGCATAAACCTCAGCTGGGAGACTCTTCTCCGGTATGGAGCGGGGTGTGTGTACGTTAGCCATTTCACTCTCTCTTTAACTCTTTATGGTGATGATCAGACCGTGCAAAGGCATCCCCCTCCCTTCCCTTTCCTTCCCTTCCGCGTGTGCATGCTGCGCCGAGAGCCTCGCCGGGTCCATTTCCGATGTGCATGGGGTACAGTCTGCATACTCGTGGGGCGAGGGGGGAGGCACGGTGGGGAGAGATGTATGTGTGTGTTGGCGGGGGAGTCCCCTTCTTTCTCGCTCCTTTTCATTTTTCAATTTTGCTGTGAACAATTGAACTTTCTGTGAACCCATTCTCACACCTGGGAAAGCCCGATGCCTCAAGTGGAACATGGGCCATAGCTTGCAATCTTCAAATTAACTGTGCGTTTTGCTTTTAAAAAAGAACAGCCCTGTCCCTTATGACAAGACTGTCAAAAGGTGTTTCAAAATAATGTCAAAGGTATGTCAGCTGAGTTCTGAGCTTTTGGAGGAAAAACAGAAAGAGGAAATGGGAAGGAAAAGGAAAGATATGTTCTCATGATCTTGGCACCCTGAGCTTCTTGTAAAATGAACAAAAAAATCAAACACCAATAATGGGTTAACAGAAGCAGCATGTTCGTATCACAGAGCATTTCTCACTTCTCAAAAACATTTCTTATTTTTTCAGTTTGAGATATGCATGTTTCTAGGAAGAATTTTCCTCCAAATGTTTATTTATATTTATGAAACAAAGAGTAGGAAATATTGAATATTCAGTCTAAACATGAGTGGGCATTTTTGAACTCCAAAGCTGGTTTTGGCCAGCTTGGATTGTACAGCAGTATTTCTAAAAGGATTGTTTGCTTTGCTTGAGATAAGATGATAAATGTAAAACACTCTTGGTTATTCATCAGCGTAACCTCCTGTAATTTATAGATTCATTCTGACAAAGTGCTTCATGTAATACTCTCACTGTCAATAATTATTAATTATTGACAATAGTCATAAATATTTTTGGCAGTATATAAACACACACATAATTCTGCACTGCAGAACAGGTAGGTGAGAAATGAGAATGAAGACCAGATAAGATGAGACAGTGGCCAACAGGTAATGATATTATCAAAATCACTTCAAAGAGGGAGGTTTCTGATCATTGCTGATGAAGAAAAAAGATTACTCAAAAACATGTGTCTATCTGAAGATTTAATGACAGAGGGCAATATCCTGGGTTTCACTCAAGTCAAACAGTTTTGACCAGTCAGTGAGATCAGTATTTTATGCAGTGATTGCATTTTGTGACAACGCTATCACAGCTGATACCATTTCATGACGATGCACATTTCCTGCACAACTGCCTCATTCATTTTTATGGTTTCTGTTACCCCAGAGTTTGTACTAGCCATAGATTAAGATCCTATTACATTAGATGTTGGCTCCAAGGACCTTCTAATCAAAGCAAGAGACAGATGTAGCATTAAAGGATGCAAAGGAGTATAAAGAAACAACAAACCAAAATTGATTGGTGTAACAGGTGGTTGCATTAACACACCAGCAGTCTGGCTGATTTCAAGCTGTTCGTAGGTAGAGTTTTAGAGAGGAGTAAGACAGAGGACAATGAAGTGATTTTGCAGATGTTCATAGGAAATTCTCCCCATATGTGAGTGCAGAAGCATGGAAGGGAACCCAAAGGGACTTGTTTGAAAATGTAACAAGTGGGTAAAGGATGCCCACAACCAGAGCCAGCAGAAGCAGGCATCAACTGCTAGGAACTGAGCAAACAACTGCAGGTTGGGTAGGCAGAGAGAGGCCAAAAAGAAACTGCAAAGTGGAAGCAAGCAGCTTACGATTCATGTAGTAGAGGAAATGAGAAATCACAGCAGTATGCAGAGTGGGGTGACGTGGTTATAAAGGCTTACTTTGCCTTGAACTAAAGATCTTTGGTCTAAAATGTCACCATTTATGGCACCCTCTTTGTACCACTCCAGCAGTTCAAATTATCTGTTAGGTTGTGTTCTTCTGACTAGAGGACTAGCAGGTGAGACAAGAAAGGGGCCAGAGAACTACCATTCTCCAGGGATGCTTAGGGCCATGGGTAACTAGGTCCAAATTAAAACAACTGGAGAAAGGTTTGTYTGCACAATTCTCAGAATTGTCCTGCTGCAGAAATGGCATAAACCGCCTTTCTGCTCACTGGATCTTGCACTGAGCTCACGTTGCCTGTATTAAAGAATATGTCCTGCATAAAATATGTTATTTTTTTCCAATTCACACTCTTAAATCAAGGTTTTCCTTTGAGAAATGAACAATAAGGAAAAGAAAGGGACATTAAAGGAAAAGCTAATACTTTGACATGTTAGGATGCAAAACACTGGAGTTAAGTTGAACAGTGTCACGTCTCCTGTTGTAATTTACCTGGAAATATACTGAAAACTTTTGACCCTGTTCTATCCTTTACTCATGTGGGTGGAACTCAGCAGAGGCCCAAGTTCATAAGGAAGTAGGTGAAGATAGCATCACCATGGAAACCTTAACCTGAATTCCTAAAATTTGGGCATCTTAAAGTCATGCACATTCTATCTCCTATACTTGCCTCCCTATGATGCTTTGCATTTGACGCACATTAGCTTTCTTCTTAAAAGAGTTGTTCTTATTGTTCACTGTCTCCATTCAGCCAGATAATTTACTAACTGACCTAACTTTAAGCATGTGAATCCCACCCATAGGATTAGAGATACGAGTGAAGTTAAGCATGGGCTGAAGTGCTCTGATCATTGCATGCCCTGCATTATGTATAAGCAAGCCAGGGAAAGTGGAGTAGACAAAAATGAAGAAATGGAAAGCCTAGACAATGTTTACATCAAAAATGCATGGAAATGGAAAAACAGTTTCTAAATTTGTTGTTCTCATTGGAGTTGAGCTGGATTAAAATAGTAAGAGTTGTTTAAAAAGTAGCCAAAAGAAAACAACTGAAGGTGTAACTGACTTCTCAAATTATCTGGAGCATGTGGAGACGACTATCCAATTTATTTTACATCAATCTGTTCTTTTTAAAATAGGCCACAGCTGCTAAATTGGAAAAAAAAAAAAAAAAAAAAAATAGAGTCCCATATAACCTAAGGTGAATGTGTTGTTGATTTCCAGATTTTCTTTCTGTTTGTCATGATTGTATTGGTATAATCTACTCCACAGGCTGTACTCAGTGTCTCCCAGATTTCTTTTTTTCAAGAAATTGAGGTATATTTCTGAAATCCACCATTCCAAGTCAGTTATATGACATACTATAGAAATGATCCAACCAATGAGCATGCTGAACCACTAACACTAACATAGCAAGAATGGCAGCATCCATAGCAAAGGCTTTTGCACAAACAAAAAAAATCAGAAGATAATCTTTCAAAAAGTATTCACAGATATTTTTTAAATGGTCACATACTTTCCTATCTATATTTAGAACATAATAGTTGCATCACTATCACTATGATCAGTGACTATATATTCACACATGCACATATTTATATGGCTCTAATTCTTATTTATTCTGCAGTGGTGAATAAATTCTTGCTATAAATGAGATTCTCTCAAAGAGAAAGAGAGAGAATGAGAGACAAAAGCCACATCTTTAGTCAAATATGCCATCTATCTTCATTTGCAAGAGAGGTACCTGATGATTCACTTATGGCTATGCCCCTCAAGGGTAATAGTTTCATCCCTTATAAAGACGAATATCTAAATGTATTTGAGAGATTCTCTGGATGTTGGTCGGTCGGTCTGTCTGTAGGAGTAGAGTTATTGTTTCCATGATTTGTGATTTTAGCACAGTGGAAGTCTGCCTGCCCATTAAAAATCTGCATTCATAGTTTGGCTACAGAAATTTGCTCCAAGTTGGCACTTGAAATATTTTATTTCAATGACTTTTTTTTATCCAGGATTTGAAGGAAAAGAAAAAGGTTCAGTCAGTATGGAACTCTCCCAGAGCAAGAACATCATTTTAGACTGTTAAATCAATGTTGGTGGCCTAAAATTTTAAAACATTAAATTTTGCATCTAGTTTTTACTGCTGCCAAGTTTCCTTTGGAAAGAACAGTCAAACTATTTTTTTTCAAAAGAACATTAAAAAATTCATATTATTGTTTAGCATGCAGACAAAATGCAGATGTGATCCTACTTTGTTTTAACATGTGCATTGCATTTTCATCAAACTGACCATATTTCTGGCTGGCTCCTGCTCCTGGTTAAATGAATCGCAGCACTGTCAGTGAGCTCAGTGGAAGCTGGAGAGAGTTCTGTACCTATAGATGAGGGAGGATGTACCAAAGGTGGGAGCTTCTTGCCTTGCATGGAACCAGGACAATTCACTCCAGCTGAGAAGTCTTTCAGTAGGTTTTCTTTATCATTCAGACACTCCAGAAGCATAAAGCAATCTGAAGGACAGTCTATCCAAGGGGGCTTGTAGTTCCTGGGTTGTATTTAAGAGGATCTGTTGAATATAGACTGACTGAAGCATATGCTTAAATGTTTTGCTGAGATAAGACTTTAGTTCACCTGCAGGGAATAATCATTAATTTATTACTTTTTGAGATGAAAGCAGTCATAGTCTAAACTAAATATTTGACACAAAAACAACAAAAAGCATAATTTACTATTTGTTATTCTGATAGGCCCTAAACAAGTAAATAAATACTATTATTTTGTGCTGAGAATTTGAGTGTTCTTCCAGATGACCAGAAGTTTTTTGAATCACTGATGGCAGGTAGACTTTCAGGTTCAGAGACCCACTTCTAAATTTCCTTGAGTGTTTCTAAAAACCATTTCTCATTTTTAAAGCATCTCTGCAGGCCTAGAACCAGATGAATGGGAACACTAATCACAGGGACTGGGATGGAATTTAAACTGCTTGAATATGGCTTGAATCAGTGGGAATTGTAGCACCACCTGAGCTGATAAGACCAAAGAGCACACTGTCAGGTCAAGGTATTAGCTCAGATTAGATATGTTTTAACACTATGTCTCATCTCAAATAGCAGAGCCGCCCCCTCAGTATGACAGATTTGGTGGGACACAGGGTTGGGTTGTGGCAATGATGTTGCTTCTGGTTCTGGATCTGGATGACTTGCAGCCAGCTAGACATTCCTGTCACCACAACCCCCTGCATGGGACAACAATGTTATTAGAAGTTTCCATCCCCCTTTTTCGAAGATTATTGGGTTTCTCTATGGAAGTAACAGGCAAACCTACTACCTAGGCTTGCTCTTTTTGCCCGTTGTCATTTTTCTCTGGTTTGATGCCTTTCTTTTCATGAGTGGATTCTGTGCCCTTTATGCCTGCACTAAGAAAACTTAATCCTTGTTCCGAAATACTGCTTCAAAGAAGAGTTACAATTAGAGATACCTTCTCTGCTCAGTTCATCCATTAGGGATTTCAGCTTTTTTCTCAATTGGATGGAGTTGAAGCAATAAGATTATTAAATAGAATGGACCTTTCTAGACATTACTGATTTCAAATTCCTGGGTATTCTCATGGTAGTCACATGTTTATACAGTTTTAGTGTAAAAAGCAGATTTTCTGGTTTACCCCCTGTCAAGAGTAGATAGAAGTGAAGCTGTTGATTCTGTCTTGACGGTTTATTCTTCCAAGTGGGAGACTATTTGAATAGGTATGATATGCTTGCATTTTCACTGTGTTATATTCAAATTTGGAATAACTTCCCTTCCTCTATTTCATCAGATACATATGGATGACTCAGAACACTGGAGGACTTTCCACACAGTGTACGTAGTTTGGGCTGCTTCTTTGTCATGAACACTAACTAGGGATCAAGCAGTCAACAGGTTTTCTCTACTATTTTCTTCAGCCTCTCTCCAGAAAGATTTTCCATAGACAGTTTTCATTTTCTCAAGGGTATTACACTCACCATTGCTTTTGCCACCTCAAAACAGAAGAAAGAAAGGTTTCTTAAGTTCAATATACAAAACAAAAATAGTTCCTTTTCTTCTGCATGATGGAAACCAATAAATCTTTGGCTCTCTGCAGATATAACTAAAACTGGATCTTTTTTTTCGGACTACCAGTAAGAAAGCCCCTTTTTTCCAGGAGAAAGGGAATGAGGCCAAGTCTTTTGTTCCAGAAAATATGAAATAGGGACGGATCCAAACCACAGAACTTGAATCTAAATTGAGATTTCAGCCTCCTTACTGAAATTTCTGGGTGTTTGGATCTGAGGTTTTGTTTCAAGCCCGTATTTAATATAAAGTAAATTAAAGCAGGCTCAAAATAAACATTCTCCTTTTCTGGGAGGTCTTTGGTTCTTTATTCCAAAGTTCAACAGACCAAAAGAGAGATTTTCAAATATGCATATTGAACATAAGCAGGCGCAGTGTGAATGGCAGACTCCACAGACAATTAGACACTACTGCATCACCTTGTAATCACACTAGTGCTATCAGAGGGACTCTGACTCTGCTAGGTCCCCGGCAAATCTTCACTGAAAGGGAGAATGAGGCACGTACAGGACACTGAGTCTCTAAGTACCTTTTGTGCTTTGTAGTGTCTTTCTTTGGATTTTTCATCCATCACCCAAGAGTGGTTCTGCCCCTATCTATTATTGGATGATACATTCAATCCCTGCCTCCTCTGCTAGTCTTGACATGAAACATCATGTATCATAGGAGGTATGAATAAGTCTGCAACCAAAAGTAACCCCAGAAGTAATGGGAATTGGTTGTAAATAGTGATCTATGTAGGTTTTTAAGTGAGATTTTTGATCTTTTAGCCTTTATGATTTTTCTGATAAATAATAATTAAAATGAAAGTCCAACAGTGAAACATCTGTTTCAACAAGTCCCAGCTGAAGGTCCCTCTCTGGCTCCCAGGGCATTTTGGAGGGCTTAGTAACTTAGCTTATCCTTCATGAAATGTTTTAGCCTTATTCTTGGCATGAGTTGTGAACACTTCAACAATTGATCATTCTTTATAAGGAGCTTACCTTCAGTGATACATTTCTTTTCCACTCCTGATTTACTGTATTTTTAGTGTGCATGTGCCTTAACTTACTTCAGGTTTGACATGGTTAGAAAAAGTAACTACATTTGAAGAGTCCAAGAGGTTGGTAAAAATTGACTGAGGATAATCAATGATCATGTAGAAAGGAGCAAGTCCTCACCATGACAATATTAGTTAGTCACGGGTAAACTGTAGTCCAGAGTAGCTCAACAGTTACAAGTCAAGTTTAAATGGATGACATTGACGTGAAGATGAAGTCTTTCAGGATAGCCAAGAACAGACAGAGAGTGGCAAGACAGCAGAGCCCCTGGTGGCTGTATTCCAGTTGGCAGTATTATAAAATAGAAGAGTTCAAAATTAAAAGACAAACAGAAACAAACATAGGAAATCCCTTTTGAGTCTCATTTGTACTTGCATCCTTTTTCTGGTATAAAGAGCTACTGTAGTTTCTCCCATCTGCTTTTCACTACTGCTGATCACAACACTGTGACATCAAAAATTTTACAGGAAATTGCTATAGCACCAACAAAAGAATTCCCGAGTCCCTAGCTGATCTATCAAAAACAATGATCAGAGTCAATCACGTAATGTCCCACTGACTTCCTAACTTTTCTAGAAGTCTCTACATCGAGAATCCTGTCTAAGGCAACTCTGCATGAGCAGTGTTCCTGAGCCCCAGGTATTGCTAATATTCTCTCTGTAAAGCAGGTTTCCACCTCTGCAGTCTCAGAAGAGCGTGGTAAACTTGACTCAACATTTTCAAAGCTTTGCATGAGGTTTAATTGCCTGGCACTGTGGCTCAAATTCATCCATTGGTTTTAATAGCAAAATGCCTGCTGTCATAAATAAATAACCATACTGTTTTTTGGGCAAGCCTTTTCTCTGTGAATGTAACATGCTCTCATGCAAAAAACCTCAAATAATATTAATCCTTTGCTACTGCCCAAGTGCTTTTCTTCCAAGGTTTTTAACATGTTCAGGCACACTAGTGCATTCAGTTTCACAACATGCTTGTCTCGTAGTCATACGGATTATAAAACTTTTGCATGACCTTCCCAAGCTCACACAAAAGAATGTGGAAGAATCAGGAATACCCAGCTCCTCTGAGTTCTGAGTTCTTTAACTACAGAAGACCTTATTCCTTGTGTATATATATAAATATTGTAGAGGTATATATAGAGAAAATACATACAGAGTATACATACAGACCCTGACACAATAAAATATTATTATAGAATCAGAGAATCATAGAATATCTCAAGTTGGAAGGGATCCATAGGGGTCATTGAGTCCAACTCCCTGCTCCTCACAGGACTACCTAAAACTAAACCATATGATCAAGAGCGTCGTCCAGATGCTCCTTGAACTCTGACAGGGTTGGTGCCGTGACCACTTCCCTGGGAAGCCTGTTCCAGTGACTGACCACCCTCTCAGTGAAGAACCTTTTTCTAATGTCCAACCTGAACTTCCCCGACACAGCTTCATACCATTTCCATGGTCACCAGAGAGAAGAGATCAGCACCTCCCCCTCCACTGCCCCCCTTGAGGAAGTTGCAGACCGCGATGAGGTCACCCCTCAGCCTTCTCTTCTCCAAGCTGAACAAGCCAAGTGACCTCAGCCGCTCCTCATAAGTCTTGCCCTCAAGACCTTTCACCATCTTGGTCACCCTCCTCTGGACACACTCTAATAGTTTGATGTCCTTCTTATGTCGAGGCGCCTAAAACTGCACACAGTACTTGAGGTGGGGCTGCACCAGTGCAGTGTAGAGTGGGGCAATCACCTCCCTCAACCGGCTAGCTATGCTGTGCTTGATGCCCCCCAGGACGCAGTTGGCCCTTTCGGCTGCCAGAGCACACTATTGACTCATATTCAACTTGACATCAACCCAGACCCCCAGATCTCTTTCTGTGGGGCTGCTCTCTAGCCTCTCATCCCCCAGTTTGTATGTATAACCAGGATTACCCCATCCCAGGTGCTCTTGTTAAATTTCATATGGTTGGTGATTGCCCAGCTCTCTAGTCTATCCGGATCTCTCTGTAAGGCCTCTCTACCGTCAAGGGAGTCCACAGCTCCTCCTGATTTAGTATCACCAGCAAACTTAATTAATGTACATTCGACAGATGATTACTCCAGGTAGTCCCTCAGATAGTTTAACAGCTATGAAATACAGTAGTCACTCCTTGTTTTTGAGAAGCCAGTACCTTAGGGCTTGCAGATTAGCTCATTCACTATTCTTTGGATTTCAACTGGGAAATACCTTAGGTAATATATATGTATAGGGCACTACATAAAGGTGGTTCGGAAAGGTGTGTGTCCTGTCCTTGAAAAATAGTAAAGAATAGCAGAAGTGCCCAAACTGGTGGGTTCTAATGCTGAGTGAATCTGTAATTTGCTTATGGCTCATTTGGTCATATGTAAGGCTAATGTAACTTGTTCATTGCCTTCTCTTCTGGCTAGCAAAGACTGTACAATGGAAATAGAAAGTCTTCTCCGATTGAAATCAATGGTAAAAAATCTATTGACTCTAATAGGAGCAGAATTAGAGCATTCTTGAAAAAATGGGTAACGTATTCTTTCAGCTTTGAAGGTACCCCAGCTTTTTAAACTAGTTAACATACACTGTTACAAGTTGAAACTATCTTTGATGGTATCTTCCAGATCCTTTCTGTAAGCTTTCCAGAACTCATAATTTTTTCTTTATACAGAATTTTCCTTTTAATCCTATTCAATCACTACAGAGAGAAATGATATTATTAACCTGCTTTATCAAGTCTGACTGAATAGAACTTAATTACAATGATGTCTTCAACAAAAATTTTTCTGAGGTTTCTGCATTAATGCTGAGAAATACAAAGCACTACATGTAAAACTCTGAAGCATGCCTTCAGCTGAAGGCAGTCTGCAATGACAGGATTGGGAGTGAAACTCCAAAACTTCACAGAAAGCCTGAGTGAAAACTTACAAGGCAGGTGTGATTGATAGTTCTGAGCTGAAATCTCCTCTGCCTGTGGGAAAGGGGCAGAGGGAGCCCTACCCATTGGTTTTTTGGTTGTTATTCCAATGGGTGAGCTCTAGTAGCAATTACCAGTTGTATGTCCTGGTACGTCCTGAGCCATTCAGCGCCATGGTCTGCATGACCCAGCCCTCTCCATAATCAGATTGGTATTAAGTCCACATCCCATGCTTAGTGTAGAGGTAAATAATATACAAAATTTAACCGTATTCATTGTGGGGAACTGATTCAACGGGCCTAACTCAGAGTAAAAATACATCTCAAGGTTTATGCTTAGCTATATGTGTGAACTATTTTAGTTGGAGGTAGATAAACTATGTATTAAAGCATCTCCTCAACTGAGATACTGAAGTTGCAATATTTTGGAGGGTAAATGAGATGTACATGCAATATATTACATGGACCCTGAATGCTGTATAGAAACTGCTTAATTTTTTTTTACTTCTTATGTAACAGCCAGGTCTGTTCTGTGATTTAATCCTAAATCAAGGTCAAGCAGAGCCTTTTGCTAGAAACACCATCTCAGTGCAAAAAGGATGTGGAAAATCCAGTTTTAAAACTATAACATTACTTCCCAATGGAGGTGTAGGGTTAGCTTTACTGAGAATAAGTAGTGTAGATTTCTTAATAAAGGAGTTTATGAGGTATCAAAGAAATCTTTTGACAGTATTACAAACACTTGGAGAAGGCCTTATTGCTTTCATACAACTACTGTAGTTCTTATCATGACTGCTCCCTCAGGGACTGTTCACTGTTAAACTCGTTAAACTTTTTTGTAGGAGGAAAAAAAGATGTCAGAGACCATCATTGGTTTTTGAGTAAGTCACTAAAAGGCATTAACACCTATTCGTATATGCTGGTAGGGGGTGCTTCTGGTTTAGTTAATCAGTTTTTGCCTAATGCTTGATGCAACAACTAGTTCCCTTTGTGATTGGGGCTTTTTTTTCATGTTTTGTTTACCCAAGCAGCTTAAAAGTAGGATTTTTTTTTTCTTTTTTTATGAGTAATCATCCTCAGTCTGACTTCTCATTCCAGTTTCTTCTTCTCGGATAAGTGTGTTTATGGTTAAGTTATAACCTTCTGAAACATAAGGTTTGTGATAAAAATGCTGACAACAACTGTAACCATTGCCTAACCTACTGCTGTGGTCACCACTACAGCAACACAGCAGGATTTAAACTTGAGACCTTAAATGTTGAAATAATTGGTATTTTTTTTCTTTGCAGTTTCTGCTTTGTGGCATATGTGGAATATTGTGCGCCAAAAAAAAATCTGGACTTGTTGTAAGTTTTTCCACTGCATATATAAGACATAAGTATTTGAAAGGCATACTTATCTAACTTGAACTCCTTACTGGGGGCTTTCCATGTCCAAGTGTTTCAGATAAAAAGTCAGTAAAACTTGCAAGTCAGCAGTCCAAAAAAGCAATCAGCACTTTGGGCTAATCAAGCAAAACAAGGCAGTTCTGAAATGGTCTATTTAGGTCTTGCCTATTTAAGCCACACATCCCTATTTATCCCTGTCTGGATAAATATGGATGGAAAACCTCTTGCCACAAATTTATGCCAAGTCAATAAAAAGTTCCCCAATAATGTCACTGGATTGTATCTCCTCTCCTTCAAAAACCAACACTGGGCTGCCACCTCAGGGAGGCTGCTGACCAAGTTTGATTCCAGATATCGTAGCTGTTCATTGTTTTAATAAGTTCTTTTTGCAGTCAGAATCACATAAAGCCAGTTTTAAAGTGATGGCGGATGTTTTCTGTCTCTTCTAAGAATCAGAAGTACAGTCATTTTTCTAACTGCAGCAAAATGGTGTTATTACTACACAAGTCACAGCAGAACTTTATGTTAAAGACGTGATACTATTGTAAGTGATAATGTCTGGCTTAATTTTCTGTCAGCTTGATTATTCTGCCATACAGAGATGGAAGTCACATAAAACCAGCATAACTGTGAAGGGAATCAAGATCTCTCTCAGATTATTTTTTAGTATCAATGAGTTATCCTAAACCCTGTTACAATGACAGTCTCATTTCTTAAAGCATGTGGACCATAACCAGTTTCTAAAAGCTGTCTGTTCTGGTGGTTTCATGGAATACTCACTTCCCAGTGGACTGCAGTATACAGCCTGAATGCCACATTCCTGACGAAATTCTCATCCCAGTTGTGTACAGAAGTGGCCTGTAAGGCTCCATAAATTGTTCCTACCACAGTAGATAAGTATATATACAAAGCCATATTGAGTAACATCAAAGGCCCATCTAGACCAACATCTGTCAGGCCAGCAGTATCAAGGGAAGTGAATAAGACAATAATTTAGCAGTATCTCCATAATAAGGTCTTTTGCCCTGGAGTCATTTGTGGCTCAAGGACATCCTGAACCTGAGTGGCATCTTTGTGATTAAAGTGATAGGAGGTCTTTAAACATGTCTCATTAATTACAGCCTGTCTCACACCCTTCTAAAGTTTCCAGAAACATTTTAACCAAGTTAAAAGCAAACAAACAAACAAACAAACACATAGTCACCACACTGACCCTCTGTAGAGCTGCATCACAGATTTCTTTGTTGTTTCTCTTGCTTCTTTGTCCAGCACGTTCACCTTGAACACTTTTGAAGTCCCTACAAAAGCTGTAGAAAGCCTCCAAACTGCTGTCTGACCGAACAAATTAGAATTGAACAGGAGGCAGAGTCAGATGGCACACAAAGCAAGAGAGATGCACTGCGAATACATGAGGCGTTCACTCCTGAGGAGTGGTGAGAAACTGCACAACAGAAAATTACGACACATTCTGTTGTGTTACTGTTTCGAATGAAACGCTGGAAATCAGAAGATTTGTGTCCTAGTAGTCCTTCCACTGACTAGCTTTTAACATGAGCAACTCATTCTACCCAACTTTATCTTACATGCAACATCAATCTTAACTCCTGTACACCAGAACGTATTGTATTCCCTTGGAGCTCTGTGGGCGCTGAGGGAGTTAAAAATGAGTGTCTGTGCAGTGTTTTGCAGTCCATGATGCTATCAAAGCATTGAATTATGGTTAGTCTCATTTTTTATATTAATGAATCTGTCTCTGAAAAATGTTACTGTTTCATAACCTCTCTTATCTTTCCTGACAGATGATACTTTTTTCTGCCTGTTGCATCTGTGGACTAATCGGAGGAATCTTAAATTTTCAATTTCTTCGTGCTCTGACAAAGAAGTCGTCTGCTCTCTATTCTTTGCATCTTGCCTCCATGTCTCTTGCATGCATTGGAATTGGTGGTTGCACCCTTTCTTCATGGCTCACTTGCCGGCTAGCCAGCTATGAACAAAGGCGAATGTTCTCAGAAAGAGAACATTCATTGCATCACTCCCATGAAATGGCAGAAAAAGTGAGTTGTGTGTCCTCCCTTATTTGTTCTGCTTCTCCTAAAATGCTACTGTATGTGTTAACGTTTACAATTGGCAAGAGATGTATTCAGTTTTCAGTTTTATATGAGAAGGAGCTTCTGGGAAATGAAACGCTGCCATTCTGTGTAAGCTTTATTATGTTGCATTATATGGAGCTATTTTTAGGTACTGTATATTTGCAGTACATCCATTTCAATGAAGTACATCCATTTTCAACATAATTCCATTGTATAGCTATTCAAGGGCTTAGCTGCTAAATATAGCACTTCATAAATAACTGGAAGCCTTATTAATATGGATTATCATGTATTGTAATGTGAAAAAGCACAGAATGCTTTCTGTAACCACATCATTGCATGCTTCCAGGATTTAATCAATTTCTTCCTCTCCCAAGTACTCAGCTCATAAAGTAGGTTATTTAAACACAAAAGCCACCATTCACACACCTAGATAACTAAACCTACGCACCTAAGGGCATATTTAGACACCTAATTGAAACTGGTCGGATTTGCAGCAGCACTGAGCATTTATTGCCTTTCTCTGTTAAAAGAAAGCTTACCAAGGTGTCTAGGTCTATGTTTAGGTGCTGAAACTTAAGCTCCCAAAGTTGAGCACGTAGGGCCAAAAGAATTAATTGAATACAATTCTTTAAATCAGCTCCTTGGATTTACAGATCTGATTAATATTTGAGGAGTAAAATGTTCACTGACACCCTGTGCTTTACGTTTGGACTTCGTATCCAATGCCTTTCACTTGAGAAATGAGAAGGGAAGAAAAGTCAAGTGGACTGCCCATCTAAACCTCCACGTGCAAGTTTGCATTACAGTTAAGTTCAACAGTCTGTATCATATCTTCTGAGACCTCTGAACAGCAGAGTGAGGATTAATTCATTCAGACTGTAGGACGTTTTCAGATTCCCTGACAAAACACGATATAGCAGTTAATTGTCCATTAAGTAAAAATTACTTGTCACTGTTCTTTGGTTTCTCAACTGAGATGAGACTCCAAGTAGAAATATAGACTGAATTCACCTTAGAAGATGTTTGAAACATGTTTTTAAAAGTTAAATAGTATAGGTTACAACAGTAACATAAAACAGGGTGATAAAATCAAAGGAAGAGATACATTTCTCCTTCTCATTTTAAAATGAAGCACAATTCTGATGAGCTATGTAGGCAAGTATGACCATGGTCTTGCAGATGGTAGGCTAGATCCTGCCTTTCAAAGAGGCTCTTGACAAAGATGAAGCCCATCTGAGAGAAAAAGAGAGAGGTAAAAAAAAAAGAAATGGCCTGGGAAGAAAAACCTTTCAAAATACAAACACCTGCCAACCCTATCAATTTGGGCTGAAGATGACCATGTATAGCAGTAGTTCACTGCCTCCTTTCCGGGCCTGTTGACCTACTGAGCTTTTAGACACTTAGCAGTGAGGACTGCCAGGTGCCCACTTATCTTGGGTGAAGGACCATGATGCATGTGCAGAGCAACCCTATTGCACATGCTCAGCAAATGTGGGATGTGCCCCACCAATGGTGGACTCCCTGCATGTGTGTTATAGAATCAAGTATGCATGCGTAGATGGTCTGATCTGGGACTTCTTAGACCTACAGCCTGTGGACAGCCTGCTGCTGGCAGGTTGGAGTACATTAGCTCAAGGCATGCCCCTAAAAAATAATAAAGGCTACTTAAAAACTTACATTAAATTAGGCCCTGATTTAGAAAATAGCTTTAAAGTGTTTTATATATAACTCTATTTTGTATATTTATACTGATATACAGTAATATAGACATGTACTGCATGTGCATTTGTGTGTGCTATATTTATTGTATAATTGTTATATTTATATTAGAGATTGAGGGGTATTGAAATAACCGACCTGCCCAGCTGCCCGGTGGTTCCCCCGACACCAGAGTTACCTCCAAGGTACGCTGAACACTAGGGAGCTACCATGTTGTTATGTCACTTCAGGAAGGGCCACCTCTAAGAGGAAGTCATAGTTTCAGCTAATCAAAGTTGGCTGATGCTGTGATGTCACTCTGAGTCAGGAATGGTGCTTCCAGGTGGTGACATAATTCTACATGGTGAACGCTGCAATCTGGAAGTAAGTTGAGTATTTAAAATATTCACCCTAGTTACAGACATCCAAATGCTCCTATTTGGATGTTGCCACCATTGACTCACTCTGCTTCTAATCTGTGTGCTCCTTCATTTCTTGAACTCAGCAACGTTTTTTAATTTATTAATACTTTTATTTTTGAAAATAGAAATATTGGGGAAAATAAATGATTTTCAATATTTGCTGAAATTATGATATTCTAATAGCTGATGTCTGCAGAGGATTCAAGTGATAAAGCCGACAAAAGGAAACTTACACTTGCTCATGAGTAGTCTTCTGACAGATTACTATCAAACTGTGGCTGACTGGTAGTTAATATTAAATGGCTTTGGTATTCTTGGTCCCTTTCCCAGCTGACTGGTATCTTCAGTGTAGATCCAACAAAGGGTTTAGGCACCTACAAATGGGCAACCATAGTGCTTTGTTTCAGAGCAGGCAGACCCCAGACCGGGATCCTGAGTTCAGTGTTAGGCATGCATGTTTCTCTTCAGTATATGAGGAGAATAAGGCACCATACAAAAATATCCAACACCATCACCTGCCAAATGGAGAGCTGGGTGGTAGAAAATGCTCAAAATTCAGTAAGTTTACACAGCTTCTTTCCTCTGAAACTTACACTTCATTCAGGAGTATTAATTGGCAAATCTACTCGGTTTGATGGCCCCAAGTTTACTTTGTAGAGAGGAACAGCACATCCCTTTTTCAAAAACTTTGCAGGCAACAATTAAGTCTTGCGATCTACTTCAAAATGTAGCTGCTAACACCTGAGAGAGGAGGCACCAGTGTTTCCACTTTATGTGAAACTTTGAGTTCTGGTCTCTGCCTCCCAAACTATTTAATAAAATCAAATATTGTGGATTAAAAGAAGAGAGAGAAAGAGTCAGACTAGGAATAAAGACCAGGTCCCAGAATTATCTTCTCTTTACCAAGAATCTCAGCTACTATGCTATAGGGTCAGGCTCGCTCTTTCTGTCTTTCTCTCTCTCTCTCTGTTTAGCCCAATGAATCTTGCTTTACTTTCTTCATAGAAACTTCCACAAGAAGGGGGACAAACAAATCCCTTTTCTTTCACATTTTCTCCAACTGTTCCTAGGAGGTGGAAGAGGCAAATTTAATCTTTCCATGCAGAGAAAAGCTTCTGGTTCTCATGCAAATATTTTAGAACTAGCCCAACAGTGGCACCTCTACATCATCTACCTGAATTTTAAAAAGAATAGCCCAAACTACATTTTTATGTGTGCCCATTCCTCTGGGCATAGTTGGATGTTCTCTGGGATCTGTCATTGGACATAAGCAGCAGATCACTTCATTTCTCCATCCTGATTCAATTTGGTATGAAAGAGCCCTGGGACTGCTCAGAATAAGGCAGTTCTGAGCATAAACTCCACGTGGCTTTGCAGCCTTGAAGGTCAGAGAAGTGCTTAATGAATGTAGCCACATCCAGGCTTAGACAGCTGCTAAGTAGGTACTGTCTGGATTGCAATTTGAGAGTTAGAAAATCTAACTCCAAACAAATCTTGGTTTAGGTGCTTCAGGATTCTGACTCACGATCAGGTCAACTTACTCTGGGATGACTCATCTGCCACTTGAGTAGCAATTGCTGAACTGCTAAAAACTGTAGGGAAAACCAAAATCAGTCCCATCCAAAGGCAAGCAGTCAAAACCCTTAGATTCTGTTTGGATCTAGACCTACTTCCCAAATGTCTATCCCAGCTAGCATCGAATGGCATCTATTTGTAGCATGTCAGCACAGAAAAAGGTTTGAATGGAAATGAAGACTTAATTACCATCTTGTTCCTTTGTAGATTACCACACAAGCTTGAGTTGATGCACTTTCAAAGGACAAGGTCACAAAACTTGCATGGATGCCATCAATGCTGTATATGTGGTCTGACAGTAATGTCCAACTCAATCAGTATCAATGAGTCTATCAGCTTTCAAATGTACTTAATTTATGTAGGAAGAAATGTGATTTCTTTTTCTTTACAGTGAGATTTATCAAGCCAAATAAAAATGTAAACTATTTCTGAATGTTTGAAATCCGGAGTTTGTTAAATTTTTATTACAACCTTAGCTAACTAAATTTCAAAAATCATAAAATAATTGCAATTTTAATCAGTGTTTTCTATTCTTGTTGCAGGAAATGACAGACAACCTAAGCAATGGTGGCCCACATCTGATTTATAATGGAAGTGTGTATTAAGAGATTTTAAAAAGTTCCATGGAAAGAAGTGGTTTTAGAATTTTCTTCAGGAAAAAAATAGACTTCAAGAAATTGAGAAAATGGAACTATCTTAGCTTTTATGGCTCAAATGTCACAACTGCAGAACAGCACAGTTGCATTTCCCTTTTAGAAACACGTTCAAAATTTGTCTCCTAAACATTTTGCGGATATACAATATTTATTCACTTCCTGGCTACTCTCTTTTGGTTTTTTGTCTGAATAACTTTTCAGAATTGTGATAGTATTTGAAATAGACTTCTCAAGACTCTTCTTCTCATGAAGACTCAAAACCCAGAAAAAAATAATTAAGCTGGACCACATTTAGCCCAGTCACAGGATTCCTAAAGAGAAGAAAAGAGGGCAGAGGAAGGATGGCTCAAGGGAATCTTTTTCTCCTCCCCACTTAGCAGCATCTGGTGTAAGATGATGGCTTCAGACCATGTGGCATGGTACCAGCAACGCATCTGCACAGTCCCCCTCCCCACATTGCAAATGCATCCAGCCTCAGTTTTCCCAGTAGATCGTATCAAAAGAAAGTGCAAATTACTCTTCCAAAAGGCTCCCATTTCACATTCAGAGTGTAAACGAACAGTGTGCTGAAAACAACACCAATGTCTTTGTTTTGAAAGACAGAATGCTCTAAGAATGCCATAAATCAAAACCTCAACAATGCCTTGTTGTAAAGAAATTGTAAATATTTCCAATTTGTGAATGAAGTATATTTCGTAATTTGTTCATAAAAGATGACAAATAAAATGAAATCTAAACCAGAGATTTCAGAGATATCTTTTGGGTTTTTTTATTGTTAGAAGGATCTTGCAAAGCTGAACCATCATGCTTGCAGTTTTGCACAACACATTGAAAGGTTCCTAAAGGGGTGAAGCAAGCTCAGAAAGGAGAAAAACGAAGGCTGAACAGAGGCATGGTCAAGGTCAGAACATGCTGGCAGTTCTGCACACCCACAAGAGAGTTTGGGATCTGTTAAAGCAGTCTGTATGTTAAGGCAGCAGCTTTAACTGACCCCAAACTTTATTGTAGGACCTACTGGCTCATACAGCCATGAAAAATGGAAGATGTAATCTGTAACAGAACATATACAGCATAATATTCATATAAAATACTCATATAAAATCACTCATATGTTACACAGTGAGTCTAGATTGTGCTGTAAAGCCTAGCACCTCAACATGAGTTTGAGATGTGAGCATTATTGATGACTGGCAACATTTGGTGATTTATACCCATGTTCCCAGACAAGTGTGAATAGAATCTTACTATTATTCAAGCCATGCCATAAAAACCTCTAGAAATTATATTAAATTGTTTTGTGAATCTATATGGTATAAAATAATCTTTAATTCAATTACCTTAGGATTTTCTAAGTCTGTAAGGGAGTTTCCCATCTAATTACAACCTAGGAAACATCTTCACTGTGATTTAAGGCTCTCACTTAAACTTCATGAAAATTAGTGGGATGGCTAAGCTTGTGAGTCAAAAACTGGTCCACCTTATAAGGCTTCTCTTCACTTATCTACTGTCTCAAAGGGCTTTTGAAACTTCTCTAAGCCTCTGATGTACTAATATGTATTACGTATATTAGTAATTGCTAATGAGACTGTTCAAGTTCATAAAGAATATAGATACTGTCATAGCAAAAGAATTAGATGTTAAGGCATCTCTGCTCAAGGAAAGTGCTCCCCTTCCCAGGTCCTACCAGCCTTTAGACTGTCTCCGCTACTACATTCCAGCTTGTTTGGGCTTTTTATAGGTGCCATTGCCTCTTCAGCTTGATGCTCCCCTTCCTCAGCAGCAGGAAACATGGGATATATCTGTTCCCAGTATGTGCCCCTTCTGGGAGCACTTTTGCTGCAGCTCTGGACACAGCCTGTCAAGGCAGGACTAGTGTCTAAATGGGCTGCAGAGTTTCATACAGGCTGAAGAAATCCACACTGGGCATAGAACCAGAGGAGGTGGTTCTGTAAGATTCCCTTCCTCACTGCATCAGTACAAAGAGTGTGAAAGGGCCTTATCAAAGAAAAGTAAGAGTAAAATAAAAAATGACTCAAAAATCCACCTCAGAACTACCTGGCTGAGGTTCATCACTAGCTCCGGAGGACAACTGTAAAATCACGGTTCGTACAGAGGTATCTTGCGACACCTCAGGACTAGGAATTGTAGCTTCAGATCCTAGAGAGTGGTTTGGAATTGCAGTTCAGAACCTGCTCAGGAATGACATGAAAGAACACACCATAACACTACTCATTTACTTATTACAAACACTTCATTTCCCGGCATGGTAGCAAGAGTATGGGATGGTGCAGGGGAATAGGTGATTCTTCCATATCCAACATAGTAGTCCAGCGCAACAGCCACTTTCTCATGCTTTGGAAAGGAAAGGCTCACAATGTTTGAAGCCTTACTGTAACTTATGAAATACAACCACACCACTTCTGCTGCTTTTCAGGGGGTGCTGGAAGGAGAGAGGAGAGATCTGGGCCCCAGAGAACAAAAGATGCAATTGTTTGGGGTTTTTTTAATTCTTTTGCTGCCAAGCCTGTAGAATGCAGATAAACTGGCTGGTCCCTGTATTAATAAAAGCCTTGCAAATGCAAAGCTGGAATTCAAAAGATTTAGGAACAAATGTGACGAAGACGACTGCTCCTACCTGAGACATACAAAGAGGATCAGAATTTTTAAATTCAAAGTAAATTACCATAACATATGGATGTGGTAGGGGAATTCTAGGAAATGTTTCACTTTGTTTAATGAAGTTTTGTTCCGTAACTGCATACAGAGTCCAACTGTAATGGAAATATTTTCTGTATGTTTTCATTACTGGTACAGTTGAAAAGACACTTATTCCACTTACCAACTGTATGAAAACCAAAACTTTCAATTTTCAGAATGTGACCAGCCAACATACCTACACCAATAGCTTGAAGGCTGTGGACCAAAATCCATTTTAATCTAAATAAGATGAAGCATGTATTGTCCTTGATGCAGTTATTTCTGATTCATGCTGCTGTAAAAGCAGATGCTGGCTCAGATTCTCTCTGAGATATTCAGCTGTTATTTACCAGGTCAAGCAACACTCCTCCTGCAGGGGGTTACTTACTGAACCTTGTGCATAGGACTTAGCTGGTAAGTCCTTAATGTATGTTTTAATATTTTAGGCTGTATTTTAGGCTATGCTTGGCATTTCATAGAACCTCAGCCTATGAGAAACACACACATGTTTTGAATTTACAACAATCAACAGTTCTTACTGCAAACTGTGCAGAAAAGTGCATATAATACTTTTTAAGTCTTTGTCTTGCACAACCTTCAATATATATTTGTTGCATTAGGACATATGAATTTCCCTTCAGATGGTCTGGGGAGGTCTGAAGGACAGTGGGGCAGGTCAGATTCAATAGGAAATTTATATGCAATAAGCCATAATCAGAAACAGTCATATTTATACCAAAATTTTCCTTGAGAGTGTGATTTTGAAGATAGAGGGAAAAGAGAGTATAATGGTTTAAGCCATTTTTAATCCTTTCAGATCCCAGTCCCAGGCAGGTTAAGGAGTTAAAAGGAGCCTTTTATAATTAAAAGCTTAGAAATATCTAAAAGCAGACTGATATTAGACTACCATATCATTACTGCATAATCTTTCTGCCTAAAATGATTCTAGCTAGCTTTCCCTTCCTGGGAAAAAAGAAAAAAAAGTGGGGAAAAAAAGGGAAAAAAAAAGGTGGGAAAAAAGAAAAAAAAAGAAGAAAGCAGAATGTTTTTGGTAAAACATAATTTGATTGGAGTGAAGATGCTAAATCCACCCTAGTTTAATATCATCAGCCTGAGGAACTCTGAGTGAACTTGGGAAGCTTGCTCAGGAAGGCCTTTTTTCCCCCTAATTATAAAGTTATGAAAATGAGATTCAGTGTTCTGAAGGAAAAGAGGGATCTGGGTGAGATGAATCAGTAGCTGGAATTTCAGCAGAAAGTTGTGTGCCTGGAGAGACTTGTGTGGCTGTGGAAATGTTGTTCTGCTTCAGAAAGAAGCAGCTTTGATTTGGAGCAAAAAGTCCAGAGGGCTGCACCGAAGTCCCTCTTGTCATCTCTCTACAAAGTAGTCAAAGAAACATCGAAGACACAGGATAGACACATCTACTTCTGCCAGGGAACTAAAATAAGCTGTGCAGAGCAGCCTCACAATTGCTCTGTGGTTCCCTCAAATGAGCCCTGAGCATATATAGAATTGGCAGTTTGGTTGGTTTTTTCCCCTTGCATTACATTTGATTTGCGGTAAGGTATCTTCTATGTCCTTTAACCACTGAGTCACCGCAAGTTGCTTTAATGATTTCCACACCAGTGTAATTTTGCTTTGTAATCAGTAGAAGGTTTTTTTCCGCAGACATCCTTTCTGAAATCCAGTTTTAATCCTGCCATAAACTGCAAAATGTGTCCCTCTAAAAATATATGCAGTTATGGCACGTTGAACAGGTTGACCACGTACGTTAATTAAAAATAACTCTGCATCCATGAAAACAGCTGTTTTGATGAACTGGCATAATGTGCAATGGGAACATGCTAGGAAGGCAGGCAGGAAGAGGGACCACAAGCACAACAGAAAAAGCCTTGAACTGCAAAGTGTCACTACAGTGCTGCATATAATTCCACTGATATAAAACAGGTATATGAGTCAACACAACTTCTCTTTGTACCCCTAAGAAAGCAGACATAGATTTAAAAGGAGCTAAGAGCCCTTAGGATTTCCTGCCCTCTTTCTCACATCCCATTACTAGTAGCTAGTGTGAGACAAATCAAATGATGTAACTGGGACCACAAACTTGTGCAGCTCCTCTCCCACATCATCAGGTGAGCCCTTTTTTCTCTCCCTCCCACTTCATGCCGGTTCAACCTAGGAGGTCATGTCTGACATCTTCCCTTATATCTTCTCTTTGTTAAAATACAGCTGTATCCTTTAAAGTGTTTAGTAATGAATAAATTCTTACCTTACCGGCCTAGAGAAAGCAAACACAGATCATTGCCTTCATTTTACAGAGAGATTGCAAACGAGGCAAATCTAAATCTAAACCATGAAGTCCAAACACCCAGACTGACAGTATTAAATTCCTGTGGTTTGCTACACTTACTGATATCATTGCTGTCTTCCCCCCTAAATCCAGGCATAAGCTCCAGGAGTGCTGACAGCTAATATTTTTCTGAGGACTATTTATTAACTGTGTAGCACCCTGGAAAAGTACGTGTGTCAGAGCTCCTTTGGTAACCATTACACATAAAGGACAGTAGGTTAATATTGATAGCCACACTGTGGTGGCAGCAGCAGAGATCTTGAAATGGCCCGAGTTCTGGATCTAAACGCCACAAAAGGCATGGGATTCTGTATGATCGTATTTATGCAAGGGATTGGTTTTTTTCTATTTTATGCTTGCTAAAATTATTGTATAAAACCGTGAATAACACTGTTAAGTTTGTAAATTAAGACATTCAAACGTGAAGAAATACCTGAATGGATTTTAAGAGTAGAAAGCACCTTATGATCAACTAGTTTTTCCTTCTGTATAGCACAAGACATGATACTTCATCTGGCAATTCTTGTATCAATCCCATAACATCTGGGTAAGCAACATGTATTTTTAGAATGAAATCGGATCTTTATTTAAAGACTTCAAAAGATGTAATCTATCACCTCCCTTATTCCAATGAGCAGAAACTTTCCCACTTTAAAGTGATTTGTTTCTATGCAGAATTTTTTGGCTTTATTTCCCAGGCACTGGCTCTCACTACGCTATTGTCTGCTTAATTAAGAAGCCTTGGAGAAACTGGGATCAAGTCATGTCTTAACCTTCTCTTGGGTGAGCTTCTTGAATTCCCTCACTGTGGGGCAGATTTCCAGACATCAAATATATATATTTTTTAGTTCTCTCCTAAACCCTTTCCAATTTTTCCACATAAACTTATTCTTTCTTTCCTGTGCATAGGAATTATGGCAGTATTTTTAACTACTTATCCCATTCATCCCTGCCTTACCAAAGCTACATTGGTCCGATAACCAGCAGGCTAAGAGTTCTCATCTTATCTCTTTCCCTGATTGCTTTGAATTAATCTTTACACCATAAGGATTTTAAACTTGAATAAAACTTCATACTCTCTCAGCTTTCTTTCCCCAGTTTCTTCTCAGAAAAACAGCCTATTTTACCCCTAGGAGTAATAAGGAAAATAAAGAATTCCTTATGGTTTAGAATCTGTCTCCTTCCCTGATTTCCATCGATGGACAGACAGATCTTCTGTGTGAGTTTGTTTCAGGCTGGGAATTTCACTTCAGCACCGACACCTATATATCTAGGATCTTAAAAGGTTTACACCACGCAATAAGGAATTCTGCAGAACCCCCATAATCCTCAGACGCAGAGCCAGTTATGGTGTAGTTGTACTAATGAGGCACTCCTGACCTGAGCTAATTAGCCATGCTGAGAGGTAGGGCTGACAAACCTGAACACAGAGCCACGGCATATGAATATATTGCTTCTGCACGTTACAGATCTTGTACAGTAATGCACTGTGTGGCACAGGCACACCGATCCTGCTTCAAACTCATGCCTAGCTCTGCACAGAGAGAGCTCTGCTCTCTAGCTTTCAAAGCCAACTGTCAAACAAAGCTGAAAGACTACGCAGAGATTACATTTCCATCTGTCAAAAGGAAGATGTTTGCCTTATGTTAAATGGCTTGCTCAGGAGGGAATGACCTTTCTTCCCCCCTCTTATGATATACATTCGCTTTTTCAGAGTCTATGCTATGGACTTGGGTCATAACAGCCTCTTGGCAAGTAATGCAGCCAGAATGAGCATCCAACAAAACAGCTTCAAGGATATATAAATACTAATTTGTTGCAATTTGCCATTCAAGTAAGTGTTGCAACGTTATTAACTCTGTGGTAATTCTATGGCTGCAGTGAAGAACTCATGCAGACACAAAGGAACCAATTGCATCCCTGTTGCAAGACTGGAGAATTTGAAAAAAACCCTTTAATTCTGAGAAAAAGGGTTTAATGAATTAGCATGTCATACATCTAATGGCAGTAAAAAAAAAAAAGAAAAACAAGGTAGGTTTGTTCAACATATCTTTAAATTCATCACTTCCATCTTAACTATTTTTTTTGTGTTCAATTTATTCTTTTATTTCATGTGTTTGGGACTCCCCTATGCTGTATAGTATTATACTCAATATTTGGTTTGAAAATCCCACACATATAAAATAATGAAAAAGATTTAAAATTAATTGTTCATGCTTTATGAACAAAGGGTAGTATGTACATGTACCATGGGGCCCAACTTCTCAAATCCTAAATTAACATCCCTTTTGAGGACTATATATAAATATGTGCTTAAGGAACTGCTTCCACTGAAAGCAATGGGACTAAGACTTATGTTTAAAGTTAAACCTGGACAACTATCTCAAACAAGGATTCTTCTGTGAATGACAGCCTAACATTGAGATGAGTCCAATGACCAGTGACTACTCTTGGTTTGCAGTGGTGTCAATGTGAGAATCAGGCTCTTAATCTGCATCGCCTTGAACTCTGCAAAAACAGCAATTGGATGTGCAGACCAAAAGCACAGAAGTGATCAATCAGAATGAATGAATTTTGTAAGTACAGATTTACTGGAGGGGAAAAAAAGGAAAGGGACAAACAAAGGGATTTCTACTTCCTTCTCCCCACCTTTCCATTAGCACCCAACAGTGAAAAATGCCCATTTCTATCAGTCAATGCAATCACAGCTGCCTTGCCTGCACAGTCCCCTGAGGTAGACTGCACCATCCTTCACCCCTCACGGCACCTACATTTATAGTCTGCAATATGTGCAAGTCTTTAAGATTACTCTTTTTAATGGTTCCCCCAAATGCACTGCTCTTAACCCCCAAAAAGGTGCATGCTTGAACTCTGAATTCAGAGTCGTTTGGAAGGCTTTACTTTTGATTTCAAATAAATGTACATTCTGGGGACTTCCAGGATATTCACTGGGTCTGTCAAGGAATGGAAACATAACAGATGCCCACCAGCTTACTGGCAAAGAGAAGAGGTTCTGTCAAAACAGCATATTTATTTGGAATTAAGAATCTAAGTTTAAATCTCCTTCTTTGGCGACACTCATATCTTTGGCATTTACATTTCCAATGTTTATACTACTGCCTTAAGAACACTTAAGTAGAACCTTTATTTCCAAATAAAGTTTCATAACTTGGCAGGCTCATGCTCACTTCATAAATATAAGAACTTTAAATCCTTTTCCATATAAACACGTGTAATATTTCCTACCAAAAGTGTGTGACAGCCAAGAAGTTCAATTATTCTCTATCTATAAATCTGTGCAAGACAGCTTATCCAAAATAAAGCATCAGCCCAGGCATAATTACAAACATACATGTCCAGTAAAGGTAAATAAATAAATACCCTCTAAGTATGAAATAGCAGCAATTTGCCAGGAAAACTATATTGTATGTTAGAATAACCTATAGTTTTATTGGAATACAGTTGCAGTGAAAAATGAGGGGAGACCTTTTCCTCCTAAGAGTGTCCACAGTTCTCTGCTGAGTTGGAAATTAGCAAAAAGTGAGGAAGAGAAAGACACCCCAAGTTGTCCTCTTCACCGGTATGCATGCAGCCCAGCAGGGAGGAGGCTGCCAGGGAGAGCGTTCAGTTCCTCCCGTCAACAAGCACCTGTGGAGATGGTCCAAAGATGCGCAACACTGATGTAGGCACCTTGCCTTCTGCTCTGAGACACAGAATGAAAACAGAATGAAAAAAAAAAGTGTATTTTTCCAACTGACGCCCTCAATACACAGAGCCACATGAGCAGTCCCACTGATTGCACAGGGGGTGATTGCAGAAGCGGACGCTACTCACCGAGAACGAGCATGGTGCTGTTTTAGCCCAGATTACTTAACTTTTTGGATAGGTCAGCAGCAAGAGATTAGGAGCAGGCTTGAACATGGGTTTAAATGTGCCCTGTGGCCTTCACTGTTTGTAGCTCCTACCAGCTGTCAGCCTGGCTGCCGCAGCCGCACTGCTTTGGAAGAACTGACCCTTGGCTGCCTGTGAGTGAACCGGGCTGCACGCACTCATGCCACCGCTGGCTCATCTGGCCATGAAGAAGTTGGGAGCATACTAAAGCACGCAATGTCCTCACACCACTCTAGAGTTTGGCTTGAGCCTGGTTGTGCTGGTGAACCTGAGTTTGACAACAGGTCTGGATTTTCTTAGAAAGACTCCAATGGAAATAGTGTAACATGGACTCAAACTGAGGCTAAACATAATTTAAGACCATGTAAAGTTAAATCCCACTGATGAGTCTAGTACAGCATTAAGAGGCATTAGATTCTGACAATCACTTCGGGTGGCTGCAAACTAGGCCTTGCAAGCCTGATATCTTATGTGCCTTGCTCTCAAAGTGGAATATCCAAAGTTTCTTTAGATACTTGGCTAGTCGGGGAGAAAGGGGTGAGCTTTGCCCCTGCAGAGGAAACATTTCCTGCTCTCGGGATCCAGAGCTCTGAATCTTTACCTTAAATGGGGAACCTGTGAAGGAACTGGGCACTTAAAAACTCAGGCTGCCTCGAGAGGACTTCATGGTTCTACCTCTTGAATCACACCTCGACAGCAAGAGCCCACTTTGCTCAGCCTGAATGCATTCAAGCTCCTATCCCCATTTCTCAGGAGCGTTCACCAAATGTCTTGCTAAAGGTTAAGCTGGGAGGCCCTCTTCTGTCGAAATGAAGCATGCATGATCTACTGCACAGAAGAGCACACAAAGCAGCACAGCTCTTGGAACTACTGATTAGGACAGTCAGCTACAAGCCCTGAATTTTGCTGTCAGCTTGTCACAGAATTTCTTTCAGGGTTGGGTGTTGGGGGTGGTGGTTGAAGTTGTTCTTTCCTCCACGACTGCCTAAGCAAACCTGAAAGCAGAAGCAGACTACTGAAAAAAATCAGCATTACCCAATGCCACCTCCCTCTCCAGCAGCTGCAGGACAGCTCAGTTTTAACCCTACTCTTTTTTCCTGTCCTCTCTCAGCCATACAGCTGGGTTGTTAAAGCACTCCCTGATACTGCAGGTTTGCATCTCCTCCAGCTGGGAAGGGAATCAAAGCCACTCCCCGGCTCACTCTTCCAGCCACTGCATAAAATAAGGGCTTGTCATCTGTGTGGGGTGGGGGAGGTGGGGAGCAGACAGCTGATGCTATCCATGTATTTTATAAGTATTGTCATCACGTCACAGATTAGGGCCCTCAAGATGTGTTCTGCTTAGAGGTTGCCTCCCGGCAAGGTTTAGGATGGAACTGGAGAAGGAGCCTTTTGAAGTGGGGCAGGTCAGCCCAGTGCACCACGCTGAGCTTCAGGCAGCACAGAACAACTCATAGTGAGTTTTGTCCCAGGATTAAAATGGAATTTCTGAACTGGCACCTGAAATCTATCTCAGCCCCCTTTTAGCTGTTTAAGTCTTTCATAGGACCTGATTCTTTTTGTACAACAGTTCAGACCTTTATTCTACCAACACAATGCAGCCTAACTGTTACATCCAGGCATGAACCTGTAGAGCATCACTGATCCTTTGTCCTTCCCATAAGCAATGCAGTAAAAAAAAAAAGGGGGGGGGGGGAACCCACGTTAGTTGAAAATTCCATTTCAGACTTAATCAGCAAACTTTCTTTCACTCTCAGAAGTAAAGATTTAAACCAAAACACTCAGATTTGTTATCTCCTCTTTCTTACCCTGGCTGAAAATCAGTATCACCTCCATTTAAGTCAGCAAGGTTAAAAGCACGCAAGGGAGAAGAATCATTTCTGACTGGCCAACACAGACCCTTTCAAAACCATCTAAACATATAGTGCATACACAAAATTAACTAGTGAGGTGTACAAGCTGCAACTGAAAGCATAAATAACTTGTGCAAGTCAGTGTTTTTAAGATTGTCCCTTCCTACTATTTCCTAAAACAACTGTGTCCAGTATTTCTGTATTCCTTTCTTCATTAGAGTATTGCCCAATGGAATCATGATAACCCACTGCCATGATCAGATCACCCGAGAGACTCTTACTCTGCAAACCATCTTTCATTGGAATTATTTTAAAGATGACAAATAGCTGCTGCTTCTACCTGTGATAAAAAATAAAATAATTAAAAAATACTTTACATGAAAGAAAAGACTTTGAATTTTGATAATTTATTGCAATAAACCTGAGGTAGTTACACCATTACTAACCTGAAGCTTTTGTACAAAGCTGTTTTTCATGGAAAGCAACTCAGGTTTCAAAGGCTTCATTTATTACTTTTTTTTGTATCCTTCCCAGCTGAAAAGGGACCAGAGATATTTTTTTTCCCCCATTGTTGTAGTGACAAGCTAGTTTTCCCCAAGATTTTGTGTCCTATTGTTGCTGTGGCACTATCTGATTCTTTGCATGCTGACAACAGTATGAATCCTCACATTGATTTTAGTCAGCAGTTTTTTGAAGTCTGAGGTTCTCCTTAGCTATATGTAATTGTGTCCCATGGTTTGGACTACTGGAAAGAAAAGACCTCATTGTGTAGACTTAAAAGCAGTACAATTACTGTGACATGGCAAAGTACGACTATTTTGCTTACTCATATGGTCTTTTCATAGTGAGATAAACTACCTTTCTTTAATAATTACAATGCAGCTGTAGTTCAGTCTCTCTCACTGATGAGTACGTATGTAATCACCTGCAAATGCTGCAACGGGAGCCATGACTACACAAAATTATTGCTTTTATATGAGGAACACTGAAAGATGGGGTTCAAATTCTATTTAAAGAATCAAATATATGTGCCATATTACTGGCTCAGTGGCTGAAATAACACCATGTAAGAATAATAATATGTCCAAATAAGTAAAAAAGCATACTTCATCTAGTAATGTCAAAGTACTTAATGAGCATGAATTAAGGCTTACAACATCTGTGCGAGGTTGATGCTATTGTATCAAACTGATATGTAATCTGAAGTCAAGATAAATACAATCAAGCTGATGGGCCCAAAGTCTCAAACTCAATCACTGTCAGGGCCCTGAGCACATTCCCTCTCTCCTGGGGGTTTGGCTGCTTGGGCTAAGACCCAACCTCGACAAGCAGCTGTCAGGCCTTGAAATGGTTATGAAGAAAGAGCCCTCTGAGAAAAAGCTGGAAGAAGCCTCAGCAGAAGCTCTCCCCTTTTCTTGGGAGATGCATTTAAGTGGAGGCTCACCCTTGGTCTCTGTTGCAGGTCCACATGCGCTTGGTCTCGAATCTCTCTGATTCTGAACCTGACCCTGACCCGGCAACTTGACTTTTAGACTTTTAGGCTTGACCTCAGACTTGCCTCCTCTCTACGGACCTGTTTGGCTCGTAGTGGACCCCATCTGACCTTGGTTATCATCAGGGACATGCTCTGCTCTTCTAGCTCGGGTCCTGTGGGACGGTGCCCTTCCTGCACCCTGGCAGTCACTAGCAGGACCAAATGGATGAACCAAACATCTAATTTTAGCTTTAACTATTAGGCAACATGCCTTACAGACACATGTACACACATGTCAACATAAACACAAAGTTAGGTTTACAAAAATGGTATAGGAAACCACCAATTACATGATCATAATTTTAAAAGAAAAATTTGTTTTATTTCCAGAGTGTTAGGTGTCTGAGAAACTCTTTTATGGCAACAGCAGAAAGAAGTGTTTTAACAGCAGTAATATATGGTTTCTTATCACTACCAGTAAGAACTTTCAGCGTGCTTTGCCTCACCAGTTCAACAGGGCTATTATACCCTTTAGCTACTTATTAACCTAACCAGTAGGGACCAAAAAAATAAAAAGGAGATCACACACCATGAGCCTCTTACTAATCTCAAATAATGCTATAATAATAGTAGCCAGTCCCAAGAGGAATGCTTTTTAGTTGATTTTGCAGACAGAATACTCAAACAGCTAAGCTGCATGTTTAACTGATGTATTTCAGGAAATCAGATCATTTTCTTTCAGCGTATTTGAGTTCTTTTATTGATGGGAGCACTCGCAGGTATCACAAATAGCTGGAGATATTTACAAGAAATTAATTTAATTAAAGAAAACAAAAGCAAATATTTTTAAAGCCATGTAAAACATGCTAATATAGATGTTTACAAAGTATAAATCATGGATAATGTCTATGTGGTAAGTGCAAATTATTCTAATTGCACAATTCAATCAAGCTGTCTGTAGATTCAAATTCCTCCTCAAAACATACATGTATTCTTTAAATTCTTTCACTATTAGCTCATTAAGCTCCAAATATAAACTTATATAAATAAATACACTTAGCATTTCAGCTTCCCACTCAGGTCTCTCATCTTTGACATCTATCTAATATGCACGGTCCTTATCCTTACAAAAATGCACGCAATGCAGAAATACCCTGTGGGAATTCACACTGATTTCAATAAAAGTTCTCATTTATATGTCTTACAAGACTTATAAGAATATATAAGGGGAATACAGGGTCTGTATATAGACTATATGCAAGGTCAGCATTAAGCACAAGTAGTTAAAATGACTGCTCTGTGCCCTGCTGTCCTGGTCTAGACTCCTCTCCTCCCGACATGTTCCACAGTAACTGTGCCATAGGGAGACTGCAAAGTGTTGGATGAGCCCAGGAGATTGGTTCACTGGTGAGAGAATAATTTAAACTCCTAATTCAAAATCTTGCTGGATTGCCCTCTTTGTCAAAGGCCAGCCTAGCCTGGGCAGCTACATTGTCTGTGGAAATACCTAAGATTCCAGCCCTTGCCAACCCTTTGACGTGCTTATCTGTCAGCATGAGCAGTTTCACTGAAGTCCATTTTCAGAGCAAAGCTATCTGTGTGCCTAAGTGTTGAAGAGCCGAGATTTAAAATGCTGTGCAACTGGAGGCTGGCAATGTGACATTTCCAAATTTCCTTCAGCACCTGATCATTAGCAAATATCAGCAATGTCACAATACTGAGCAGTGCTGAGAGTTGCAATTGGAGGGTCACATTATTTTTGGAGCTTTGAAAAAGTCTATTTCAATTTGCAGAGTATGCTGATGCAATACACTGCTCTTGTGCTGAGTAAACATGTTAGTTACGCTTTGCCTCATCCACCATATACTACGCAATCTGAAATATCTGCTGAGCAGCAGTACAACAAACGTCATTAATTAAATGTCAGTGAACCAACAGTAACCACATAGTGGCATCTAGGACATTTATTTCCTGATTCAAGTTGAGATGAATACTGCAGAACTCAGCAACTGCAGTGTCGTAATTTTTGGTGAAGAGTGGTTGCTATTTTATGGATAACAACCACAGTGGCATTACTGTTTAACATCTTCATTAATGATCTGGATGATGGGGCACAGTGTAACCTCAGCAAGTTTGCAGATAACAACAGAGGAGGACTGGCTGATGTGCCAGAGGGTTGTGCTGCCATCCAGAGGGACCTTGACAGTCTGTAGAAATGGGCTGACAGGAACCTCATGAAGTTCAACAAGGAGAAGTGCCAAGTCCTGCATTTGTGGAGAAACAATCCCATGCACTAGTATATGCTGGGGGCCACCCAGCTGGAAAGCAGCTTGGCAGAAAATGACCTGGTGGTCCTGGTGGACACCAAGTTGAACATGAGCCAGCAATGTGCCCTTGCTGCAAAGAAGGCAAATGATATCCTCAGCTGCATTAGACAATGTATTGCCAGCAGGTTGAGGGAGGTGATCCTTCCCTTCTACTCACCACTGGTGAAGCCACACCTGGAGTACGGCTAACAACCACCAGGGTCTCTGGAGAAGCCTCTGTCCATGACAAATTGACACAATGGAGTCATGGCCTCTATTTGTCCCTGGAGCAGGAGGAGTATAGTGATGTGTATCTCATACTATCTCATCTAGCAACTAGAGAGTACTTTCTAAGCACTCCCTGAGGCATCTAGAATGCTTCTGCTGATGGCTGCCATGTAGACATACAAATAAAGAGTTTCTCAGACCACAGGACAGATTGAGGGCTGCTGCAGGGCACAGTCATATCTGTTCTGCTTTCCTCAGCTTTTACTAGTATGAACTCCGATTTAAAAGACTGCCATGGCCCTGTTTGTGTCACTGCCAAATATTTATTTTTCTGTAATGAAGCTTTCATTTAATCTAGAATCATAGAATAATTTAAGTCAGATGGGATCTTTGGAGGCCATCTGGTCCAAAGCATTTTTTTAGTATTTCAAAGAACAGGGATCCCACAGCTTCTCCAGGCAACCTGTTCTAGCGTTTGATCACCCTAACTGTAAAGAATTCTTTCCTTGTATCTAGTAAGAATTTCCCCTGCTACAACTTGCACCCATTGCCTCTCATTCTTTCACTGTGCACTGCCAGGAAGACTATGGGTCCATCTTCTCCATAGCTAATCATTAGGTTGCTGAAGACAGCCAGTTAATTCCCCTGTTGGCCACCTCTTCTCCAGACTGAACAAGCCCAGCCGTCTCAGCCTCTCCATTATAGAGTCATTGTTTCCCTGTGTCAAATATGGCACAGCAGTGTATGTCCTTTACTCATTGAAGATATTAGTAATATATCATTAACCATATTTATTAATGATGCAAGCCTGGCTAAGTAGGACTCAACTGTCTGTGTCTTTACTAGCCAGAGTGCTCAAGGATTGCTACCATGTTAATCCTGTGGCAGAGGCAGAAACCATTTCTAAAGGCCCAATCCAGAGTGTACTGAAATCAAAGTAAAAACTCAGTCTTGGCTTCAAGTCAAGACACTCCAGTTTTCAGACCCTTTACGTCTCTTTTCACAATGAAACAGAAAAAGAGGAGTTCACCCCACTCAGAGTCAACTTGGTATTTTTCAATAGGTCCAACAAACACTTGAAAAGAGTTCCACTGCATTATGCACAAAAGAGAATTAGAGACAAAGTAGGTTATTCCTCATACACAGAACAGCTGTACTTTCACAATGTATTCTTAAGTCTTCAGATCCCTCTGTAGATTTCTAAGGCCCAAACAGAAGCAGATCCACTGCATCATAATATTTTATTACTCTCCATGATGCTAATAACTACACCCATTTTCCCAGTTGCCATTGTTTCGTGAAGATGCCACTCATATTTCTTGTCTTTTGTGTGTTTTAAAATGACAGCAATAATCGCTGACTATATGCATTAATATAGGTCAACTCATGGGGTCCACCTCTAGAGCAAATGGCAGCATGGCAGGCATTACACCCTCCCTCCATCACAGAGAATGGACTTCCTCTCCAGCTACTGGGTGCATAAGTAACTGCCTATCCTGTGTGCAAGCCAGTGCTGGCAGAGCTGGCAAGATACTATCTGTTGGACCAGAGTGGAAACACAGAGCACTGCATTGTCCACATGGCAACCAAGGGCTACACTTCTATCAAAGACATCTTTGCCTTGGAGAATGGGTGTGATGTTGAGGACCACACTTGGGTACCTCTCCGATGGAGCAAGCATGCTGTGCTGGTCTTTACTCAGACAAATTCCTTTGGCTTCAGTTGAAATTTGCTTGAGTGAAGACTAACAAATATCTTGGGATTTGACTACCGCATCTCATTTGCTTCCAGGAAGATGGTGATGGTAAAAATAAYGATGAGAACCTTGTGATTAATATCACATTTAAATTTACATAAAGGACAATGCTGCACTTGAGAAATTTCTCATGCTCTTAAGGGATTTGGGTAAGTGAAAAGAGAATCTGAAGCGAGAGCAGGGTTTTGCCCACACTGCATTTATTTTTTTACTACTTTCACCAGTCTAGGGAACATTAAAATTGTACTTTTGTCATGACTCTCACAGAAGAGTCCCTGATTCTCATGTTTTGTTTTGCTTTGGTTGTTGGGTGGTTGGTTGTTTTTTGGGTTTTTTGTTTTTTTTTTTTTACTATAACCATAACTTCTGTTATCTTGGGATTTTTGCATGTGGGTGGATGGATGTGATGATAAACAGTTGAACCAGTTCAATGAGAACCCTGTGAGCTGCCAAACTAAACCATGAACTCAGCAGGAACTTAAGCGAGAACAGAAAATTTTCTCTTCAAACTAGGACAACCTGGCAATTGCCTAAAAATTATCCTATGTCTGTTCTTATGCCCTGTCATTCAGAGATATCATTCAGGCATCAAGTGATACCTAGCACTGAATCACTCAGAGGTGAGTGACGCTCAAACACTTTTCAAGATAAGAGCTGCTATAGGCACAGTACATTGGAGATTACCTAAACTACTGCAGGTGCATTTGCTTCCTCACCTAGAGTTGCAGTACTCAAATGCAAATGGTGACATTGAGAGCCCTTCAGTACCCACTCAGAATAATGACTACTACCCTTTATTTGCCTGAAGGTAGATAATGCTGCTATTGATAGTCAAAGGCTCCGCTCTTCTAAGAAAATCAATGACATTAAATAGTTTCTGAAGTCGCATACACTGCCTGAGAAGGGCAGCAGAAAAATGATAAATCTGAAATTGTTTTACACTGATGACATTTTTTTTACGCTCGCCTTCAAGCAGAGATTGAGGAAGAATTTCTTCATCATTTAGGCAGATCTTTATACATCATATACTGATTCAAAATAATTAAAAGCTTATCTTTCAGTTAACAAAGGCTATTCCTGGAAAAGGAATGCCAGTATTTTTGGAGATTTTGTTCAGAATAAACAGCCAAATGTTATGATGTTTACTCAGCCTCCTTGGTTTACAATATGAGAACAGAATTCCCATCAGATTTGAGGTATTTTTTTCACTCTTGTAGGTTGGAAATACAAGAACAACTTTTTTGATGATATCCAAACAAGTCCATATTTGATGCAAAACAAAACCGTATAGTCAAAAGACAGAAAACAATTACATTTTTGAACTTCAAAAATGAATTGGCTTTCATTTCCGTTACATTTGGGGTAAAAGCTTCAGTTTTTCCAGCCTTTCAATAGAAAAGCATATATCTTTAACTGCATCAGAAAATACAGACAAAAGAAAACAGAATAATTTGTTACCATAAGTACAAGTGACGATACTCAATCTACCTGTTAAAGTCTGTAGATGAAAAGAAAAAAATATCCACATAACTGAATTCCTCATCCTCCTTTTTAATACTTCTCAAGTGTCAAGCCTCCTGAAATTCACTTGCAAAAATCAGATTGCGGGACTAGGGCTTTAGTTTGAAAGCAGCCTAGCAGATATAATCAAATATCTTTCATTCAAATGGGTGGTTACTTCGGATCTCTCTTAAATGGCAAACTCCTCAGATTAGGGACCTGGTCTCCAGGCCAGAAAGATTAACAGTTTTCCATTAAAAAAAAAGAAAAAGGTAATAGATGCAAAATTAGGAACAGCACTATAAATCAAAAATTCCTGTSTCTCATCAAGAACTATATAATTTCTAGAGTTTTGTCTGAGCAAGAATTTAGGTCTAAATGTCTGAATGTTCTTTATTTCATCATAAATATGTCTTCATAATTCTTTACGTGATTTAACAGGATATGAACATTAAAAAGATAGAGAACTAGTAGAACCAGATTATTTTGTCTTCTGTAGTATCTTGAAGAAGTACAGGAGTCATAAAGCAGGATGGCAAAAAGACATTTTCTGCTCTTAAAATTAATAGCAGCTGGCTTTTCTGGAGGCAATCCCTGTGGATCCTTGATTCCTATCTTTCCTGACAATTTTAAAAAAGCTGGAGTAAAAGGTTGCTTGACGTTTCTCAGAGTAGAAACCGCAAAATAACACAGCCAGATTGTTAAGAGACACCTCATTCAGTGCTGTAGAAAAGCCCTACTGTTCTTTACGTTGGCATAGGCTGCTTCCCTCCCTTGTTTCTTTGGCAACATGACCCCTTGTATACACGGGAAAAGTCACGTTCTCACATTATTTGCTGTACTTTCAGCCAGTAACTGAACACACTTCACTCACTGGCTGGAAACATGGAGGAGAGACTTAGCATCAGATCAACAGCCAGATGTCCACAGGTCATGATGTCTCTCCCATTGAACCTATGCCATCAAACACCAGCAAAGCTGGAGAGGGGCACCACAGCCAGCACCAGCCACCCTACAGCAGGTTCTCTCATTTCCACAGATGTAAGGCCAGGGAGCTACTTGGATACAGTTCTTTCAGTAATATATTTATAGATGAGATGTTTTATCTCCAGAAGAGTGATTCACAGTGTAGGCAATACTGATGGCCAGCCATATCAGCCATTTCCTGGCAGGCAGCAACCTACTTGGAGAACCAAGGGCCAAAGGCAAATCTAGCCAGTCCCCAGCTGTTAGGAAATGTCCATCCCAGGCATCATAAATGTCACTACAACTCAAGACAAATTATTAGCTGAAAAAAATTAAAATAATTGCTGTCTTATCCCATTTCTTTCCCTTAATGTTTCTCTAAGTCATTTCCTAGCTATTAAAGATTGACCTAGTCATCACTGACAAAACAAAGCACAGTCTGCATATTGTAATACAGATTAAATTTTCAGCCTGTCATGCAGTTACTATCCTTCTCTTGGATGACGGCACTTTTCAGTATCAAGGCTTTCGTGTGCCATCTGGTGGATTTTCAGCATTTGGTACGTTTTGTTTATGTACAAACCCGTGATACAGAGACACCTGATATACTGACAGGAGTATCTACCTTCTTTGGCCTATGTCTTTGTTAGAGAAAAAACAGTATTCATCTTATCACCCTGTATTTGCTCAAATTAGATTTTTGCCTGAGAGTAATAACTTAATTCCTCTCACATTTCCAGTCAAATGAGTTTTTACTACTGTAAGTATTGTAAATTTAGCTAATCCCTTACATTGATCGATTTTATACGTAATTGAATGGTGGCGCTCTCAAAAAAACTTCCACAAAACTAGCCTAACAGAATTCCATATTTAGGGCCACAAGTTGAGACCCTCAATGACATTTAGATGCTTAATTCTCACTGACCAAACATGCTAGGATTAGTCTCTATTTGGGATGAGGGTCAAAGATATTGAAGCAAACCTATTACATACAACTTCAAACAAAACTGTGAGTTTGAGTACTGATTCTTCATTTAAGTACCACAGCAACAACTGTCATTAAAAATACTGTTGGTTTTTATGATACCACATGAAAAATGTGAAGCCAGCTAAAATATTTGAAAAAAAAAATCCTGAGCATGAGTTTTCTACTGTATCCACCCTTTCTTTGTAACTGTGAGGCATTTCTTCATTCCTCTTTTTTATAGAGCACGAGTTGTGTGATGAGGAACCTGGGATGGATTCAATGTTCAAAACACATTAAGTCCTTTGAGCGCACGGCCCTAAGAGGGAGTGTATCTTCTACTCCAGCACAGCGCCACGGGCACTCTTCCACTCTGCACGAGATGCAGTATATTCCATTCCAGCTAAGACTTCCAGGATTTTAATGCTGGATGGAGGCTGCCCTCTGAATGAATGAGCTGCAGCTGCCACAAAAGACCGTGAATGGGCAGCTGGATGAGGCTTCTACCCGACATATGACGTCAATTCAGAAACCTGGATTGAAGATGGCAATGACTGTATGGGAATAAAAGAAAAGACCAGCTGAGAGGTGCTGGATATGTGGCTGTTAATGAATCTCCTTACTGGAGTCTGGCCTTCTTTCCATAAAGAGAAAACAAGACAAACACAGATAAAACAGAAAGGAAAAGAACAGCAGTGATTGAAAAAGCAGCTTTTGTTTTTGGTCCCGATTGTTACTGGCAACCTGACTGCTAGAGAAAAACAGGCTCAGCACAGTTTTATCAGCCACTGTGAGACTTGGCAAACGTACCAACACTGTGCTGTGTCAGACATTGATTTTAGCTGCCTTTTTGGACACAGGCTTGCTGCAGTGCTGCTAAAAGGTCAGCTAAGACAGACTGTTTTTAAACTGAAAGCTAATGTCAAGAAGTGAAAAGAAGATATACAACTGGGGAAGAAAAAGAAGACAAGAAATAAATGTGAGGATATCAGGATTTAAGTGTTACAGTCCAGGTGGTTTTCAGAACCAAACTGCGACTGGGGGAGGTGGCAGTTGGATTGAGATTCCTCTCTTTGGTCAGGACATCTTTTACAATCAGGTAACGAAAACCCAAGTCATACGATGGGTCTGAACTCTCCAGGAGACTGCAAGACAATGCTGCTTTTGGTCCAGATGGGCTATGTTGCCTGAGCAAGCAGTGTGACCTGACAGGTGTGTATTCGCAGAGAAAAACAGCTGGTGCTGGGACCAGGTACCTATACTAAAAGTTTAAAGGAGGTTATTTTGAATTAGCTCTGGCCTGACCCCATAGACTTAATGACCATTAGGATTTAGAGTTCACCCTCCAGATTACTTCAGCCTGAAAGGAACTCTGGAAGTCCCAAGATTTGGGACTTTGCAATGAAAACCAAAGCACAGTAGCAGGGATAAATGGAGATTCAATTAGAAAGTGCAGACCTGATCTCTGTAGGGAGTTTTCTGGGGACARAAGTCCGCGGGGATAACGCCGGATTGCTGCAGGAGCAGAGAGAGGGAGCCCTTCTGGCACCATCTTGTCCAACCTGTCTACAGGGAGAAAGACAGAAGTCCACATTTTTGTTCATGTTGCCTTTCCATCTTATTCTGAGGTTTTATTTAAGGAGCAGAGTTAGGTTTTTATTATCCTGGATAAAGTTGAGTGTAGCCCTTAGTGTATTATATGTTCTCACTGCAAACTAAATCCACTCATAAATAAGAGTTATAAAACATATATTTCATTTAGGAATAGAAGTGCATGCAGTTATTGTATAAGGTCTTTAACCGAGATATTGAAAGCACATTGCAAGGATTAAATATGACCTGAATAGATGAAATAAAAAATACAGACATTTCTTCCAGAAAGTTGAGACCGTGTAACATATTAATTTCAACAGACATTAAATACCTTGGAGGATTAAAGCCACAAGAGAATGCAGATTACAGTATTTCAAGACATTTTCTCTTTCAGTTTTGCAAGTTCAGTATGACATCTGAAAGCCATTTTTATGTCAGTTCTTTCACACTAATCCAACTTTACTTGCAGTAAAGTACTGCAAATTATACCATTTGTTTTACCTGTGAAAACTAACAACGTCCTGCCTTCACAGTACGTTCAAAGAAAACCTTCTGGTGATGTAGTATTTGAGTAGTTTCAAAGGCTTTTGCATCACAACATTTTATAGGGAGTTCAAGGACTTCTGTTATCTGATGTAAGGCTTGTTTTTATAGAACAACAGTGTTTGTGAGGCCTGAAACACCTTTAATAAAATCGACATATCAAAAATTTATTTTTATAACTCCGCATGCGCATTTAATCAGTTTGAAAGTGTACATTTACTAAAACAAGTTAAGCTGCTATAAATGAGATTTAAATCAAAGAAAGAGTATCTTTTCAATGTTTTGCACCAGTTCAGTAAAATCAGGTTAAAATTAAATCTTAAGGCAATACTGTGCAACTCTGTGCTTATATAAAGCCTGGCTGACTTTTCTGGACAAAGTCTCTCCTAATCAGCCACAAGTTCCATTGGTTACAACAGGACAACAAGCTTTTTTTTTTTTGCTATTACTGTGGCTCACTTTGTAAGTCATTGCAGTGTACAGTGCACCTGCATCCCTTTTTGTAAGTTTTATCTTTCTTCTCCTTCTCTCTTTTAGTATGTAGTGAGTGAAAGTGTTACAAATTTTCTCATTATATGCACAAATGAGACCCAGGCCCTAGCAACAGAAAACAAAATTCTGTATTCTTAGAACTGCCATATATGAAGAACACCATTTAAGGTAATTTGACATCGTGTCTTTTGTCTAAAACCACCAAATGTTCTATTTAAATTTACAATGACATTGTAACACAGTCTTTTGCCTGAACTACCCAATGTTTGATTTAGGCTCATGGGGCAATTGGATGCATGAGGGGGGGCATTAGATGCAAAATGAATTGAAAAGCGAAAACAAATGATGCCGATCATGGAGGTATAATCTGACGAGGCATTAAATGCTGCCCCCATGAGTGCACAGATGGGCTACGGAGATGAACCCCTGCTTCTAGGTGCCACCACAGACTACCCCATCTGCCCAGGACTCTGGCAGGGCAGGGAGAAAGCCAACCCCGGGCAGCCACAGGCCCCGCGGTACTCTGACACTGGAACAACCAACGCGGTTCCTCGGGGCGACCTCCCTGCCTCCCCCGGGCCCGGCGCCGCCAAGGGACCCGCCATGACCGGGCTGCACTGCGAGGCCCGCACGCCCCAACCAGCGGCGCTGGCGCCGCCTCCCTCTCCGCCACCGGCCCTCGGAAGTGCGTCACTCCCCGCGGCCGGGACGCCGCCATTCCGCGGCCCCGCCCCGCCGGATGGTGCGTGACGCCATCGCGGCGCGCCGTGGCGTGTGCAGTCGCCGCTGCCGCCGCCCGCGCGGCCTGGTTGGTGCCCGCCCGCAGCATGGCCGTGGCGGGGGAGCCGCCGCCGCTCGCCCCGCCGCTGCCCGCCGCCGCGATCCCCTCCTTCGCCGTGGCCCGCGGCCTGGTGGGGCGCCGCTACTCGTGCCTGGTGGTGGCGCCGCACCGCAGGCACGTCGCGCTGCCGCCGCGCTACCTGGGCCGCAAGCGCACCGGCATCCGCGCCCAGCTCGACGCCGAGCTCCTGCGCTACTCGGAAAGGTGCGGCCGCGGAGGGGGCTCGGCTCGGGGGAGGCCTCAGCCCGCCCGGGGGCCCCGCGCCGCCGCCTGGGCCCGCCGCGGCCGTGGGGAGCGCCCACCGCGCCCCGGTGGTGGCTGTCTCYGGCCTAACAGCTAACGGTGCCCCCCTTCTCCTTCCAGCCTTCAGGGCGTGCCGGTGGCCTACGACAACATCAAAGTGGTGGGTGAGCTCGGGGACATTTACGACGACCAAGGATTCATCCACCTGAACATCGAGGCGGACTTCGTCATCTTCAGCCCCAAGAAAGGCAAAAAACTGGTGGTATGTAAACGCGCTGACGTCTCACGGGGCATTTTTTTTTATCACGTAATCAAAGCTTGGCTTATCTCCGTCATCAACAGAGGTCTGGGACTTAGGTAGAGTTATATATTCGTTTATATTAGTAGTTTGTTAGTGTATGAGTACTTTACAGTAGTTTATTAKCAGTTTGTAGTAGTAGTTTTTATTTTCATCTGTCTGTGCTGTCTGACCCTRTATTTGTTAAATTTATATATAATATTTATATGTTATTAATATATTTGTATCATAAGGATTACATATTATTAAATATTATATCATAATTTTGTGTATCATTTATATCGATGCTTTTTTCTGAAGAGCAGGTAGTTCTCAAACAGGTGTGTTTGTTCTTATTTAATAGTGGCGGGAATGTTTAGGATGTTCTCAAGGGTTTACTTCCTTCAAGCACAAGAGCAGTATATCAAGTTGAAGCCTGGCTTTCAGTAAAAGGAAATGCATGGCTCACAGAACAGCTTTAAGCTTGTTAACACCCTTGCGTCAGTACTTGTGGGAAAAATAAGCTGGGAGTTGGCTTACATTCGTTGTTGTGCCATAGCTTTTGCAGCATAGCTTGTGTCTTTCTAAATGTGATTAAGAAATGAATGTGTCCTCTTGCTAGGAAGAGAATGGAAAAACCCACAGTGTCTTTCATTCCTCCTTGGGAAAAACAAAGGTGTGAATAACGTTTGATATGCAAATGTGTCAGAAACCCACTGAATGGAGTACTTAAAAAGCTTTTTATGTGTCCTCTGTATCTTTAGCTGCTAAGTAGTGCTGTGCGAGCACGGCGGCCGTTTTAGGCAAGTAAATCAGACTTAAAATGGCTTTAAAGCAAAGTCGATGGCTGTAGTGTGAGGAAAGAATTACCTGTTCTATTCAGGTACTCACTGTGGCTAAATCCCGCGTTTTGACTTTTTCTCTTGCAGATACAGGTTCACTTCTATTTTGGGAGGAATTGTACGAAGAGTATGTAGGAATAGCTTTGATTTTAGTGAAGAAGAGTCAGCTTATTTGCTAGATAAACTGACTTTGTAACTTGTGCATATAAAGTCTTGTTGAAAAGTGTCCGTATAGGAAATAAAATATATATCATGTGTGAGTTTAAAGGGATGATCTTTACTATACCTTCATATGACATTCTTTTTCTTTTTTAGGGTGTCATTAATAAAGTGGCTCCTAGTCATATTGGCTGCCTGATACACGGATGCTTCAATGCTGCTATCCCTAAACCTGAACAAATGTCGATTGTACAGTGGCAAGAGCTGGGGTTAAAAATAGGGGATGAACTGAAATTTCAAGTATTGCACTTGGATTCTGATGCAGCTGGGGTGTTCTTCATTCGAGGAGGACTCACTAAAAGCAGGTATTGTGCCACAGTAGGGAATATTTTTAACTGTTTCAATGGGTTTGTTAGAAGCTAAATGATTTGAATTAACATCTTAATCTTTAAGCTTTCTTATTTTTAGACAAACCATGTCTATATATAGTCTGTGTTAGTTATCTTAAACTATACTTTCTACTGTTAGGGACTCCCATGGAAATTTTCTCTGGAAAAATAAAAGTAGATTTTTTTGAGCTTTAAAAACCTAAGTGTGCTGACCTATGAACTGTTGATTGCATAAATAATATATGTTCAAAATAGCACCCCCAAATGTTTAGAGTAGCTGTGTTTATGAACGTACATAGGCTTTTCAAGTGAAAACACTCCAGTTCCTGAACGCAGTGTTTACATTGGTGTTTACACACACACACGCACACATTACATAACCACAAATAGTTATATGTGGATGACTTAAATGCTTGCTGAAACATAAGAATRTACTTGATCTCAAAGGTGATATGAGAAAATGCATCACCTTCCTCCTTTCACTTATGCCTCCGTAAATTTTTAGAGCAGCTTGCTAAAAATCTTAATAGTGATATCTTTAAAAGAGTTCATTCAGATGGTTTTTTTAAACGGTCATTTGCTGAGCAAYTTTTTCTAACAACGTGGTTATGTTTTTAATTAAATATACAATATGACTTCTACTGGCAAAATCATAACATTTTTGGAGGTCTCTGGTGGTGTTTTTTGTTTGGTTTGTGGTTGGTTTGGTTTGKTTTTTTTTTTAATCTGGAAGGATGCTCTGGTTTGTTTCAGTGAACTTACAATGAAACTTAACGATTTTGTCCTCAGTGCCTCTGGGGATATCTCCACGTGGTTTTTAACTGCTTCTTTCCATATTTGTCTTCCTAGACATTTTCTCCAGTGCTCTCAGTTGCAAGGTACCTGCTGGGTTTTTGGATTTTGTTTGGGGTTTTTCTTCTTTTTTTTTGACTCTTGACATCACCTTTGTTTTAACTGTATAGACTTCAGCAAGGCAATTGCTTGGTAAAAACAGCAGTGTGTCTCATGTATGATTGAACAGGTCATTGGCTGTGCATGTTTGTGAATAACTTAAAAAAAAAAAAAAAGGTTTACTACACAAAGTGTAATTATGAATTAGTGGAGGAAGGAGTACAAGAAAAGAGGAAATATTGAAATGGTCTGTATAGCATTTTAAAGAAGAAATTTAGGCTAAGATTTGAAAGAGAATATTGATTCTGTGGTAAGAAGGAACCTAGTTGGGTAATATAAATTAAGCTGAAAGTATTAAACTGGCTTTATGATTTTCTGTAACTAGAGTATCACACTCTCCATTTGTTGTTTTTAGCAAATGCTCATCTTTTATCTACTTAGTGTTAAGTACTGTGTTTTAGCAAATTTTCACATTTCACTGTGTAAGGTGCACTTAGATGTCTCTACTTCAGCTTATTTTGTATATTTCTTTACAGCATGCAGCCCAAACAATCTCAGACCATCACTGACAGTACAAATGGAGATGAAATTCAAAAGCCTGACCACCAGGGCAATGACTTGAATGACTCTGGGAGAGATAATGTCACAGAGGAGCCTCTAGGTGAGACAGATAACACTGGGAGGGAAAATGCAGAAGAGCAAACTGTTGATGCTGTGAATGGATTATGTGATGATAAAAACAAGAAGAAGAAGAAAAAGAAGAAACATGAGCAAGAAGAACAGGAACATGTATTGCCTACCAGTGACTCCAGTGGTTACCAAAGTGACCATAAAAAGTCAAAGAAAAAGAAAAGAAAGCATTGCGATGAAGTTGAAGAAAGTGAATTATCCCAGCTGTCACAAGAACCCAAAGCTAAAAAGAAGAGGGACTAAAGTCTGAAGTGCCTTTCCTGAATAAGATTTCAGACGTTTTTGATAAGCTTCCAATAAAATCCTGTTTCAAAATGTGTGCGTATATTTCTTTACTAAACAATCTGCTCTGCTAGGTGGGATGATGTTTGTGTGCATATGTGCACCAACAGCTTTAAATGCGGGAGATTTTAAAGAAGTGATAGAAGAAATGGGATAGAAGCAATATCTGCCTGTTTTATTTACTGGAAAATAAGGCACAGAAGAACAGTGGAATGTAATTAGAGGAACACAGGCATCACCACTGTGTCTGCTTCCTGGTTCCATGCATTAACCAGTAGCCTCGTTACAACCTTTGCTACTCTAATTCCATCTTTGCTGCTCAGTGTCTTGATTTTATAAGAGTAGATTAGGCTTACCTTTGGGGTTCTGGGTAATACACCTGAATTCCCAGGGGCTGAGAAAAGATTTTTTTTTTTTTTTTTTTAATTGTAGTAAGGGTCCATGAATGCCTGTGAATGAAACCCTGCAGCCTGACTTAAAGTTTAAGCAAACTCTTGAGTGTCTTGGATCTTTCAAAACACCTTTTGTGGTACTCAAGGGAAAACAGTATGATCAGTTGATTCAGAGCAGGCAGGGAAGATAGGAGAAGATTAATGTCATCTAGTATAATGAAGTACCACTTACGGGTTAGAATACCACTGAGGTATAGGCTGATAAAGCAGTTAGTAATGGGAGATACTTTGGTAAAGTTCATTTTTATGCATCAAGCTCATTGACTTCACAGTTTTCTTTAAAAAAAAAAAAAAAAAGCTGATGTGCAACTCCCAACTTTTTGTGCCAATTGTAACTTTCAAACACTGCTCTCTAGAATAGCAGGTACCTACTGTCAGTATTTTCCAAACTGTTGGAATTAATGTTAGTGGAAAGTTCTGACAATGGGAAATGACAGTCAAACGTTAACAAATGTGCCTTTATTAAGAACTAATTTTCCTAGTGTATATGTATGATAATGTTTTGAATATCAGTACTTTTGGTTCCAGCTCTTTGCTATTGTGAGGAGTTCTGGGGAGAGCGGTAGTGTGACATGGTCTAGGCTAAGTCTTTAGCCAAGGTAGGAGGCGATGATTACTTTGGTATTGATTTACCTATTAAAAGAAGACATAACCAGCTCTTTGGAAGCCTTGTAAGTAAACAGCGTGTATGTGGAAACTTGTCTGTTCTTAAGTGACAAAACATTTTGCACTAGTGATTATGCTGATGCTATTAGCTCACTTTACTAGATTTATATACAGTGCCTAGTAACATTGAACATGTTCTGAATGTAAAGTGTGACAATACTTGTTTTAGGGCTCACTTTGTGCTACATTGATGTCTTTTATGTATTTGTAAAGCTCCAAACTTACCAAGACAAATCTAAGTTTCTGTCTTCCAGGCGTGATGGCATGGCAGTACATCATAGGCATTTTAAAGTTACAACACTGTAAAGAACCGAGTTAAGAGTTTTTGAAGACCTATAAGGTGAGCTCAAATAGCTGCTTAAGGGCAGCAGAAACTTCAGTATATCCTCTTTTGCTTGCTCTTCAGAGTACTTGATCTTGAAACCAGTTTCTGGACAGTCCTGAAATGAACATGAATTGTCCCTGTTGTGTTTACAGGTGACAATGCTGACACTTGAACTACATGCAATTTCATGGACGCTGTCTCGTCTGTCAATTCTTCCTGTACTGTGACAAAACCTGAAAAGTCAGATAATTTGTTACAGCATGCTACAAGGTCAGCTGAGGCAGTATTCTGATGTGTTAAATGTTGCAGAGAGTAACACAAAAAGTCCCACCATAATGTACTTAAAATTTAACTACACAGGACAGGCTGAAGGTTGGGACATAACTTGCAGTCAGAAATTATCTGTTAGCTCCCCCCCCCTTTTTTTTTTTTTTGTTTAATGGATTGATGTAGAGGGAAGAAGTTAGATGGGTAGGTATGGAGGATATACCAGAGAGGAGGATGGCAAGTGCAGATATTTTTTATTGATGCCTACAGGAAGAGAAGGATGGATGCAGTTGCTATTGCAGATGAACCAAAGACTGAGGGCACCATATGACTTCATCTGTTAGTCCTTAATAATCATTATAGCTCACTTTCCCTTTTAGGGAAGGGAAACGCATCTGCAGCAGACCCACTGTTCGTGACTGCGGCATGAGCTGATCCCCACCAGTTCATAGAACCGGCTCGTAGCACCAAGAGTTTGTCTTGCTCTGTTCCAGCTTTTCGTCAGCATGGAGAGAAGGGAGATGTTCAGAGGGGAAGAACTGAAATTGCAACTAATGAATCGAGTAACATAGTATAAATGCTTTCAGCACTTTGAATGCTCTTTTTCCACTTTTGCTGCTTTACCATTCTCTTACTGAAAGAGAATTGCCTACTGTAATTTAACAAACTATGCAAACTGGCTTTTTGAGGGTATTAAGCAACTTTTCTGAAAGCCTAATGTAATCTGTCTCAGTTTTGGGCCTTATTTAAAGGCAGGATTTTTTTGGCACACAAGTGTGGCCGGCACCCTCTTGTATTATTTTTTGGTTTTCTTCCTTGGCTTACAACAGAAGAGAGCAATTAAAAACTAAATGCAGGAGGTGGCAATTCATGATTGCTGAAAAATTTGTTGCTCCAATGTTGCAAATACTATAACATGTTACATTAAATTCTGGCTAGGCTAATGTGCAAATAGCAACTGTGGTAAAAAATAAAATTGTAGATTCCTTTGCCTGACAATTGTACAAAGCAGTTGACTTTTCTGCTGTTTTGTGTCTTTGGAAGGGGAAAAGTGAAGAAAAGACTTAAAAAAAGAAAAAAGAAAAAAAGTGCTTTTCACAGTTGGAGCCAGTATTGGCAGCCTCACAGCTGCACTGTTGATGTTGCTGTAGACACTATTTCGGCATTAGCTAAATATGGCAAGAAAACTTGGATTTTAAAAAGTGAATTGTCACTCTATTCATGACTTTAAATCACTACTTTTTTTTTTTCCCCCCCTCAAAAAACCCTAAGATTTTCCAATGCTTGAAATTAACAAAGGAAAGAAGCCGAACCTGACACTTTCCATAAAAGTTTCTCTGAAGTTTGATCATTATAAATGTTTAGCTTTCTGTGTTACCTTGGACTACAGAGGAAGAGTTGTACTGAATTTTCAGTTGAGCCAAGATTTTTGAGTATCGAGAACAAACATTTGTAAAGCTTCCAGTGAGGCCAGGTGACTTTGTATGTGTTTGCCCGGCCCTTCTGTTCCTTTTTTTCAAAGTGCATCCTAGTACAACTCACTTCTGTCACATAGCGAAGAGAAGGTTAGAAGGTAAAATTGTATTTTGTTCTATAACTGTATTGAYAGTTATACCAAAGTAACTATCAGGTGATCTAGAGAAAACATACACTGGTTTTTCCCTGTTTTAACATTAAGTTGGCAACAAAGCCAATATTCACTTCTGTCTGTGGTTGATAATCTTTTGTCTGTATTATGAAAAATGTAGTTCCAACTTAACCAGCTATAATAAGTTTCTAAAGTAGGGACTGCTTCTTTGTAGTATTATAAATATTTTGATTCTGCAAATGTGTTTCTCAGTGTATTGCATGCCTTTGGCAGAAGAGCAGGCACTYTTCGAAGGAAGTATTTTTAGTTCTCTTTAAAACAATCATTTTGTACTCTCTGAAACTTGCAATGATCTGCAGTGTTAACTTTTGCTCTTTGTCTTTTCCTTGCTTCTCTTAGAAACAAATTCTGTGCTTTTCACTTGGCAGTTTTCTGCTGCTTAAAATATGCAGCCCAAACAGCCCAGTGGATGAGCTCTAGGGAAAGGATTTTTAAAAGGGCCTAAGTAAGCTAGCGGCCTTTTGGAAAACATGAGCCTTGATCAAATCTGCCTCTGAATAAACAGTTTGTCTTTGGAAGCATCCCACCCTTTGGTAGCCCTCAGACAGCACAGACCTTTGCTGTAAAAAGCAAGGGGGGAGTTATATACCCAGACTGTAGGAGTTGTACTTTTTTCCATATACCTCWGAAGAGGTTATGTGATCTGATGTTCTCAGGATTATTAGGGTTGGCTATGAAAGGACTGAAACAGTTTCATTCTAATAAGGCATATATTTTTCTTACCATAATGTTGATTCTATTCTGCTATTTAGCTTTCAGAAATTCTGTGATTTCAATAAAGCCTGAAGAACTTCAGTATCCAGTAGACTTAGTCTGTTTATGGGGAGAGGATACTTTGTCTTCTGGATTCATGTGAACAAAAATGGGACTGAAAATCAAGCTTTGCACTTCTCCAACATTGTCAATAAATAAGTTTTTTACAGACACAGATCATGAGTTTTTGTCCTTTATCATGACTTTACACATAACTAAATTAGAGCTGGGTTAAATTCAGCTGTAAGTCTTGTAGCAACCCACTCAACTGACCTGATGTTAAGCGGTTAGGAGCAACTGCAGCCTTGCAATGGCTTCAAGTTCCCCTGAAGCTAATTGTCCCAGGCAAAGAGTAGAGATAGGTAAGAAGGAATGAGCTTTAGTTTTCCCACTTTAAGGACCCCTGCTCCGAGACATTGAATACATAGATGATCTCCTCCCATTTCCCAAACTGATATGTCTATAGTGTATTATTGCTGCTGGAACATTTCTGTTTTGGCCAGAGACAGTTCAACTCGACAAAGACTACTTTGAGAAATCTATCTACAGAAACAGCTAAAATGAACTTTCTGTACAGAAGGTGAGTGAACTGCAGCAGTTCTTAGTACATAGCAAAGAAACCTTATGAATAGGGAAGAATTTTGGTACAAGACTCATTATCAATACCTTCCTCTTCTATGGATTATTTTAGTGTATTTCGTATGACTAGAAGGTTGAGCTGTGACCTTTGGTCTCTGAAGTTATATGATACTTATTAATACAAGATATGACTGACTATTGCACTTCAAAGTTTCCTTGCTCCTCATCCCCTGTGCTCCTTCTTCCTTTATGCTTTCTTTCACTGGTGCCTTTAGTGTATGGGAACTTCTGTAAGAATGTTCTTACTACGCCTGAAATATGATGCCCCATTCAAGAGCAGGATTTCATTGTGCTGCACAAACTGATTGAGGAGAACCGTATGTTTAAGAAGCTCTGGTATGAGCCAGTCTGTCAGTACCATGTTGCTTAGAAGCTCACATTAGGTATGGTTGATCCACTAGAAGTTTGGACACTGAAAGAAGCAGATCTTTGTCAAATACCTTGACTTGAGTTGCAATTAAGGTTGCATTCAGAAATAATATTGCAGTTCTATCTGCAAAGCCACGATCAGTGGGCATGACCTCATTGCGATACGTATGTGCACAGCACACACAACTTCTGCTGAAGATTCAGGACCGCAGCAGTTAGTGGAATGCAGACTGTGCAAGTACGGTCCCTCGTTTCATTGAAAGCATTTTGTCAAAACTGGTGTGGAATAACTCCCACTCATTCATGAAGCTGGCTGAAGCCAGAGTCGTCTTGTTTTCAAGGGGAGTTGGACTGGGCTGCAGTTGGCCTTGATAAAGTCAACTGATTAGGCTTGTTCATTACTGTGTATAAAGACACAGCCTGTGCTTTTATCTTCTCATAATAAAAGTGTTAGTGTATGGATAAATTAAAAATTCTGTATGGATCAGTCAAACCAACATTTAAAAGTTGGACTAAAAAGAAAGGCAAATTTATGCTGCATCAGTGATCATTAATATCAACATCAGGAGAAATAAGACATAGTCTTGGAGCATTACTAAATTTTTGCACCAGCTCCTTTTTTGTTCCAGATAACAAACCAGTGACATCTGACCCTCTTTCAGGATAATGCCAGTTTATTACATTCGTGCTTGAAGACTCTTTTTTTTCTCCAGAGATTTGGTCAGCTCTCCATGGACTCAAAGATGACCAGTTTTTTGAAGCGGTTTCCTAGAAGGACAGCTATTTGTCTCCCTGCTGAAAAAAAACCCAACCCCAAAAACCCAACAACAAAACAAAAAGTGCACATATGGTGTAGGTACTTGTAGTTTCTTCATGGAGCCTGTCAACATTAGCTTGTGGCTTTGTGAGGAGGGACACACCTTTGCCTCTGGTGTATCTACATTCTACACAGAGAAGCAGTTGAGGACCTCTGCCTTTCAAAGAAATTCCATATATTGTGGCTAAAAATAAGTACATGGAACAGTCTGCACTGATGATGAATGGGATGTACTAATAACTTGTTTTGATATGATTTTCTCGATGTTAAACTGAATTTAGCATAAGTGACCTACTTTATCTCTGTTATTACTAAATCCTGTGTTTTCCTAGTTTTCTCAGAGAGAGGATAATTCCTGTTTCAAATGTATAATTTCAAAATTCATCTTTTCATTTAGGATAGACATTAGTTAAACTTGAATTCTTAGTTTCCTTGGGCCAAGTGAATGGTATTATGGACAATTGTAAGGTTTCTGAAGTAGAGAAAAGTGTGCATGTATTATAGATYTAAGTGCATTTGCAAATTCATATTTTTACCCGGGTAGTATTTATAAAGTACTTACCAAAATATGCAGATGCTCACAGATTAGTTCTGTAGTCATTTGTATTGTGGTTATTTCCATCTCACTTCAATGCCTGGTTTGCAAAAACATTGTCAGAAATGATCCCAAAATAGAGCCCAGCATCATCATATTCATTCCTGATTTATATTTATCCCATAAATCTGTGGTTGTGAAATATTATGATGACAAATGTGAGGACAAGCTGTTGCAAATAACTTTATATCTTCCTATTAATTAAGTGTAGCAAACGTCTTTTCTCAAGCAAAACAAATTCCCCAAAGGCTGTTTTCTCATTTTATGAACAAGTCTTAGAAATAGAAGAGTAATTACTGTATTTGTAAGACAGGCATTCAAATTTCTGAATTACACTTGAAAGAAAAGATAGTTGAAAGATGTTTACGAACTGGATTGAATTAAAATAGCAATAACAGCAATAAGAGAGAGCTCTGTTGCATGAAGGAAGAATAAAAAGATTGCCAATTTTTAGCCAAATAGTAGCTGTGGATGTAAAGTGGAAAAAAATAGACTGACTACCTCTGCAATGTCTTGCTATGAGAGTTCTCACTGGGCTTGAGGTAGGTTGCAGTCTTAAACACTTTCAGGTTGCAATGCAGCAAGACACTAAAACGTCACCAGCGAGGGACCGTAGATACAAGCAGCGCTTCTTCATATCATAAAGATTATGTGAAAACTTGATGAAGGATTCTTTCTCTCAGCATTTTTCTATTGAACGCTCCTCATTCTATCGTGAGAAATGTAACAGGAAAAAACCCATATATTTTCATTTTCTGTAGCATTTTTAGTTTGGTGATGTTGCTTTTTTCTTGCCTCTGAGCAAAAACTATTCAGTAAGTAATATGTGTAGTGGTTAGGAAAACTTGAGTACAGAGAGTTCTGATACTTCAGGTTTTGTTTGGGTTTTTTTATTATTGCAATTATTTATGGTTAGACTTTCTTTGTTTCTTTACTGGAGCACACTTTGGAAAATGGCCTAAGAAAATTCAATGAATTTATGGAAAACTGACTAGGGGAGAAGAATTTAAAAAAAGAGAAAAAGCTGGGGATTTCTTCATAAACCCAGAGTACAAAGGGTAAAATTTCAGTTTAAGGAAGTTTTTAAATTTCAAAATCTTTCCTGAGAATAGAAGGAAACTTGAAGACTTCTCTTTAAAGGCATTTCTCGCTTCTTTCCACTAAGCATTTTCAGTCCATTCAAAATGCTTCTCTAGTTTTTGGAAGTGTGACATAACATATTTAAAATGTGCAAATAGTAATTTCAAATAGAGAAGTATTCCATTCTAGGTATCTGAATTACATTATTAGGTAGGGAACCAAAAGGTTTCTTTCCTCCCAATTTATATTCTGGTGAAATTGACTGAATTTGTTTTTTTTTTTTTAAATGTGTCAGAATATGATTCCAAGAAAACTACTCTGATCCACTAAGAATTTACACTTTATATGTTAAACCAATGTAGGACTTGGAAAAGTCTGGCTTGCAGAAGGATTCTGCCTGTTCTCATGCAATGCCACACGGTGGAGTATTGCTTCTTCTGTTGGGCTTTTTCACCACATCTGTCATCTAAAGAACTCAAAACTTCTGTGAACTGGTATTTGATGAGAGGAAATTTCTGGTGAGCGTTTTAGCTTCAGAGCATTACTTTCTATTAGTGCTGTGCTAGTGGAGCAATTACAAAGTCCCTTGTCAAAAACACAAAAGGTTCTGAATGACAAAGGACGCTTCTGCACTTTCTTGTACCTTCTGATTGCTACTGTTCCACCCTTGGACTACATTCATAATGCCTCTTTTAAATTAATAAAGTCAGTGAGAGCCTGCAGACTTATTTCATTCCCTTCTTTGTGACTTAGCAGGGTACTTCTGTATTACAGTTGACTGTAAAGAAAACTTGTTTATTCAGGTGGAAAATGAACTAATATGTAAAGCTGCATTTTTTAATCTAAATGATATGTTAGCAGGATGAAGTATAATACAGCCACAACAGAGAGAGCTAGTGAGCTAATTGAAGTAAGAATGGAAGAGACAAACAGAATTTTTATGTGTTCTGTATTTCAGCATCAAAACCTTTGTATCTACCCTAGCTGCTGTGACCATGTCAGTTTAGTTTATTTTCTAGTTTTCATATATCTCAAAGTGCAGTTAATACATGTATTCATCCAGTTTTTCACTGTTCATATTTGAGATTCTTTCCTTAATTTGGTTGTATAGGAAAAGAGGCTTATGTGACCATGCTGTGAATACAAGCTCATGCAAATGCGGTGATCTATAGGTGCATTTCTTTGTCCTTCCTTAGTAAATTTTTAGTTATTGTCTAGTTTACAGACTTCTCTCTACTTAACTGAAAAGTTTCATGGAAATGTGTCGTTGGGCAGAGGAGAGAAATCATATTAGTTCCCCTGTTTGAAGAAAAAGTGACCTGAGTTCAGCTGTGGTGAGCCCTAACTCCTCTACGGACTCCATTGCAGTGGCAAAAGCTTCAGGCGGAATTATGCACCTTATTAGGCATGAGGGGATGGGAAGGGAGACATCCTTAGCTCTGGTACTGAGGAGACAACTTGGTTTTGTCTTTGCTGCACTTGGGGTTTTTTTACAACATGTAATTATTTTGTGTTTATTCACACCTCTGTTTTTTCTGGGTTTGCTGTATACTCATCTGTTCTCCAGACGAAGAGGCTGAAAAGTCCTTGTTAGTCCTCAGTTCATCGAGGCATTTTAGTTTTCACATAAGGCCACTGTTAATCAGCAAAAGCTCAGTATTGATCATCTCAAGTCTCAATGGCTGATGTAAGACCTGGAATTAAGATTTTAAGAAGTGAATTGGAGGTAGGGGAATTTCTCTGTGTACTGCCAACCTGCATAGGCTGCTGTGCTGTGACAATGCCATCTGTAGGCACATTTGAATTATATCAATGTAAAAAGGGTGTAATGAGATTACACATTTAGTCCTGTGCCCTATAGCAGTCACAAAGTAAAATACAGAAACTGTCCTGGCAGTTGAGACCATAAACCACTTGACTGCACTGAACTACAGTAATGTGCTCCATTAYGCTTTTTCTCGTTCTGGGTAAGGGCGTCTTAAGTGCATCTCTGTAGAGCTTCACTGGGAAGGTTAAAAGGTGTCTTAATCCTGCTTAGCATGTTGAGTGATGTTCCCACTATACCTGAACATAAATCCATGTGTTTTACATGTAAGCAATGTAACCGTTACAATCTTGCAGAAAAGGTGGATAACAAAATCTTTACCTCTAGTAATGAACTACATTTTGAGAGCAAACTGAGTTCTGCTAATAGAATGGTTGTGGGGATTTGTCTTTGGGGGAGATTTCCGGCTTGTGTCCTTTCTGCACGTGGGGACTCAAAACCAAAAACATCAATAAGACTCTGCCATGTGTGTGGATATTGGGGATAGAAAATGCAACTATGCGTGTGGTATGTCTGTGCTCTGGAGTGGATGTGTATCGCTGCATCTGGCTCAGATTGCTTCAGGCTTAACCATGAAAAGTATCCATTGACTTAGTTTGGGAATTGCATGATTTTTAAGGTTAACTGGAGAGTGGAATTAAGTGGATTCTCTAAAATCTCAAATATAAAAAGACTAATTCATAACTTTAGAGGCAGCATTGAATAAATCTGCTATGAAAGACAGCTAATGGGAAATAATGGAACTGTGCACTAAACTATGGAAGATGTTCACACTGCTTTCTAGTGGGATGGGATATTAAAATTAGTGTAGGAACCTATCAAGAAAAACTGTCTATGTAGGACCAGTGTTCATGCAACTCTGCTTATTAAAACTCTAGAAAACAGAAGCTTTTCTTTGACAGATCCCATTCATGCTTAAAGAGTCTCATTCTGTTGGTCTTACTAAAAAGTGCCTTTCACCACTGAGCTATTTCATCTGCTCTTATTCTTGAAACACCAACAATATATTTTGAAAAAAAAAAATCTTTTAAAAATGTCTTTCTGTAACTAGTCTTTAGCGCTAGCAAATTGGCATTGTTTATTTACGTTCAGGTACAAAATTTAATCCAAACCACTTCTTTTTCCCTTTGTCTGAGTTGGCAGATTTTGTGTTTGGAAAAGCTTTGCACACACATTAAAAGGGGAGTAGTATCCTCACTATTTTGACATAAAATTAATAGAYCGTTTGTGAGATCAATACTAAAATATTGTTTGAGCGACTAATAAAGCAAATTCTTAGCTTTGTGTGCCTGTGCAATCTATGTAGTATGATTCATAGTACTATGCAGCAAGGCCAAGATGGGGAATAGCASAACTTCTGCTGAAGGCCTGAAGCTAAGACAGTTAGGAGGGTATGGTTAGGAGGTTACAGGAGAGTAAAACTTTGATCTCAGCCTACTCTTCACAACATAACATATCAATCTGATCAGTTTTGGAAGAAAAATAAATKATGTCATCTTAATATTTTATGCTAATTTAGACTGAATGTCCTACAGTATTATTTTGGCACTGTGCTAGTGGTGTGTCAGCTGTCTCCAGGGGTCCTCGTCAAAAGCAGAGGAGAGTCTCCTGCTGTGCCAATACTGTAAAATGAATAACATTCTCAGAAGATTCATACAGAGCTGGAGCACAGAGTGTTACTAGTTGTCATAAAACAGACAGAAAAAGGGTTGCATTCTGAAAGGCAAGACTGAGGAAATGACTGATCCCAGGGAAGGATAAGTTTGTTGATCTGGAAACATCATTTGAGAAAGAAATGATGAGCAAGTGTCCAACAGTTTGGAAGTTATGAAGGGACACGTGTCCAAAATGCAGATCTATAGCTGAACTTCTTCCAAGCACATTTAACCTTGTTTGGTCTGGAAATCTCCTGAATCTGAATTGTGTTTTGAACTTYGACTTATCAGTATTGTTTTTGCTTAGGCTGGAGAGTAAATAAATGCTATCTGGAGAGCCTTTTTTCCCTCTATTGATACTCTCATTTGTAGCTGAAACTAGTAAGAGAAATAGTGCATTACTTTACTTTAAAAAGAAATAAATAAAAGGCAAGCCCCACACGTATGCATTCGGGGGCGACAACTAAAGTCCTATCTAGTTTCCCTGTGAGTTAAGTTTTGCTACCCATTTCCGAACTGTCATGTTTCTCTTCATCCCTCTCCACCACCCCTCGTAAATCAGAGTGCAATCAGCAATTCCAAACTGCTTACTGTGTGCCTACAGATATTGTAAGTGTTGCTTAACGAGAAGTCAAACAGCTAATCATAGTCACACACACTGTAGGTAATTTATGGCTATGCCAGGGGCTTTGCAACGTGCTCCACCAGCTGCATCCCGCTGTGGAGGATCAGGGGACTATGCTGCTGCCCCCATCCAGCCTGGATCCCAGCTTTCCTCTCCCTGGGCTAGAAGTGTACACGTAAGCCCCATCTCAATTCAAGGAATGATTGTAGCTGGAGGAATGTACAGTATCCAAGAACTGACTATATTCTGCAATAATTAAAAAAAAACAAGGAAAGAAAAACTTAGAGCTGTCATGAAGTGGGAGGGGAGCTGGCCCTTTGATGTCCTTATTCATATCACGCTAAACATGTAGTCATAATGTATGTCTCAGTAACATAAATGATATTTCATCATGTTCCAGTCATTAGCAGCTACTCCTGAGACAGGAGTTGGATGAGGCAAAACTAATTTTTGAGAATTTTGAGAATTTTAAGGAAGGTTCTTACCTAGGCCAGGCCAAGGGCAGGCTTTCAGGGCAAGCCAGAGGGTCACACACATACAAGCATCCTGYGCGCAGGGAGACCACACCTTGGACCCTGCCCCACCTTTGTGAGTCTCATGCAGGTTTTGGTCAGTGAGTGTTAGCTTTAGGAGGATTTGACAGTGATACGTGTTATACTTTTTTTTCCTCTTATTCAGTTTTAAAATTGCTGTTTAGAGCACAGTATGTTATAATTGATTTATTGTATTAGTATAATGGCTTTCTTCCAGAACTGTTTCTCACCTTTCTATTTATTGGTTCGTCTGTGCTTCAGGAAAGCACCATCCCCAACTCTTGTTTTTGGTCCCATTCACTAGGTGCTCTTTCTGTCACTCTATTTTTCTCAACATGACCCCAACAAATTAATCCTATTCCTTGCAATCTTTAAAGAATCACAGATTTCCTTTACTTTTCTAATCACGAACGCCTGGTTTCTGCAGCTGAAGCAGAAGTTGAATGGGAATCCCCATCTGTATTTAATGTGCACTTGGCACAATGCCTCTGTTATTTCTTTAAAATTATTTCTCCCTTTTAAAAGCCCAGGTTGAAAGTCTAGTCTTGACCAAGTCAACAGGATTTTTGCCATAGAGTAGTGGGGCTACTGATATCAACCCCAGAATCCCAGCAGGCACATTTTTATTGTTCATTTTTATCTATGAGCATCAGGTTGCCTCTTCTCCTTGGTTCCTTCATTACTGTCTTCTTAACAGTACTGAATTTTAATCTTAGAAAATAGGCTTAAGGTGTTCAGTCAGTTACCAGAGGTGGAAATAAAGCTCATGAAAGCCAGCTTATTTTAATTTCTTCTTTTTAGGCTTAAAGAGTTTTTTTATCTTTATGCATAACTGAGAAAATGTCTCTTCTACATCCTCCAATTTTTTCTCTAGTTCTCCGGAGCAACTTTTTCGTAAGAGAAGCCTTTCCAATTTTTTATATTTACCATGTAGATCTACCAATCCCTTGCTTTGCATGCTTTTCCTGTTCCTTTTCATAATTAACAAATGTATTTACATAAGAAAATTGTTTTTTACATTCTCCAATCCTTGTAACTGATCATGCATGAATGGCAATGGTACTGTTTGAGATCACAACAACCTAAACAGCAAATTTTGAGGTAAAAACCAAGCTTGCTGTACCTGAGGATCCAGCAAATAGAGGAAAATGGCCATAATCTTCATTAGGAAGTATCAAGAGAGTCAACTGCTCTGTAACAGGGAGTGTAATTCTCATTGTGGGCAGATGGAGACAGTGAAAGATCAGTCTGTGATGGTTCCCTATTTGAAGATGTTGGCTGGGTAGCTGAACGAAATCGACTCTTTTCTTTCTCCTGAGTAGTAGAAAGTATCTCCATTCCCCTTTATGAACATGTAATCAGCAGCATCAAGCCACTAAAATGCTCAGCACAAAAAAGTCTCTGCAGTCCCTATTCTGGTGTAACATGATGTCCTTTATCCCTACACAGTAACAGATGGCATATTAATTGTCTTTTGCTGAAGTGCTTGCTCTTGGAGAAAGTTGGATGTTGGTAAAGGGAACTTTCTTCCCACAAAATTATGTAATTTTATTTAAAATGACTTCAAGTACACATCAGAAAAAACGATGCATGTGTTTCCTACCTGTGTCACCAAGTGGTACTCTTTGACAGGCATTTCTGATGCTCGGCTTTCTCTCAGAATAACTTTCTGATTATTTCCATGTACTGAGTGCAAAGGAAGTTATGGTTTAATCTCTGGCTGACTTCTCAACATCATGTCTCGTACAGCTTTCCTATTCCCAGGGATCTGTCCTGAACCAGAACATCATTGCTCTAATTAAAACAGAGACACACACACACACACACACCCATTTTGGTCTTTATTTTTCATTCACATTTAAGCTGGGTGTTATTTTGACCCTCCAGGATCAAGCCAGTTGTTTGTGCATCATGCAATAAAACCTGCTGAGCTCTGCATCTTCATGTAACCCTGGCTGCTATGAAGGAAGGTCTAGGCAATGGAAATACTCCATATTCAATGTCAGCATTGCTCAAATAGGGCAGGTGCCAGCAAAGGTGACTGTGAACCTGAAAGCCCATAGCAGGCTCCTGTGCAGCTCATGGCCTTGTCTCTAAGGCAGTTTGAGCATCTTGGCAAGCTTGCTGAGAAACCTGCCAGTCCTGCTGTGAGGTTAGCAAGCACATCAAAGTGAAGACACCARTTCTGTTTTTTAAAAAAGTGAGGGAAATGCTCAAGAGCTCAGTTGCATGAATTATCTCAGAGGAGCATGGGGTAAGAAAGAAAAGAAAAACAGATGAATACAAAGAACTCAGCCTAGAAAAAAACCTGATGCTAAACTCTTTCACCTTCAATATTTTTTCCTTACAGCTTGATTTGTTATATCTTTCTTGTACCAGCTTTCTCTTTTAATTCCATTTCCCCCTACATATTTTGAGGTTTGTTCCTTATTTTCTATCACATTTTTCTTTTCTTTTTTTCTTTCTTTTTTTCTTCTCATTTTCTGTCTTTCTTGGGATCTGGAGAAAGTAATTGTGAATACCTACAGAGCTCCTAGGTATGACGGTGACTTATATTAGTACTGAGTTAAATTAAGGAGGAAGCTTAACAACACTTGTGGGATGCCAGCTGCTGTAGCAGCAAGGGAATTGTATGGTGTACTGGCCTCTCTCTTGTATCAGCCTCTCTCTTTGACCATACATGTCATTTAGGAGGCCACTACAATATCAAAAGTTCTTTTTAAAGTGACATTTTCTGTCTCTTTTAAACAAAAGGACTTCTGGGAGCAAAAGGTGGAAGAGGAAGAAGTAGGAGAAAAAAGATTTCATTGCAGACATCCTCACTCGTAACATTTCTATTCCATGTTCCTAAAGAACATGTAAATAACAATACCTGCAAGCTTTATTGATGTGAAAAATAGTCCTAAACTCAATGTAGAAACACTGTGAGCTTTAATCAGCTCTTGAATTTGCTCCACAGCAGATATTTGGTACCCACATGCTGGTAAAATGCTAGTGTATTTTAACTGTCCTCCAGGCTGCCTCTTGTGCCTGCACAGCCTTTGTAATTGTATTTGACCCAGAAAACCGGCATCTTCTTGTCACCGAGTTCTCCAAAATGTAAAGCAAACAGAGGAATTCCCAAGCGATTATAATTGAAATATTTTTTACTAAATGTCAGCATGGTCTCTCATAAAACCAACAATTTGATGTGTTTTTCCATACTTGCAGGCTTCAGCCATTTGGTGTGGTAATAATCCCCAAATCTTATGTCATTGATTGTTTGGCTTCAGCGATGATGAAATATGGAAAACAAAATGAAGGAACATAAACCTCGTCTGAGATTTATTTGGAGACGGTGTGTGAAGCATACCTGACTTTTCATACTTATCATAACACCTGACAGAAGGGACACATTCAGCCTTAGCCATGTCTAGTTTATCTTGTCAGTGTCTGAAACAGACAGGGGAAACCTTTCAAGGTTGTACTTCATAAAATTGTAACCAGACTGATAAATCTGTTTATTTTTCCTTTAAATGTGCCCTGGTTTCCATAACAGAGACAGCTTGCATGTATGCTGATGAATGGTTACTCTCCCATCACAGACCTTTATGGACACTTTGCCAAGAAACTTGTTTTGTGAATTCCTCAGCTTCTTTTATTTTTTTCTTTTTTTTTTTTTCTTTTCCAGCACCTGAAAACTTGCAACTGGCCTGGCTTGAAAGCTGCCTTGGCAATTTTACTAAGGCACTTACTTTGATAGCTAAAAATGACCTTGAAGAATGATTAATACTGTGTGTGGGTTGATGACATAAATCTGTTAAAGTGTGCCTGATGTACAGCTTCACATGCAAGAATGTTATAGCCATATTCCTGTACTAACACAGTGACATTGAACAGACTGTAGCAGATATAAAATCTACAAAAAAAGCCCCCCAACCCAAAGGGCTTGAATTATTTTTATGAATTTGTTACCAACAAAATGCTTCTGGTAAGAGAATATAAACTTAATGAAAAATAACGAACAGAGGTCTTAAGGTACATTGGGACGTATTCTCTAACTCACATAATTCTAGTGGTTGTTACTGAGAATGTAGGTACTTGCCCCAGGAGTGAAAGAGTCTGTACTGTACTGTTTTTAACGCAAAACAACAACAAGATACAGTTAAAAAGGGAATACAAGCCTAATTCAGCTGCAGCAAGAAATATGTCCATCCTTTGTCTTAAATGTATCTGTGCAAATCTGTCAGTTGCTAGTCATTTTGGATGTAAACATTTAGAAGACATAGGTTAATTCCTTCCTAACCTAAAAAAAAAAAAAAAATTAAAATTAAAATCATAAAGAGATAGAAGAAGGAAGGATGTACTTTGTACTGGACTGGTAAGAAATGAACCGAAGTTGCTATCCCTAACCAGAGAAAATGCATGTCTTACTATTTTACCTTTGTGACTATGGGAAATTAGCTGAATAATCAGATTTGCAGAGGAGCAACTGGGGACAGTTTCTAACTAAGAGGTCTCAACAGTAGCTTGCACTGTGCTTAATCATGGGAAATTATGTTGATGATTTTTTTGCTGTATATTGACAATGAGTCTCTATCAAACATTGTTTTATCCCAGTGTGATTTCCTTTGCCTTCAGAAAAATTTTGCATAGGCTGATGAGGGGGAGATGAGTATCCTAGAAGTACTTAAAATACAGTGCTCTGTGCCAGGTCATCTTTTCCATTGCACAGATCAGCCAGCACACTTCCATTTACAGCCTCATTCCTTTCACCAGCTCCYGTGTCTGCCAATGTTACAGGTCTTCATGGCTGCACAAAGCTGGAGAAGCCTCCAACTGCAATTTTAACAATAAAATAAAATAAACATTCTCAGTACAAATAGACTATTTTATTTTCCATGTCTGACAGTTTGGCACCTTTCACAGCACTAAATTAACTTAAAACATTCATCACTACACATGCTTTGAGAGAAGCAAAACAAGTACTAAGTAGGATTTGAGACTTGGTAAACTTTCTATTAAGATGAAACAATCATTTAAACTGACAAGAAATGGCTGTGAAAACAACTCAGAAAAATAGCTTATTTCTATTTAAGACTCGGCAAATATTAAGAGAACAAGAAATGGTACTAAAAYGGGTGTTGTGTTCTTCTGTAAAAATAATAAAAAAATGACAAGACTGATTTACGTGAAACTTTGTAAAACCATTCTACACCCCAGCCTTTCCCAAACTAGAACTTTGTATGCCAAGTTTCAGCTTGAACCGTTTTTAAGGAAATCGTTCCTTAAAGTATGAGAATTATATAATGAAGTAGTCATATCTTAATCCTAAGTACAGTTTCATGTGTGTCATTTTTTTGATAGAACAACGTATAATACAAAAAACATTTGAGTGCAGAAAGAATGTACACATTCTATTAAAATTGCAGCGTGCGCAGAAACTTAAAGAACCTTAATATGGTAAAGCTTTAAATCATGCTACTGTATCTATATCCCAGGAGATAGATTCCTACAATACAAAACTAACATTAACATTTTTGCTAATGCTTACTAGCCTGGCAAAAAGCTTCGTATGGTTTTATGGGAGGAGAAGGTAAAAAGCCATTTGTCGTATGTTTTTGTGGAAGTAATAGCTCATAAATTAAAAGGAAACCTAGCAATTCCTCTTAAAAGACGAATTTGCATGGCTCATGACAATCCATGCACATTTTGGCCCTGTTTAAGATTTTCCAAGTGATTCAGGCTAGGTGGAGATGCTCCAATAATTTTGGTTTTAGTTCATCATCAATTTTTTGAGACCTTGTTGGCTTTCCATGACCTGAGAGTCTCCGCTCAGTTACACCTTCTGAAACTGCATAATGGTTTTCCTCTACAGGATAGATAAATAGCATGACTTGTCTGACTATAAAGAAAAAAACCCCAAAAAATCCCCCAAAACCAAAACACATTTTGTTTGTGTTCTAACACAGGAGGGTTTCCAAAGTGGAAACTTCTAATAAGCCCGTGTGTTTATCACAGAAGTTAGTGTTACTGACGTTTGAAAACAATTTGTCATATTCATGTTCATGAAAACACAGAGGTTTGTTGCTAGGATTTTTACTTTTTGCTGTCTACTTGACCTCTATGCTTATATTAGAAAATAACATGAAGGTGACTAGCAATACTTTTATTTAGCCTAGAATTCTTTAGGGGTGCATTACAACAAGCAGTGGATTTGGATCTTATTCTAAACTCTGGAACGTGACAAACACACTTGGAACAAAGAGCTAAAAATCTGCTGTAAAAATGTCTGTTTTGATTTTCCAAGTTCAGATATGAAAAAAGCAGGCAAACAGGATGAACAGTGAAAAATGTAGCTGACTAAATTGCTTCTTCAGCATTAGTAATTTAAAGTGTTACGAACAGTTCAGACAAACTAGCCTTCTCTTCAACAATATAAATGTCTTTTATACTGTCAGTTGCACAGAAATATGTGGAATGGCCCTGTTTTTTTGACGTGACCTTTGCTTTTGATATCTCTGAATCCTTACTTGCCTTTCCTATTATTCATGGTTTAACCAACATAAAATAGCCCAATATGTGGATGATCTAGTTCATCCATACCAGAATATAAAAATCAGTTCAAGGACCAGATAGAAAACCATCTCAGATATTTTTCCAAAGTGTATCTAAAGACAGTTCACTACTCTGACAGTCTCACTCATTTAAAGCACCAGATTCACACAGTGGCTTTAATTCCATCTTGGAGTAATGTTGAATAGAGGATTTAAGTGGGGTTATATTCTGTTTTATCTGATGCTTCTGTCCAACCTTGCCATAATCCCCTTCTTCCCTAATCATTGCAAAAAGAGATAATTTATTATAATCATAGGGAGGGGGAGAGAGAAATAAAAATAAACAGTGACATCTGTTCCTAAGTTTCCCTTTTCTCTAAGTTTCTCTATTCACTTTCCTGTGTGTTTCTCTTTCAGGCTAAAAGAAATACAAGACCCTTTTTTCCCCTCTTTCTATATAAYTTTATATTTTTGGAACCAAGAAACAGAAATATATGTTGGCACTGTTTTTTCAAGAAGACAGAGTAATAAGACTGTGTGGTGCCATGCGAGATAGACTGAAATACCACTTGTAATTTTTTGACTGCATCACTGCAACCATCGCTAGGGTAATACTGCCACTTCTTGTGTGTATCTAACATCTACCTAAAACGCTTTGAAACCTCAGTTTTGTGTCACTTCTTTCAACATCACCTCTCTTTAGGGTCCCTGGGAAATAAGTATTCAATTTATCTTGCCAAATTTGTGCCAAATCGAGTGCTCTCAGGTACTTTGCGAGGTCATTAGGATTATCCAGATCCAAATAGGATACATGAGTCAGAAAGGAATATAGTATATCTTTAAAACCACACTTATTTCAAGTCAGGGGTTTGGTTTTGATCCTCTCACTTCCTGTTGTGTATCCCCATGGTGTTACATTTAGCGGTGTCATCCACAAACTGAAGATCCTCTGCCTCCACATTCTTTGGCGCTAGCTGTTGGGATGACGGCTTTGTGCACAAAACCTGTACTTTGTAGACATATTCGGGTCTCCCACCTGTCAGTACACTATGTCATGCCACTATGATCTAGGCCACTCTTGACCTAGACTGTGACCCCATCAAAAAGTGTCTTTTGTCCACAATAGGTCAGTAAGAGAAAGCAATAGCTGGTAGGAGCCAAACAAACCCCATCCTTCAGCTGAGAGTGGACTCTGCTCTCAGTTGAGGGCAGSACTAGTACCAGCATAATATAAATTAACCATAAAGGACTATTCCACAGGCTTGCCAAGTGTGTTAACCAGCCCCTTATAAATCAAAAACAATGAAAAAAACCAGCCTAGAGTGGGACTTCTGAATGCATTCGCATAAGGCACCTCTTATCACAGTGGCAGAATAAGAGCACRGGCTCCACCCAAGAGCTATTTTATTTATAAAGGCCTGGTTTTGTGAACACCCAGAGAGATGGGGGTAGTAACACAGGTTAGGAAGAAGTCTCAAGCAGCAGAGATTTTTAAATGATAATTATGTTAAATAAATGTCCTGGTCAAAGTGGTTGTAGTGCTGTGGGTGTCTAACATACCGCACACTGTTCAGTCAGCATTAATCCTATCAAACTGGGACATTAACTTCTACCAACAATCTTAGGAACAGCAGGAGTCTTTCAGTATTGTCCTTTTTATGGCTTTACATCAGTAATTATCTTGTCAAAGTTCAGTTTGCTCCAGAGTTTCCGCCTTTTTTAATACTGATTAAACTCCACTGCAGCCCAGTATGTGTTTCAGCACCACAGCTGTGAAATTAGAGAAGGATTTCCAGATGCAGGTTTAAATGGCTAGGAAGCAAAAATGGACTAAGTCAATTACAACTATCCCGTCAGGCCATCTTGGAGGCCTACTACTATTATCCACACAAGTAGCATTCGGCAAACTATCCACTTAACTGGCTATAATTTTAAAATCTCCTTCCCCGTGAGACTAGCTGTAAAATCAACATGTGCCAAAGCACAGGATTTAGTTCTAAAACTACATGAGAACCTCAGTGAAAATGCTACCTCTAAGCTTGATTTTGAATATGAAAATCAAATGTTTCTGCTTCATCATTATCACAATGCTTTGGTACTAATTAATTTTATACTGCATACAAGATCTGGAAGCATGGCTGTATCCACGTACCACAACCAACCGGCTGTAGACCTGGATGCCACAGCTTGTCCCTGGGCAGTGTCCCAGCAGCCAGCTCTGGGTGCCCCTCCATGCCAGGCACTTGTAGCTGTGGCAAACAGAGTTTTCGCGTTGCTCTCATTTTTCCATTCCCATTTTTTAAAGAAAAACCATTGCTTTAAGAAAGCAAAKTTGCCATTTTTCTGGACAATACCGGGTTCCTAATTGCTTAAACACATGCAGTCCTGCAGGTCTCCGACCAATATAACTGACAAGCAACCTTACGCATATATATAACAAACTCACCAGGTTTTAAGTTAAAGTAAAGTGAGAAAAACTAATTGGCTGAAGGGTAAGCATAATAAATTCTGAGGAAAAAGTGTAGCTGATCCCATCATAAAACAACCAGAATGAGAATGTGCTACATAATAAACTAAGTGTTACTGTTTTCTACAATCACTCAGGCCCTGCATTTTGATTAATTGCAGATTCCGAATTACTGAGAAAATGGCAGTTAATTACCCCTAACACCTTTGCAGGAACAGCTTGGAGGGGACTATGAAATTAGCACTCTGAAGTCTGAGTTAAATATATCATTTTAGCTTAATGGAATTTAATAATATAGTAATTCAAACGTATGTTGCACAAAATTAATAGCTTTTAATACTGAAATACCTTTATTTGATCTGTCCCATATTTTATGCACACTGACATTTATTGATTTCTTCTGAAATAACCATCACTTCCAGAAACTGGAGGAGAAACTCAGGAGCGTGTATTTCAGGTGGGCTAATATTCCAAAACCAGCAGTCACGGCCGAGGTTTGATGTCCTTATCCTGATAGCTTGGCTGACTTCTTCTGCCCTGTCTTTGACTCTCCCAGGTTGATTGTAACCAGTCATAATTCCAAAGGGCTGAGCTGCGGTTTTCCATCAGAGCCCTTGGAGTAAGGCACGCAACAGGACCCCGGCGGGAGCCCCGCGCCTGCCGGCCGCTCGGACAGAGCTCTGCTGCAGCCGCACCAGCTCCCGTTAGCTTTGCTGGAAGAGCAGCCCGTGCAATCCTGTCATCTCATGGTACCGCGAGCAGCCTTAGAGTTGCTTTATAATTTAACATGGTGAGCTGTTCAGGCAGTAAGTAGAAATCCTCCGGAGATTAAGAGAAGGAGGCTGCGGTAAATCCCACTCATTCCACAGCTGTATCTGTGATGGACTTGGAGTCACAGCTGGCCATGGAAAGTTTTATGGAGATTTTTGGAAACGTGGGGTATGCTGAAATTTCATCTTTTTAACAAAACCCACTGGGTGGCGCTAGGCCGTGTTTACGGCAGCTGTAAAATTTGATCCTCAGTTCTCCTCCAGTCCGATTAAAACCCGCACGTTATTCATTAAATTGTAATTTGTTTGGACATAGGGGAATAGAAAAATAATATCTGATGTCTATTTACAGTTTGATAGACTCTATGAAAATTAGAAAGGAATAACTAGGCTAATAGAAAACATATGCCCAAGAATTATCAAATATGTCAGTTTAAATAACAAAAACCCTCAAGGTAGTCAAGTTGTCTGAAAAATATTGAGCTAGATTTTACACTTAGGAAAATCCATTTACATACTAAGGAAAAAAATAGAAAAGTGTGTTGCAGTGCATCCCCACATCCAAATCAGAATCACATTCACACGGTGTTGGATGCTTTTCAAATTCAGAAGATAACATGGTTCCTGCTTACATCATGGCAGCAGAAGCTTTGCAGAGTCATCTCAAACCCAGATCCACATCATTTATGCGTCCCATGTTGTCTTTTCAGTTAAAAATTTAAGAATACTTTGTGAGTCTTTAAAATAAAATCTCTTCCATGTTTGAAATATCCAAACATGGAAAATGTTGGATGAGGCCTGGATGTGATTCATTTGAGGAAAGAAAGGATTAGTAATTAATTTAGAAATAAATAAAACACTGTATTCACCCTGCAAAATCTGTATACAACTTTCAGTAGGGACAATGGGACAGTATGAGCAAGCATGCAAGCCCAAATATAAGGGTTACTTCCAGACGTATACCTTAAAAACAGAGGTAGTAAAAAATCACTGAGGGCTAAAAGAGTACCAAGAAATATACAGAGATATTTTATAGTTGAAAACAAGCACATATACAAAAAAGTGCCAAAGTTTAAATTACTTGCCAGGAGTAAGAGGGTCTCGGAAAGGTATTTAAAAAGGCATTTGCACAAAGGGTACCAGATACAGAGGTTGTATTTTATAGATTTTTACATTTGCAAAAAAAATAGTGGGAAAAAAGGTAGGGATGATCAAATATATTCAGTTTCATTCCCAGACTTACAACTTATTATGCAGAATTGTGTTAGTGGAAGAAAACTCATGTATGTCCAAATTCACAGGACCACATCAGACTCCCTTGATTTCATAATCTCTTTAGGTTTTGTCAACCATAACAGTCTTGTCTACAAATAAGTGAAAACTTTCTGAGGAAAAACCCACTCCCTGAATAGACTTGGATACATTTTATCAACAATTTTGCCTTGCGTTGACTCCTGACTATGCTATTGTTTTTCTTCTAATTGAACAGAATGGTTTACATGGTATTATATGAAAGGCAGAACAAATGTAAAACAGGTAAAACCAATCTAACTTGTAGTAGTATAAAACATTAAAGGTCCACTATTTGGGAATCTGTAATATCTACTGTGGATGATAACCATTTTTCACTGTCATTTTTTATATTAGTTTAGAAATTGCATTGTGGCATAATTTGCACAATTGGGAGCTGATGCTTCCCAAACACTTACTCAGTGCAACAAAAATTATTGTTTAAAATACAGTAGGCATCATCACCCAGACCTGCCTGAAACTCTGGGTGAGAGATTTGTGCGTTGCTACATCTCTGATGCCCCGAGAGAATCGCTGATGCCCCAGACCTGAGCAGAGGAATGGTCCCATCCAGGTCGGTGACACTATCACAGACAGACGTCTGTCCCGACGACTGATCCTGCCCTGGGCCTGGCTACGCTCTCTCCTTCTGCTTTTCCACTGCCACTGATCAGTTCAAGCCAATAACATTTTGATCCACTATCTATCCATTGCTTTGTTTTGCTGGGCCACTGCCTCAACAGACACTCTTGTTGAAAATTTTGTCCGAGTTTTTACTTTCCTCTCAAAGAATACATCCATAATGCTGCCTGTAAGAATGGGAATTGTGCCCAGCTGGAACGGAAATCTTAAAAGCAAAACACCAAAAAAATACGTATTTTTCTGCTGGTTATGTTAAATCTTTGCTGTGCACTTTGTCCTTTGCAAGTACTTTTCCTGAATTGTTTTTTGTTTTTAAATTTGTGAATATTATATTCAAGCTAGAGGGTACCTTGTGTGTCAGGTGAGGGTACAAATAAAAATCTTGGACCAAGAAATGAAGTATTCCTTAGCAAGTTATAAAAACAACATGAACAGTTGGTAAAGCAATCAGGGTCCCAAGCTGAAGCGTACAGCAAACACGGTGACCTTAGCCTTTCTCTTTTGATTTACAGCAGTGTTGGAAAGTAACTTAACTAGGTGCCACGGGGCTCCAAGAATACTTCAGTCAATGTATTGTTTAAATTGTTACGGATGTTAATTAGATTAGCAATTTGAYGTTGAGACCTGCAGAGAGAAGTGGGTGTGCTCTTTGAAGCTCATTCTTCTGGCCTGAAAATTCAGGAAAGATGAAGCCCTACATTGGAGAAATCGGTGAGGTCCTACTGAGTCCCAGAATCCTTATCACAACAGCTATGAAATAGCAAAGGAATTACCTTATCTGGTTTTAGAGGTAACAGGCATCAGCATTCATGAACTGTTCAGTATAGGCACAACAACCGGGGCATGAATATCATACACACTGGTATATTCCAGTATCAGGTCTCTTATCAGGTGCTAATCATTTTTTATTAATGGAGTGGTGTCAAATCAGAAACATTCATTAGAAAAATTAGAGTGCTATTACACTCCTAACCTACCTACTGCTCATTACCAAAGTAGCTGAGCGTCTTCCATATAAATTAGGACAATTAGTAAAGTCTTTCGAAGATTTCAAGGAGTCCCTGCCACTCTGCCATAGTCTAGGCTGAAAAGCAAGAAAATAAGCACAAAAATTCCTGTAGGAAGTTTTTTTAACCCTGTGGAACTACAGTTCTCTTGCGCTTTTGGCAAATACTACAACTGACTCCTTTAATAATATAATGGCAAGGTATTAGGCTTTCTCCTTGTAATCCAGCTTATACTTTTTTTTCAAATTCAAAGCAATTATACTCCTAAAATCTTCAATCAAATCTATAATCTTTGTCATTCAGTATCCACAAATTACTGTTTGAAGTGCTCATATATACATTTATTTTGCTGAACTAGGGCTACAGAAAGGAGAGAGCGATCTGCTGAATCTGCTTTTCTTTTTGCCACATGGGTTTCTGCAGAGGTCTGGCAGGCCTGATCTTGTTTAATCTTTCAGAGGCCAGAATAGGTCTTCTACATGTCACTACTGCAGTTATAAAGCAGGCCGTCAAATGAAGCTGAATCTTTAAAACAATCCAGCAGCTGGGACTTCAAACTTGCTATTTTTTGCGGAAAACAGTAAATGGAATTCTAAATTACAGAGGACCTTACTGAAACCTCCCAACTAGTCCTGAGTTCACATCAGATAAAAGCAATGCAAATCCCCTGATACCAGTGCACGAGTGTCCTTTCACTCTGGCCAAGTGTCTGGTAGAAAATTCCCTGATGTCAAAACACCCAACTTTTGCAGAAAGGAAGATGATATGATAAATTCCCTCAGCTCCTGGAGGGAAATTCTGGTTCCAGAGAATTATCTACCGCAGAAGAGCCTTGATAATTCAGGCACTTGCACTTCTTACTTATGCATCCCAGTTGTGTTCCTTGACTCTGAGACTCATGGCTATTTTGGAGGGAAAAGTGGTTTGGTTTTGTTTTTACTGGGTGTGGGAACCAAAAAAACCCACAACTGCTAAAAGCTTCTGTTCTTCAAATAGAGTAGGACGGGAAAGCTTCTTTCCCCATACTTGTGCTCCCAGGTGCTCACAGTGCACTGTGGAGCCCCCACGTTCACATGGGTGTTACAAAAGTTCATCATTTTATCCCTGTGACTTCCATCAAACAGTTGAAAATGAGCCAGTACATCTCATTCCCACTTCTCACCCACAGGCTCTTTCATGCACATCTCTGACTCTCATTACCATCCTGAATGTCCTGAGCCATCTGTATCCGTAGAAGGCTCATGTACATTTTTGAACACATGCCTGGTTTAGGAAACTCTGCTGAAAAAAAATCAATGCCCTAGGCTGTCTTCTGAGATTTAGCAAGTGCAAAATACTGAAATGAGAAACAGTCACATCAATACCATCAGGATTAGTCCCAACAGCAAGAAAAGAATGGTACTGCACCTGTGCCAGGTTTAATTGCCATGAAGACTGTGGATAGCTTAGCTTTGGCATTTTCTCATCAAACGGGCTACATAGAGCCGGCTACACCCACGGTGTCTCAGCCTGCCTCTGATCAGTGGAAAAATATTCCTGCAATGAAAAATGAACACATTTCAGAGAACCCATTTTTAATGCACCAAGAATAAAAAGGTCAGTTACAGTTAGTACTGCCAAAAAGTGTGATGGCCCATTGTAATCAAACTACTACTTCTGCATAGCCCTCAGTGCAGTGGACATAATGCCAAACATAGGTATACAGGGAAGGGGCAATGTGTGGCATTTTATGTAACTGCATTCATAAGCTTTGGGACAAATTCTGCACTTCCTATTGAAGTTCTCGGAGTTTTGGGCTCTATCTGAGGCAAAGATATATTTTTAGAGATTATTCACACAAAATTTGCAATTTAGAAGATCCTCCATTCTGAAACATAACATAGAACATGAAGGATGAATCGTCAGCCACCCAGGCACCGAGGAACTGCGACATACATCACTGTTTAATATTATTTCCTTTGAAACAACTGGTGGCTCTTTCTCCTCCTTCCAAACAGGCTGCTAGCTAATGATTACATGCCAAAATAACTGCCTCACACACATACAGATGTATAATGTCATCAATCTATCTAAGAGCTCCTACACCCAGTACAGTTAGGAACCCTTACTTTCTTTGACTATTGCCATCTTCCTTTTTCGTACTTCTACTACTTTTGCCTCCTTCTCCTCCACTCCTGTACATACACACCCCTTTATAATAACTATTGATTAAATAATAGTTGGTGTAATCCCAAGAAAATCAGCTTTTCCTGAGAGCCTCACATCTCATGAACAGTATTTCAAGTACATATGGGTAATGTTGCTATGTAACCAGTAAAAGGTGTAAGAGTGTGTGTGTGTGTGTCCATGACTGCATACAGTTAGTACTAAATCCTCACTGGTGTCTCTCTTACCACAGAGTAATTACTGTAGTTTACACCAGCCAAAAGGCTCCCTTTTATGCACTACTTATTTTGTCAGTTCTCAAAGCAGCTGGACATCTTAATGCACCTTTTCTGTCCAGGCAGCATTCAAAAACAATAAAAAAAACCAGCCCTGGTTTGAAAAAAGACATTATAACCACTGTAAAAAAAAAGTTCCATTAATAGATTTCCTATTTTTATAAATTTATAAACTGATACCTATTAATGGAAAACCACTTTTGAAATGCTAAGCAACAGTCATTGTAGATCATGTATATTAAGTAAGTGCTTTGTGTCTGTGTTACTGCCTGCTGAGACCCGTGGTGCCTAGAAGGCAAAGAGAATCTCAAGGATTAATCACCATTAGTTAAAAACAGGTTTTGCTTTAAATTTTTATGTTGTGTGCAAGAGCGTGTTAAACAGAGGTTTTACTTAATTAGTGTTTTACTTGGTAGCAATGACAAGATTTAGCCAGCTACTCCTACATGTAATTCTTTTTTAATTGCAAAAATTGAATTTCTTGTCATCAGGAAACCACATCATTTTGACTGGCTGTACATCAAAATTGAGACTCGAGTGAGTGTCAGGAAGTGAGCATCCAGGAGCACCTCAGCATCCCCCCGGGGCGGGCTGAGCCTCACAGCTAGCTCATGGACAGGGAAGTATACAAGACCTAAAATCGGTTCTCTGCTTGAACCATGAATAAACTTTGAAAAAGTCTTATGTGATATTGTACCACTAGAGACAACAGGAGAAAAAGCAGGGTTTATATAATTACCTAAGGCACATCCAGAATCTAGCAGCTCCTTAACGTGGAARGAAGTTACCTGCCTTTGGGCTAAGGAGCACAGGACGTTCTGGTGCACAACCCCAGCAGGGAGCTAAGGGTTGACAACCCACTGCGCACAGACTAAGGAAAAGTGGACTGAGAGTGTGACGCATGCTTACTGCCCCATAACCTTGACTGGACAAGATTAGGCAAGTGCAATGGCATCAGTCAGCTGGGGATTTTTCCCTTTGTTTGCCTGGTTTTAGATTTTAAAATATCCCTTGGCTAGGCTTTTCTCCTCCCTTTCTCTGACTGCCCGGTGGAAGCAAAAGTGATTTAGTGAGAGGGGAAAAAGCACTCATTTCCTACCACAGGACTTATGCCTCTTGCACATTATCCCGTGTATACGGGGCAGGCACAAGACCATAATCCTGAAAGAGCACTGAGTACGCGGCATGTTGAAGGCAGCTTGCCACAAAGAAAGTTGAAGCCTTACCCAAGTGGACGAAGAGGGTAAGAGGGGTGGGTAGGGAGTTAAACCTCTTTCACAGAGTTGTTTAACATTTCAGAATACACTACTGGATTTGCAATCAGTTTGGCAGTGCAGTCTTATAACCAAACAGACGTCTCTTTTAAGAAAACCTTTGTATGTCTGAACAGAAAGAGGTTTGTCCTCAAGCAGGAAGCCTAACGCAGAGCTTACACAGCGATATATTTTCAGTCATGTGGCCAAGACAATAAACATGCATCTTTTGATCTGTGTGGCAACAGTGTACGAGTTGTAGTTTATGCCGGGATAGAATGAGACCCAAATCTGCCAGGAGTGAGTCAGTGCTCTGGCATGTTTCTGCACATCCTAAATTTCACCAGGCTGAGACTAGGGGACTTCAAATAAATGTCTAAAGAACCCATAAAAGTATTCCAGCAAGCATGATGGTTTAAGCCCTAATGTCAAAACACAGGAACATGCAGTCTATTTTGTATAAAATATTTTTTGGTCTTCTAACTATAAATTAAATCTCTTTAAAACGTGTGCTTCTGTAGGCATACATTTACCAGCAGTCTTTTCCTCTTTATATGATGCAAAGAGGGGCAGTAATACTTCTCCTGGGACTACAGAGGGCACGCGTAGAATTTTAAAATACCATTGAAAATTATCTCTTATTAATTGCTGTCACGTTCAAATTTAAGCAATATCCTCTGGCCATTTAATAGCAGCGCTGCCATTATACCTTGTTGTCTTACAGCATTATACAGCTAACCACACTGGTACATTATTTCCTAGACCGCCTCTGTTTACAAATCAAAGTGCCTCGCTTAAGCACAGCCTGCTGAAATGCAGTGCTGTTATTAGGAAATGTGAGTGGGCTGAAGTGGGGATCCCTGTAGAGTTAACTTGGCAGCCTTTGAGATCCTGGCTCAACCTGATATTAAAAGTGAGTCATCAGTTTACCCACACAGCAGGACCTCACTTTGTACTTTTCACTGCGAGCAGCAAAGCAGAGGGCCAGGAGATCCAGCGTTTGCTTCTCTAATTAATAACCAGCTGAAAGGAACTCCTTGTTAAGGAAGACTTGGCGGTTTTTTTGTTGCTGGTTGGTTGGTTTGGGTTTGGTTTTTTTTGTTCTTCAGTGTTAAATGCTGACAAATACAAAAGCACAAGTCAGGTCTACCACGTGGAAGGCTAGTGTGCAGTGCATGTTAGTTGCCCAATACAGGCTACTTCATTTCCACTCCAGGTCTAGGGCTCTGCAACTGCCTCAGCTCCCTCAAAGTTATTTTTGTATCTGCTAGGAGCTATTTGCAGCTCCGATCTTTCATTCACGTTAATTTGAGATTAGCCTGTTTTCCCAAGAAGATCCACAAACTGCCTTGTGCTCCTTGAGGGCCTCAGGCAGAAGGTATGCCAGTGCTCATGCCTCTTTGAGAAGTAGAGGAATCACAGTACCATAAAAGCTGCAGGGTGAACATCCCTTCCAGGTTAATTGATCAAGGCCAGGTTTTCCTTCTGGTATACATTTTAAATATCTAACTAATTGGTTTTTCATGCAGTATTTTCTTGTTCCAGCAGTTTTGTAGCAGCACCAGGTGGCGTGTGAACGTAGCATGAGGAGCTAGGGTGGACAGACTGTTTCCTACACTCTGAAGCTGTCTTGATACTGATCTTGCTCTTCTCTTGCCTTTACCTCAGTCCATCAATCACATTTATACACTTCTTTGTAATTGAGGCAACTCTTCTGTCGCTTTTACAGCCTCAACCAAAAGTTCATGATTTACATGTCCATTTCCCTGATTTATAGGTACACTTTATTGAAAGGTATCTCCTTCAGACTGTACTTTTTGTTCTTCTTTTTGCCCCCAACTTAAGGTAACATCTATATGAGCTGAAGTTAAAGCATGTGGATTTCAGTGGGATTTGGGCATGTAAGTATAGGTGTTTTCCCGAAGCAGAGCCTGCTTTTTTGTCAATGTTTCCTGGTTCTGAGGAGAACAGAAATCAGTATGATACTTCACTGGTGGTCGTACTGTAGTTGCATAGCCATGCGGGAGAAAAAACGTGTTGCGAGTGCACAAAAAAAGTCAATGCCACAGTTATTTTGACTGCAGAATTTGCATTTACCAAATTCTATGTTCCCTAAATATACATTTTTCCAGTGTCTCTTTACTTTCTTTTGATTTAGTTCAAGATACACTAGTTTTATGTACCTTTCTCAGTTTGGTCTTTTCCTATTTATGCCTGTAACAGACAAAATCGTTGCTATTCATTTCATGATATTAATTTCATGACAATGCTACAGTCTTGTTTCAAGCAGCCACAGATCCACTAAATGCAAAAGCATGCTTTAGTTTTGCTGCTATTCAGTTTTGCTTATACTCAGGCCAAAGGGGTTTTTTTCTGTTTGTTTAGATCCTCCCAAAGGCAAGGCACTGAAATAGGAGGAAAATAAAAATTATGTTATATATGAAAATGGTAGAAGAAGGGAGGGAAAGAGGCTGAAGAAAATGTAAATATTCCTAAACAACCAAATGATGTGGATTATGAAAACGAGAGTGTCTTGTGTCAAGTGCCTCTTCACCCTCTAAGTGTGCTATGAAATATGATCACTTGTCTTGAATATGCTCCATCCTAACAGCAACATTCTTGAACTTATAAATACTATTAATTGTGTCAAACTTGGAATCTGAATCCTGCAAACCCTTCCTATGTTAAACTGAATGGACCTCATTCATAGCTGGAGTAGGTTTGAATGAGTTCAGCACGGTTATATTAGGGAGTACAATTTTTTCATGAATAATTCTGCATTCTTTTCTCAACAAATCTTTGAGTTAGATATTTTGAAGTAGTCTGGATGGCAACAGAACCCCTTTTCTATATGCCACAGTTAGGCTGAGAAAGTAATGTATCATTAGAGACAACCAATGATACTGAATTTTCCAAAAGGAAGAGCAATAGCTATGTGAAGTTATCAGAATCCTTTCCAGGCACCATTCTCCATTTGTGCTGCAGGTAGAGCCTGTTGTTGGGTGGAATACAGCTTTTATTCCTGCAGACAAGATCAGTATCTCTTTTACATCTTGACTTAAGCATATTTAAAATATGGTTGTTTTTCACAAAATTATAATTATAGGAATAGAGAGGAATATGATGAAAATGGCCTTCCTCTAAGTTTGCTTTCAATGAACAAGCTAACATATAAATAGCAGCCAAACCAGAACAAAAGGTCTGTTCCCTATTGCAATACAGGTACTGCTTCTTAAATGGGTCCCTCAGCTTTGCTGGCTCAGCAAGCACATCAGTTCTCCATAGCACACACTGACAGCACAAATTTGGCTTCAGCCTGAGACAGAGAGGGACACCCTGGGAAAAGACAAGTGTGGGCAGCTAGGAATGAAACTAAAATTTTAGACAAAGTTTGATGCTGCATTTTATGCTTTCATTATTGTTTCTAGAGTTGTAATAAATTACTCAACCTTTTGATTTGATGTCAGTGTCTGTAAAGTTTGTCTGGTTCTAGTAGCCTGGTTTTAAGGTGTTTTGCTGGATTCTGGATGGGCTGTTCCCATAGGCAGAAAGATGCTACACACAGGCACAGACTGGCATTCCTCAGAGATGCCACTGTTCAGGACCTATTTTGGGATTTGGCTGGGTAACTCAGCTTAACGGCCTGATAAAACTACATGTTATGCAAGGAGGAGCCATTTCCTTTATCTGGTGAACTCTGCCGTGTTTGAAAATATACCTGCTTTTTTTTTTTTTCTTTAAAGATGCAGACAGACGTTGACCACCCAGACTAAGTCATGCAGCATGTGATGCCAAGAAATCCTACTTCAGTTGTGATCTGAGTCTGTGTGTGATGTATGTGTGAGGGCAGCGAGGCTTGTAAGGAGGAGATGCCAAACCTGCTTTGCCGTTGCACTCAGGAGGAGAGGAAAGGTGATGGGAAAGCATTTGCTGAGATCCTGGATAGGTAAGTGCAGTGAGGGTGGGCTGGAGATGCACCAGGGCTTTCCCTAAGGAGAGTGGGGAGGAGGGAAAGGCTGTCCTCTGCAGTAACACGCTGCTTYGTGCGTCCTCTAAGTGACAAGAGACCCAGGGACTGCTGATATCTCTGTCCAAGCAGTAAAAGGTTTCTGCCATCATTACTCAGCTCTCTTATGCGTCCTTTGGGCTATGAAGTCCCTGCCCATGGACTTGCCAAGAACACAGTACAGTCAGTAGTGTCTCCAGAAAGCTCTGCAACAAACCTCAACAGGATGATCAATAAGAGCACACCTCAGAAAAACAATAAATCAGCATTTATGTACTGCTTTGCATTTGCAAAGAGCTTCTCAAGCATGCATTAATGAATGCACAAAACCACTCCTAGCAGAGTAGGTGGTTCACAGGCTGTAATGATGATGAACAGGCACCTTTAATCCAAACCACATTGTTCAAAATCAGCACTTGGTGCAAGATTACTTATAAAACTCAAGGGTAAATCAGTGATCAGCCAAAAGCAGATAGATAATGCTAAATGGTAAGTTAACAGGAATTTCCCAGATTTTGTCTGGGTGGCAAACAGAAGGCTGCCACTATTACAGAACGCACAGGCAAAGTCTGGCTCCCCAGTCACTTTTAGCAGTCACTTTTATCCAGGCATCTTACTAAAAGTAGTATCACTGACACAGCAAGATGTTACTTAGTAAATGTAGCGCAATTTCCTCCCTTTGCTCTTAGTACATGGTATATAAGGTCTCATATATACGTGATAACAAGGGCCAAAAGTTCATTACAGAAAGCGAGATGGAGTAAAACTCTTAGAAAATGGGGAGAATGTGAACATGTGGAACTACACAGGAAAAGGATGACTCCAGGCAATTGCCTAGCACAAGAGATGAGAAGAGGAAAAGATGAAACTGTAAGTGAAGCTCTGCCAGAAGCACAGAGCAGCCAGAGGAAAAGAGATCCCTGGATCCATGGGCAGGAGAGGCTTTGGCCGGTTTTGGTCCTGACTGTGTCCAAATTCAGTAACTGCACTTTCTGCAGGACAAGACCATTAAAGCTTATCCCTAAAGTTTAGTGTTTAGATGCTAAGTGGATTGTTGTGCTACGGCCATCTGAGGGAACTGCAAGGAGTGCGAGTCAGGACTGCTGTATCAAAAGCCTGGCTAAAGAACAGCAGAGTTGGAGTAGGTGAAATAAAGTGCTGAAGTAGTTTAATAGACTAACCTGAACACCAGGCTGTGACAGAACAAAAACCAGATCACTTTGATATTTCTGAATTAGCAATTCTGTTTCACATAAGAAGGAATATTCAATCATCATTTTTCTTGAAAAGTATAACCAGATGGGCAGCCACCCTAACAGCCAAAAMCCATGTCTTTTGAGAGTCATTCTGGGGCATTCCATAGAATAAAACACCCTTTTCTGTTTGTTTCTAGCAGCTTTAGTTTCAGGTTCTGACAAAGGCATACAGGACTAACTGTTACACATGGAAAATGGTGCAATGGGAATACTAGCATAGTGAACCAGCTCCTGTAAGCAGCTGAGTTACTCCATCTTACTCAGGCGCAGATCTTGTTAACAGGGTTTTGACCTGAGTAAGAATTTTAGAATCAGGGAATCAATATCATTAGGGGGAATTGATATTTTCTGGACTTTTTTCTCCACTCTTTTCCTCACAGTGTAGTTTAGGGCAAGGAGCAGTTCTATTTCCGATGCAAAGTGAGAATATCTGGGAAAAAACAAGAGGATAGAATTCCCCCTCACTCCACTTGTCCTTCCCCTCAGGCTACCCTATACATGCTTTTCAGGTGATACTGCTGTTTAAATGTACAAGGTCTGTTTCAGGGAGGTGGAATCGATGACTCTTCCCTCCCTGTCACAGTCCTTGGGTTGAGTTTAGAATATGCCATCCATTTCATGAGCCTCAGACATCCCCAGTCCTGCCCTGGACAGGTTTGTATAAATTTTGCATGGAGAAGTAGGAACTGTTCTGCTTCACCACCACTGAATCTCTCTCATTTCAAGTTCTGCAGGATTAGGGGAATGACATGCAAATGTGGTTTTGATATTATGAAGAACCAAAGTGCTCATCTTTCATAATGCACGGTTTTATCAAGGCAGGTCCAATCCTAAAGTTTACTTTAAATACTAAGTCATTATTGCAAAGAAATATATAGCTACTGGAGGGGTAAATCATTTCTAGAGACACCACTTCCAGATTGTAATAGAACACTGAAAAAAAGAAAACAACAGAAAGGTTTTATAAAATGAAAGCAAATCCTCACACAAATATTACAAAATGGCAGGACGGAGGCAGAAGTGTCTGTCAGAAGGTTGGCAGTCTCTATTTGTACAGTTAGAGAAGCAGTAAAAATACTTCAGTCTTCATTCCTTTATTCCTGCAGCACAACAGTGATAAGAATCATAAGATTTGTTCCTGTGACTGTAGCAATCACTATGGGGAAACCTCTGACAAAGGGAACTAACTGATAGTAGAAATATTTACTAGTAAACTGTACAGTGAATAAACTGTTATAATCATGGTAAAACCAGGCAGACCTGCAACTGTAAATGTTGTGCTAAAACTAGCAGCCTGATATTCACAAAGAATTATATGTTGTGTCTCTTTAATATACATTCATTCACACACAGTCATCAATACGTATTGCACAACAAATAAAGCATGCATGTGTGTGCATGACAGTTAATGAGAATAACTTTGCTGGTGCAGTGCCGGACACCTTATTTTGGGTTGGTTTTGATCAAGAAAAATGATTGAAGGAACAGCAAACCCCTGCACAGCTTTCTTCTGGGCATTCCCCTGCTGCATGTTAAGAGGGTGGGTTTGTCTAGGACAACATTTAGATAAGACACAACAATTTATATCATTTAACTGTCACTTCACTCATTCTGGAAGAGCGCCACTAACTCTAGTTAGCAGATGCAAGTCTGTAGGTTAAAATTAGGGCTTTGCTTTTAAATACTCTGAAATGCAAAAAGAATAATATGTCAGGAGTGTGTGTTTCTGGGGAGGAATAGATGTAGACAGCTATATATAATAAGGAATCCTTCCTTTCTGTACAGTATAGCTCTTTACAAGCAATTCCATGATAGACAAGCCACCATCTACCCCTGCTTTAGTGATAGTCTGGATGTCATGAATACATTTCCTGCTCTGTTGGATGATTTCTCCCTGAAGTTCTGTGTGTAGGGGACAATGCTACATTATTTTTCTTCCACTTTCCAGGCTCAGCACATAGTAAAAACCTTGTCTGCAGATTTCAGATTTTCTTTTGCATGGTTAAGTTATCAGCTTTCTGTCAGGGCTGCATTATGTTTTTTGAAGGAGGTGGAAGAGGTGGGGGAGAAGGTTTATTTTACAAGCTGCCAGTTAAGATGTGTCCTAATGAATTGAATCTGGCTAACTCTCCATCCTCTATCGAGCTTTCCAGACTTGCAAAGCTTTGAACCTTGCACATGAAAGGGGGAGGTATTTATTGGAATCTGCTATGACTGAAACTTTGCTGCTCATCTGAAGGTATCGTTTGTATTCCACTTCATAAAATAATGAACACTGGAGCTGTCTCTTGTGAACTAGACCAGCGGTCTTGTCCAATTTTAGTGGTAAAGGTCATAAAAGTTAAGTGTTCCAGCAGTGAGACCAGCTCTGTGGTAGTCTTCAAAGGACATGCTTCTGTCCTGGCCAGAAACTAGGGTATAAGCATATCAAAGACCTAATATCTAAGAAGACCTAATTTTAACTGCGTTTTCATATTATAGATGTCAACTAAATCTTTACCAAGTATTTAGGAGGCTTGAGTGACATTATTGTGATGGGAATAATAGGTATGAAAATAGTTTGTCAAACAGATTTAGACAACTTTTTTTTAGTTTTAACAATTTAACTTCCTGCATTTTCATTTTTTGTGTGTTCTTCCTTTCTTGTAATGAAACATTAATCTGACTTCATTTGCAACCTATACAATCTGTTTAAAATGCATTTGATGAAAACATTTAAAATAAATGTCACAGAAAAGGTCTATACTCAAATCAAATAGCATTTGTAGACTGATTGCTGGTTCAAACAGGCAAGCCAGGTATTTTCTCCCATGAACTACTTTTCTCTCATTTAATTTTGCTGCCATTCTTTCAGTCTTCTGCCCCAATCTTGCCAACTCTCACAAAATGAATGGTCTGCTATGTATTTCAAACAAGGAAAGTCCTCCAAAAAGAAATCCACATCCATGGATGAAGTAGAGCTGGTCTTTCATTTAATAGCAAGCCTGTGCCACAAGATTTAGTGAAGATTTACTTTTCATTTACCGAGAGTTTTTTTAGAAGACAGTGATATTAACTCCACTGCCAGACCTGATACACATTTTAGTAACAATCAATGRTACATAAATAGTTTGCATTAAATGAATGGTTCATTTTCATAATCATTTTTTCTTCCTCACAATGTGCACATATTTATCAGGTTTTTTTAATCTGATTTTTATAAATAGTTGAAAATTTATCATCTGCTCATAGGCCATTTCTAGGAAATATATATTCGAGTGAAGTCACTTACCAGTGATTGGTTATCTGGTTGTTTCTGAAGGACACGCATGTATTAACATGACTGATACATAAAAATCCATTTTAAGGTAAATTGTTTAATACTCAGCGGAAAATACTTGTGCCAGTTAAACAAATATGTTCAAAAAGCTTAAGAGTATAAGAGTATAAACACTGCCTTATTAGGCCAGACTGAAGACTGAGATAGCCCCATATGTTGAAAGAAATCAAATACAACAAGATCCTGCAGCGGGTGTAYCATCCTAGCATCCAGCAATTATCAGTTTAGGGTTTTCCTCAGCAAGGAAACAGATTTTGTGAGCACTGACAAAGACAATTTTGAAGAGAATTCAGGCAATACTTGCTGCACTTATCATTCCTGGTCTCTTTGCCAGCAGATACAGTAATGCGTAGTGGCTGTGCAGACCTGTTGTGCACTGTTAAACACACTCTGTGTCCCACCCCAAAACTGGCTGCATCTCACCGATGGGAGAAGGGATTTCTCCCCCATTTGCCCTAAGGGACGTGGCAGTGGAGCACCCCATGGCAATGGTGTGCCACCGCTCAGCACTTTCTGTGTCAATTCCCCCTTTGACTAACAAAATCACTATTAAATAAACCCCAAACTTCTAAAAAAAGAAAAGTTAATGAAAAACCATCAACTCTATGGTCTCTGTTAGAGTTGCCAGGGCCTTGCGAACTGGGCACCGGAGCCTGGGGAGAGCGTTGGACACCGTCAGGAGGACTGATAGAGAGCTTCGATGCATCTTTGAGCAGCATGGAGTTTCTAGCAGAGATTAAAAGCTGATGTGGAATTTTTGTTATTCTTTAATGAAAATCTAGTTCCTATGGAAAATGAATGTTAGACCAATATGATGACAAATACTGATGCACATTTTCCACTGTCCTGAGAGTTAATACTCCTTTCTCACATTCACTTCTTTGGTTTAATCATATGATATAATAAAATAGTAGTTAACTTTCAAAAACATCAGGCGAATATTGAAAGCAGTATGCAACCCACAGCACAGTATATCTTTCCATAGTTACAATAAGTCCTATGCAATCCTACAATTAATGTCAGATTTGATTTCTCTTGTGCTTTTCTGTCCTTATTACAGCAATCATTTCTGTTTTTCCTCTCTCTAGTCTTTTCTCAGGCTCTCACAGCGATATTTTTCATGATCACTTACTTCACTTTTTTGTATATTATTCTAGTTTTCACCTCACTTTGGTATTATTGTTTCAATATTACATTAAATTGATTTTTTTCCTCTGTTCTACCTCCCACACTCCCATATTGATATCACTTATTCCGCCCTCATTTCCTCAATATTCTTGGATAGTGGTTTATGGATAGAGTCTTCAGCTGAGTGGTGTTTGAACATGGTCACTGGTTTGTTTGTGAGGTGTCTACACCATGTCTGCTTCAACCACTTGATAGAGATTTTTTATAGCCATATTGGTTTGGCAGAACCCATACATATTTCAGCATCATTTTTACATGGAATGTTGATCTGCTTTTTCTAGTTTGTTCCTAACACTCAAAGTGGACTAAAGAGTGCATTGATTGCTGAACAGGCCTGAGAAGGGTGATTTTAAGCAAGACTTAACACCAGAAGTTAGTACCTTGGGATACATATAAAACAAATAGAAATGAAATAAAAATATTTTCAGTTCCTGAGTCTATTTGGGGAACTGAAATGAGAATTCTTTGAATTCTGTTACAAGCTAATTATTTCTTGTTCTGATCTCAGGATATTTTTTCCCAGACCTATTCGGCTATATTGGCTTTTCCCCAAAAACTGGAAAATATTTTTTAATGAGCATTTTATCCTAAATTATTCCAAACATTTTCAGTTTATTATTATGGCCAATATTTTTTGTCTCAGGTTGGCATTCTCTCTGCCCCCAGATACATTTGTTTTTCCTTCCCACTGAAAAACCAATATAATAATTTAGAAGCTTAATAACTATTCAGTAGACTTGTCACTGATGTTCAGATTACAGTTTTACTGCTAYGTAAACATAAACCCACATTTAAAGGAAAGTGCTGCATGGAGGCAGCGTAGGTGCTGTTACAAAAGCTGGTGGCTAGAGGGAACTCTTTTTCCTTGTTGGAGAGTGTGGCTCTAACAAGGCAATGAAACTTTTTCTGCAGCAAAGCAGTCCATTAAAAGAAAAAGAAGATGGGAAAATCCTTGAAACAAAAACATTAGCATGAATTGAGAAGTGCTCCCAGTCGAGGGTAGGAATCAGGAGTGTTGTGTCCATGAAATTTATCATTTCTACAGCAATAAAGAGAGCCTTTGGATGTCCCAGTCCAGGGACAGTGGTAGGTCACGCATGGTTAAATGCCCTCCCAGTAGCCAGCTCCTTGGAAGCTGTTAGACTAGTTATGGCAGCCTGGGTTACCTTGGCTGCAGGGGTGGATRTTTTGGTTTCGTGCATGGGGAAAGAGAAGACCCAGACCACAAAAAAAGAGCAGAGAGTTCACAGAGCAGCAGTAGGTAAGGCATTTAGGTAACAGCTACTGTACTTTTAGGCCCCTAGCCAGCAAATTAATTAAGCACGTGCTTAACTTTAAACACGTGAGTAAGTCATAGCTTTAGCTGAGCTATTTGGACGTTTAAAATCAAGCAGCTTTAAAGCATACAGGCATCAGGTTGCTTAAGCTTTGGTGTTTTGGCTCCTGCTGCACCCCTGGGTACCGCCTGGGAGGGGGGCACAGGCAGGGTGGGGAGAGCTTTTGTTTGGAGAGCGTGTTGGGGTGGTGCTTGGCAAAAGCTGAGGCGTGGGGAAGCCTGACATGTGCACAGTCTCACTCTTGTATGAAACTGGGCTGTGGCCAGCTTGTGTACCTTACCTAGGATTTTGGAAGCACTCCTGGCATTGTAGTGGGGTCTCAGTGATCTATTTTTCTCTTGCCTGTTATTCACAACCTTGGATAATGCCCTGATCATGTAGTAGAGCAAATCATGTGAGAGRGAGCAAAGCAAGGATGGAAGATTTGGAGAGGAGATTACATTGATTAATGCTGACAATTAGCATGACCTTAATGTCTGGCTTAATGCTACCTTACTCCAGTTCTGTTTAACTCCACTGAGATCAATGAGGATGGTAAGAAAGTAGTATAAATCTTAGCATACTCCTCCCTGTTAATTGAGTAATTTGAAGTCATGGATACCCCACAAGCCTCAACTGCTTATATGGACTAGCTACTAGAAGCCAAAGCCCACAGCCTTTTTATGGGGTCACCGTTACAAACACAGTAGGACCCAGGTGTAAGTGTTTCAGCAAATGTTCTTGCAGATGCGCTCCAAATGTTCTCAGCTGTGCTCCAACAGCACAATTTGCCAAGAGCTGTTGAATGTATCTTGCATTMGGCAGCTGTGGCTATATTGCTCAAAAAACACCGTATTTGACAGCTCCTGCCTGCCCTCTGGCTACMCAGCCAGTTGGCCTGGGTATACTTGGCCCTGAGATAATGTGTGGGGTGTATTCAGGCAGGTGTGGCCCAAGATCTCTGTCCTGTGTGATGGTGCCAGGACTGTGTTTGCCAACTGCACAGCACGCAGGGCTGATCCTGAACGTGATCTCTGTTCTGTCCATGGCATGCTGTTTAAGTACTGAACGGTTCAGAACTGTTCAGTTGTGTCAAATCAGACCAAAAGTCTATCTAACACCAGCATCTTGCCTCTGGCAGAGGCAAGTAGAAATTGGTAGTGGACAGTATAATACTTCTTCTCAGAAATACTTTCGCATCCTGCAGCAATTCATGCTTCAGCAACTTAGCCAGATGTGATACCTTTTCATTTAAAGGATTTGTCCTGTCATATCCACATCACCCTGCAGCAGGGAGCTCCACAACACCCATCTTGTTCTTTTCAAAACTGCCGCTGGATGGTTCCTTTTGACGTCCTCTGGTTCCACTCGTGGAGACCACAGGTTCCCCGTGCAACCACTCTGCCCTGTGCATGATTTTGTAGATCTCTGTAATGTATCTGCCCTCAGGCATCTCTCTAGAGGCTGAAGAGTCCTAGCGCAGTTAATTGTTCTTCACCTGGAAGTTGTTCCATACCTTTGATCAGCCCCATCACTCCCCTCTCTACTTTTTTTCAGTTCTACTATGTCTTTTTTAAGATGCGTGTGCCGGGGGAGGGAACCATAACTGCTGAACTAGGTCACATAAAACCTTGGACAAATTCCTGGGTTTCTAGTTTAATGTCTCTGAAGCCTTGGCAAAGGTTCACAACTGTTCAGTTTTCTTCCTCTCTCTCCCTTCATAGAGCTACTCCTATGATTAAGGCAAACCTCCCAATCTCCCAGCTCTCCAGCGCGAAGCTGGAAGAGAGCAGTGCAGCTAGAAACACGCTGATGGAGGGATCACTACCTTTGGTCCTCTTCAATCTCAGGCATCCTTTACCATATAATCTCACTCACAAACTGATCAAGTCCCATTTGAAAATAGGATAGTGGTTTTGCCCCCACTACTCCTATCAGAATCTCACACTCTTGATCATAGGAAGTCTCCTTTCCAGTCTACCTTTGGTCCTGATGTGATTTGTTAATGAGCCCAAATACATCTCCTTGTCTGTAAGTATCCTTCAGTTTATGCAGAGATTCCTGTTAATAATTCCCACTTATATAGCCTTTCATTTACGTTGTTGAAATTTATCCCACTTTTATTGCTCCAACTCTCAGTTCTGCCTCTATGATGCTYTAAACTTCCTCGGTGCTGATGGAAATATTGACGACTGGTGCCGAGGCAAGTCCCTGAGGAATTCAACTAGCAGTCTCTCGCCAGCCTAACACCTCCTCTTTGAGAGCAATCTGACCTAATTTCTCTTTCTGCCAGTCCTTTATGCATACCATACTTCTTCAGTATTAATCCCCCCTTCTCCAGATGAATTAATAACTTCAGTGGTATAGTACAAAGTACTTGACTGAGGCTGAATTCTTCTTGTCTGCAAAATGTGGTAATTTTACCAAATAATGTTATCAGATTAGACTGATATGATCACCCTAACTAAAGCCATATTGCATTTTATACCACTTTTTGGGTGTCTCCATGAATTTAATTATTTTGTCCTTTAATCTTTGTTCTATAGTTTGCCACTCCTATTGGGCTCCAGGTGATAGGTTTAGCCAGGTTTTCCTCTTTCTGCAATCCTGGTCAAAGAGGAGAATGTAAGCACCTAACTGCCACTGTCAAATGTCATATACTGTTAAAAATCATTGCCACAGGATTTTTAGTTTCACGTATGAGTTCTTTCACTGTTCTGAGGCAGATTTTAGTGTTAATTCGTGTTCACTACATTTTAACTTTGTTTGGATGTGATCATTTCTATTTGTATCCCCCAATTCTCTTCAGCTCTTCTGCCTTACATCCTCAATCCTAAAGAATTAGTTTAATTCAAGGGCATCCCTAGAATATTTTTAATATTGCCCTCTCTTCACTGTGGCCCTGCTTCTTTCTTTGTTCTTTGTTTTTATGGCCAAGATTGTGTTTATTGTGTAAGCTCTTTTGCAAGCCCTAATTCAAGTTGTCTTTCACCAAAATGTGAGTCAAATAATGGAAATGTTGAACTAAAGTGTTTTGTGGGACTTCTTGCCATAATGGACACATTATTTAGACTTTTTGATCACAAAAAGTATTTTGAGGACATGTTATCACTCAGTAAAGCATGCTAACTTCTTGCTCTGGTTTTGTTTTCTCTCATGATTTGAACTTGATCTCTGCTGATTCCCAGTGCAGATAACAGTTGCTGAGTGAAAAGAAAACCCAATGCTTCTTATAGTGTTTTATAGTGTCATAGCTGCAAAGATGGAGAAAAGTGACACAGGCATTTCCGCTGATGTCTTAGACACCTCTCACAGCAGGGAAATGCTGGGAGGTGGCAATACCTTTGCCCTCTGCGTACTGGAGGGAAGGGTAGAGTAGTGTTAGAGCAGCCCTTGCAGCTAAGATAGGATTTGTGCCAAATATTGGCACAAATATTCTGAGGAGCAAGGCAGCCCAGTAAAGGTGTCTTACTTCTGTTTTAGTAACAACCTTACCTTCATCGCTGGGTTTGCAGAACCTCTTCGTTAAGATGTTTTTAAAATGTGGGTATGCTGAAGTGCCTCCTGGCTTCAGCAAAGAGCCTGTGTTCACTGAGGGCTTTGAAGCACCCAGATTTATAAACAGGAGAGTTGAAGACAGATTTAATAATAACCTGAATCCTACCCTAGAGTACAGAGGCAGGACTCTGTTTCATTCATAACTAGAGCAATGGCAACTTGGAGCATTCAGTGGAACACAACTGGTCATCACAAAGTGGAGGCAGAGGCAGTAAAATCTGGCATGCTTGAGACCTCTGCTTACAAGGCTTTAARTTAAGCACATGTGTCAGTATTTGCATGCTCTGCACCTAAATCCCGTAGCTGCTGTTAGAGCTCATGGATTACAAAAGCTGAGTTATCAAACTGCTGAGTTGCTGGGACAAGTCCTACCATCATTTTTTTTTTTTTTTTACAGCATTGAGCTCCGTCACCCTAGTTTATTCCCGAGTTTATTAGTACAACACAACCCTGCTTGAGAAACAGATAGCAAAATAGGTCTTTCTTTATTAACACTAAATACGCCATTTTCATTCACTATGCATCATTCTCTTTTATTCTCCACTGTTGCTACCTTAAAGACGCCTACACATTTGCTTAAAACAAGTTTTCAGACAATAAGAAAGCAATCAAATGTAGCTGTGTGCATGGAGGAGTCCCTATCCCCAGGAACCAAGTGACATTTACAACTTCTTGCGTTCCGAGGAGTGATCTTTGGGTATTTTCATACTCCAGAAAGTTCTTTTAAATATTTTTAGTCTCAGGATTGTGGGAGAGGATTGAAATATTTCCTGCCAAGATTTTCAGAAGGTGCATTGCCAAAAATGTCTGTGTAGGAAGCGGAGAAAGTACTTAAAAAATAAAGATATTCTGTTCTTTTAACCCAATTTTCAACTGTTACACGCATGCTCTCCTTCATTCACAGAAAAAAATGCCATGCACCAACACACACACAGTTTGTAATTTTCCTGATCCAGATGCTTTTCCAAACATATGGCTGTTGACAGTAAAAATTTAGAGAGAACTCTTACCGAATCTGCTTTTTCTCGACTTGCTTTTCCTTTATACTCACTCTTTTCCTGTTCCAAACTATGACAGGCATTTATAGAAATGTATCTCAGAAAACAAGAATTTCCCAATCTTTCTCACCTCTTAGCATTCTCACCACCTGCAATTATTCAAAACAATAAACCCCTGGATTCCTTTTCTCAGAAAAAAAAGCTACATTAAGTAAAAGATTTGTGACTGTGATTGATTACAGACTACAGAAGAACGAGATTATTCTGAAGGAAAAGTCTTACAGATAAATGGATTATAGTTACTTACACTTGCTGACATGGGATTGAAATATTCCATTTCTGCTTTTGTGACCACTGGGTTCACTCGTGAGAGATGGGTGAAACTGGGTAGAAACGGTTTAGAAACACAAATAAAGTCCTTTTTCCACTGTCCAAAGAGTGCACGCACAACACAAAAGGAAAAATTAAATGAGATGTTAAAATGTCTTTCTGGCTTTGAGCTTGACCCTGCATTCCCTTATTCCATTACACTGGAGTTAATGGGGTTGCTCTACTCCCACAAGGACGATTTAAGCTATTATTAGTAAGAAACAGTTCTCTTCCTTACATGCTGTTCATCTGAGGAGTGCAGAGGAAGGCACGCAGAGTAAAAACTCCCGAGGACCGTGCGGCGGGGCTCGGTGTACCTGCAGCCCCGGGACAATGCTGGAGCCCCTCGCCGTGCCCCGGGCAGGGAGCAACGGGTCACTGCCGCCCCACACGCCTCGCCCCAGGGCAGCCGGAGCCGCACACAGGCTTTGTGGGAAGGAGGATACAAAACCGCTGTTCCCAGCAGAATCCTGCCTCCAGTTCATGCACTTGGAAGCACCCAGGGAAGGAGTCAGAGTTGACCCACTAAAGTCTCTTGCCTGAAGGATAGCCGCTCTTCACTTTCCAGGGTGGGAGCGATATGACTTTGCTAGAAATCGGCAGCTCCAACATTTTTTTTTTCGTTTCAGAGCTTTTCTTATTTTTCTAAGCCTTTCCCCTTTCCCTCTGCAATAAAGTGGCCGTTGTATTTACTCATGCTGTGCTGGAATGTTTTTTTATTTACAATGAAATATAAATGATGCTAAACCTTTCAATGTTAGTTTATTACCTTTATTTTCCACCACTTTTTGTTTGTTTGCTTTTGTGCATCTGATTTTTGTTTTCATTCTGTTCTAATTTGTTTGCAGTCATTCTGCAGACGAACATCTGATGTAGTTTGGACCACAAGTGGCTCACAGATCACAGTCTGAGTAACAAACATTTATTGATGTTCGTACTCTTTTGGTAGATTTTTACTTCCTCTGTACTTCGCTTAAGAGTTACACTGGACATCTGCACATCTTGAAGAAAAATCAAAGATAAAAGATTTATATTAGCATTTGTTCTCACACAGGAAAAGAAGAGAAAGGAAATCAGAAAAAGAAAAAAATCCTACTTCATTAATATAGGGATTTTTAAAATTGCATCACTTATTTCAGGTCCCACTTCAATTGAAGATGTGAAAAATTAAATCTTGGAACCTCTTTATATTCAGGTAGGTGGATAGTCTGTGTGCTGTTGACATGGTGTGTGTGTCAGATGATATATGTGTGAACTGATCTTGAATGTAGCCGAACAGCTAAAAAACACAGATTCCAATAGCTAAAGAGATTAGGACTCAACTTGCAGACAGCCATACTCTATTCCTAATGAACAGGGTGAAAAAAAGAATTATTTAGAAAAAATACCTCATTGGAGAAAGAGATTTCTATTGCATGAGTGACTTCTTTTTAAATTAAATGGCAGGCATCCTTAAACTGTAATTTACTGGCACAGCTGAATTCCCCAAGGTAACAAAACAAACTCCAGGGCTGCATCGAGGAATGCTCAGTAACCCGCCGCCACCGGACAGCAACAAGCCTGCAGTGTCTGCGACGTGGGCAGGCGCTGGAGCTCAGACCTGCAGCAAACTGTTCGCTGGAGCTGCCGATGGAGAGATAATAAAACTCCCTTCTCTCCTCAGCTTACTGATATTTGGGAAGGTCACTCCTGACATACACTGGGTTTACATGACATAATGATATTTTTTGTCCTCATGATGCTGATAGAGCAAAAAAATAACACCGCAATTTGAAGCCCTGGAAGAGCTGGGCAGGGGAGACCGTGAAACCCTCGGCCTTTGTTTGGCCTCTGTAATAAATTTGGTTGCACTGAAGGGCAGGTGCTTCCGTGGTTTTTTCTTCCACTTCTGATGCTGCTGGGCTCTTTGCAGGAATTTTTACCTTTCTGCAGAAATGTTTGCTTTTATTAAGGCCCTGGTTTTGCGAGGTACTTGGGAACATTTTTAATTTCGGATCATCAGTAATCTCATTGACCAGAAGTTTTCTATCTGCTCTGCTGAGTCAAAGTTGCAGCTACTCATTTCACTTAAGCACTGTGAGGAAAATAGAGCAGCATTTTCCCCTCCATTTTTAAATGTATGAACCTCCTATACTTCCCACATGCTATAAATGTCCCTTTCAGTAGATCTGAAATATTCCTACCACATTAATTAAAACTTATCCTTTTGTATAATCCCATTTTCTCTTTAAGTCTCATTAACTGTTTCCTCCTCKTCCCTACCTCAAGTCAAAGCTTTTCTTGCCTTCAGGGCTCCCTGCTGCTTCTGGCAGCACCTTGCTCACAGTTCTTCRTCATTACTGCTAATGGTCCGTGGGCAAAACCACCAGGTTTTTGCAGCGGACTCACATACTGGGGTGAAGATAGCCGATTTGGCAGCTTTTAGGCATATGAGGTTTGGTGAGGTGAATCCTCACCCTTCTTGTCCTTCCATCCTTGATTACTGTTATTATTTCTCTAGGAATTTTGTTAATCTAATTTGATGAGACTGCCTCCTAAGCCATGTACTGTTGTTGCTTCTCCTTTGGCTGACCTAGGATTTTTATGCACTATGAAGTAGCTTATGTGATTATAAACTGCATTTCTTTCAGCATTTAAATGACTCCCACTGTAAGATCCAGAGTTTGGTTTTGCATGTACTGATGAGAAAACTGAATGAAAGAGGAGCATATGCACAAATTAGGTTTAGAAGTCACAAAAATGGTTTTTCCTCATTATTCATTCTGTCCTAAAAAATGGTAAGATGACTCCAAGACAGTGAGAAAGTCTGAGGGCCAAGTTCAACACTTGCTTAAGAGGCTACTGAGTTTATGTGTGAAGGGTGATAAAAAATAAGAGGAGGGAGATTTATCACATGGGCAAGATGTGATTCTCATTTACATGCTTAGAAAGCTCATTATACCCACTCAAAGTCTGTTTGCATGGCCAAAGGATTATTAAAAGACTGAAGTGCAGATGAGAAGTGGCCCCAAATTAAGGCAAGAAAGACCAGCAAGGAGCTCTACAGCTTTGTGCTGTACTTTATTTCAAGAATCTCCAGATAAAAAGTTCAGGGACAGGAGGCTGACACAAAGCATGGACTAACATATTCACAATGCAAACCTCAGAACCACAAATAACTTATTATTTCATAATTTGATTTCTTCGAGTGCTGCTAGCCCCAAAAGGCCAGCTCTTAACTGCTCAATTTTCTCCATTGACTCTAATTAAGGTTTTCCTTGGCTCATGATCCTGGTGCACTTGGAGAACTTTAATTTTATTTTTTTTTAAATCTGCTTTTCTCACCAGGTGGAGCGTTCCCTGCAAACCCTGAAACTTAGGAACTTTCCAGTACATTTTACAAGATACTTTTGCCTACACGTTTGACTGAAGATGGAGGCATTCCACAAATCCCCAAGTAGAAATCATTTTATTAGCCGGTTTGTGCACTGTATACAGGAGAATATGGGATTATTTGTTAAGAAATTTACTGCCAAAAAATTTATGGCAGTAATATAAACTCACAAGTGTCCCTTTCTGCTGAGGGGGAGTTGACTTCAGTAGCCGTATGACTGATGATGTGACAAAGTGTGATAGGGAATGCAGCTGCTGGACCAGAAAAAAATAGTTCCTAAAAAACAGAGATAGAACAGAGAAATACCTTTAAAAGGAAATAATTTATTATTATTATTGTGCTAATTAACAATCCCTTCAAAAAGCTTGAAGATGACTGACTTGTTTTTCTTGTTTGTATTAGTTTAGAACAGGTAAAAACATGAAAGTGTTTTTTACTATTGTATTAATTATCTCTACCTCTTTGAAAATTATTTTTCCAAAATATTTTTTTTTACACTGTAGCTATACTTAATTCATTTAATTTCTCTTTAATTAAAAATCATTCCCTCTTATGCAGTTTTCAAGGCACTGCATGATGCTTTTGTGTTTGAAATTCTGTGTTCGACAATGTAAGTTTTATCAGTGATTTCTACTATCCATGTAAGGTAAGGCTAAGGAAATTCTGTGCTGACATGTTTCTCCTTTAAATCAAACTGGTTATTTTTGGCTTTTACTCTTTGTCATTTTTAGTTTTTTCCAGCACCTTCTCTCCCCCTTGCTTCCTCCTGTCTTCTCTCCTTCTACTCCCCAAAGCATGGAGAATTTCCAGTTTGGATTTGAACTCTGCAGCTGGCTACTCTGTCAAAAACCGGCTGAACCAAAACTCCAGATTAAGGCTGAGCTAATAGTTAACGAATGTTTCTTTTCTTTTTTGATTTGAAAAACCAACCCCCCCTCCCAGTACTTTATCTGAAGTCAAATGAACCATTCCATTCAGTCTCCAAAAAATGTTTTAGTTTAGAGTCTGTTCATTTCGTTTTGTTTTTATTGTATTTTTGTATTCAATTTAGGCATCTTTGATCTCAAATCACTGTTGTGAAACAAAACATTTTGTTTTGAAATAAGCTGAAATGAAGTATTGTAACATAAAAAGAAAAAGCCTCCACCTTTTTTGGCCAAAACTATTCACTGCACTTGGCAAAAAATTGTGAATAGTTTTGATCAACCTAGAACCAATTTTCTTTGTCAAATAAACAATTTGCTTGGAAAAAAAGAATCCGTATGTACTCCATGTATAACATGCAAATATAGGATATTTGCATATGAATAATGGCTATCTGTAAGTGTAAGCCTGCCGCAATGTAATTCCCTTTGAATTTAATTATCCTGGTCCAACTGCCATGCGTAAGATACAAATGCTCTTGTTTCCCTATTTAATGAAGACAAAACTCAAGGGTCAGAGTGGGGTAAGGAGAACCGAATGTGTGTGCACGTCTGCTCGATCCTCCCTGCCCCCAGAGGAAAGGAGGCACAGGGTGCCTGCTAACGGTGGAGYAGGTTTCCCCTTCCCCAGTACCTCTCCTGACAGCAAAAGCCAGCCTGGCTTTCGACAGCTTAAGCAAAGTAGGCAGCCGGGGCATTTTTGCTTCCTCCAGCATGCCGTTGAGCCTAGCCAGCTGCCTGCACTTGCCAGGAGCGGAGCGGGCCCGAAGCGCGGCTCAGGGGGACGTGGCTGTGCGAGGGGGGCTCGGCTCACCCGGCTGCGGCAGCCTGGCGTCGGCGTTCRGCCTTGCCAGCCCAGGCTCTCCTCAACGCCACTGAAGAGAAGCAGGCCCCATTACCAAATGAGTCGTGGGACCAATTTCAAAAGGCTTTTGGATGAGATGGCCACCATCCTCCGCTGACTATAAAGGGGCGAGCTGGGCTTTGAGTGGTATAAAACAACCTACTTTTTGTCTGTAAAAAAGGGAGCCAAGAAACTACCATTCACCTTTCTTCTTTTAATAGCTGTGCTAAAACAAACTCTCCCTAGTTGTGGCTGATAGCATGGAAACGCTTCAGTTTAAACTGGGCAATGCTCTAAGGAGCCAGGGCGATGGCTGGATCTGCAATACAGCAACAGCCCGTTCGTCACCCGGCACACTCTAAGGCAGGTCTCCTAACATCTGTACAAAGAAAAATACTGCTTATCGTATCTTTCGGCATTTATATTTCTTCTCAAAGGTAAATTAAGATGTTGCTTTTAGAGTTAGTTCTGTATTATGTTATTCAGATTTCAGTTTCAGCTATTTCACACCTTTCAAATTCATAAACATGCGAACGTTTTGAAGGATGTTGTTTGGATTCCTTTTGGCTTTGTGGTATCTGGCTCTGTTTTTGTTTATGGCTTGGTTTCTATGCTTTTGAATTTGACTCCTGATTTCTTTTATAATATTTGCCTTTTTTTTTAACGTCTGTGTTCTCTAGCTGAAAGCCTGGTGCATTAGAAACTCTTTGTAAAGGATATGTGCCATGCTGTAGCTGTGGTTAGGAGTTATGCGAGCTTGAAGCTAAAAAAAGAAAACACAGAGGATTTGATAAAAGCATGCATATAAAATAGCAGAAAATCCTTTGATTTCATTCTATATTGCAGAGAACAAAAACATTTTCTGCAAACTTCTGTGGAGAAAATTACTCCATAGTAATAATGGTTTGAGATACCAGTCACTGAAGTTTGAATCAAATAAAGCAGGGACTTGGGCTCTGTGTTTCCTCATCCAGGTTGTCTTCTCACAGGGCACTGGCAGGAGAGGAGCCACGTAGTTTTTTTTTTTGTGAGACATTTCATCTTTGACATCAAATCTTTTTTGGGATGTGAGGATCTCATCCAAGCTGCTGCAGTTACTATCCTTGCTGCTGTGGCTCCATTGTGACTAGTTGGAATGCCAGGTCGTCTTTTTTGGCAAGAGGAAGTTTAGACCACAATCTTTAGACCAGTTTTGCTTGTGACTTACCAAGTAAATACCATAAATAGTTAATATTTGGAATTCACAGATGGAGAAGATGAAAGCACAGAAAAATTAAATGGCTTGCTAAAAGATGAAGAATGAGCCAATGGCAGAGCCAAGAAAGGCACCTTAGACTCTCATTTTAGTGTATAACTCTGGCCAAGAAAATTCAGCCTTCAAAAGGGAAAACTGTGTTTTCTAAAACTGATTATTATTTTGAAGATTGTGGCTAAAGTATGATGCTCTTTTTGTCAAATTTTGGAATAACCTGTAGTTCCTTACCAAGACAGCCCTGTTTTGAATCACCTCTGGGGACTGATATATTTCAACCCTAGGGATAAAAATGTTACAGACTTTGGAAGTACGTGCCAGACGTAGGATCACAAAAATGTGAAAGCTGGGTCCTGTTTCCAGTCAGAAAGGCTAGATATGGGAAGTCTTTGCTTGTCTGCTCTTGAAAAAGAGAAGTATGTTTTTATTGGAATCCAGTGGCCCCTTTACATTTGGTTTAAACTCTTTCCACTATCTGCACGTCAACTGTAAAATATAGTACTTAGATTTCAGGGATTCAACACGGTAAATACTCATGAAAGTAGAAAGACAGAGGGCTGTGGCTCCCAGCCCTTCTCGATATGTTGACTCTACTTAGCAATATTCCAGTAGAGGTGCAGATACCAGTATAGAGACTTTTAGCTTACAGACAAAAGTCTTTCTTTTCACAGTTACTTCTCTTCACCTCCTCAGACGTAGCTCTGTGACCGCTGGTTGTCTGCATATAACAGGCTAAAGGCACAGGGCTAAGGTGGGTAATACTTACACCCTGGCAGCAATGGTATTTCCAGGACAGGATTTCTTTCCTTACCGTAGAGAAATTGGGTCCAAAAGAAGGGGGACTGAGATGCAGTTTTTAGTGAGACTATAGCTAATTAACCATTGCCTAAGTTAATCCATTACTATTTGGCACGCTTAAATCACATGGGGTGCTCTCTTCCTAAAACAACTTTTAGAAAATTTCTCATTAAAACACAGCAGACATTTAGTAGAGTCACAGGCTGTTAAATCAAATAACCTTCACTGAAATGAAAGAGAAAAATCATCCTTTCAGCAGGAGGAACAGCAAATGAGGCCAGGCCAGTGGCCGGAGAGCTTCATTCTGGTCTGGGGGACATAGGCCGTCTCTGTGTGTGTTGGGCTCGTGCAGCACCTCTGACCTGCTGCAGCACGTCCTTCCACGGCCCAAGCTGAGATGCTATCTCCCAATTCCCATTTCAGTCTCCATAGATACCCCTGGGAGAATTCATCCAGGTTTGTCAGTCTCACAAGTAACAAGAAATAAATGTCCATAGCTTTTTTTAAGTGGAGTACTTTACCAAGTGCCTACCGATAGGAAACTGCAGCTCTCCCGCAAACAGTGCTGTCTCAGGGGTGCTGTGTGACTTCAGTGCCAGCGCAAATGGCACAGCAACCTCTACACATGTCACAGGAGCAGCCCTATACTGGGACGCCTGCCAAAGAAGGAGGGAACAAGGGTGTAAAGAGAAATTTAATGAAAAGCAACAGCAGAAATAGGTACAAGGCTCAGAAAATAGAACAGAAAGCAAAAGATAGATGATGAGGTGATTTTTTTTTTTTAAGAAAATGTTTCTACATTGAAATGTTCAAACAATTTTTCTGATGTTATTTCTCCAAGTGAATGTAGTTTCTTTAGCTGCGTATACAAAAATAAATAAAATAGCCCAGGCGTCATAGGGGGTTCCCAGCTATGCTTCACAGGGCTTGGTAGTCCTTGAGAATATCTTGGTAGTCAGTGAGGAAAGAGGGGCTCCTGCAGAAAGAGACTGAGATCACCTAGATTCATCCTTCTGGGACACTTGGTCTGTGTAAGAGCATCTCTTTCTCATCAGAAGCAGAGCCTGGCCTTTGAAGTAAGCAACCAAGTTCCTGAAATTAAGCACTGTGAATATCACCCTAACTAAATGCAAACATGGTATGTCTACTTCCACTCAGAAGCTGATTTGGCTGGTTCCTTTTGGCTTTACAGCACTGGAGAACAGTGAACCCTATTAGAGGAATCACATTAGCCTGGCCTTAGATCCAATAAGAAACTGTTGCTGCAGATGTCAGAGAAACATTGTTTGGTCAGAAATGAACACAAATGTAGTAGGGGCTTATTTCTTTATTAAAAAACCCACAATGTTTTAACAGTTAGAGAGCTGCTTTGTATAATGCATAATCCAGCATAATACTGATAGTTTCTTTTGCCCTAAAGGGCACTCTAAACAGGTTGCACTCTTTTTTTCTGTGGCACCCCTGTTCACTCTTGCATGGATGATTATGACCAGACATATCAATACACATTTGATCTTTGCTCTTGGCATTGATGTACTTATCGTATTACCCTGTTTTTTTAGGAACTCTCCTTCCTAAGCCACCGGTAACATGGCAGGCTGTACTGTTTGTTCTGTGGTTGCACTGAAGACCCGAGATAAATCATTTGCTACTTGCCTGAGCAGTACCGCCTTGGAGGTGTGCATCACTTGATTTTGGCATAATGAAGATGTTCCTGTAGGTGTTTTGTTGGTGCACTGCAACCTCCTGCTCCTCGCCCTTGAATCTCAGAAAGTGTCGCTGGATCGCCCATGCCACTGGCATGTCCCAGACAAACCACACTTTCCACCTTGTCCATGGCCTTGGAAAATCTCTGCTTCCTTCACCATACAGGTACTTTTGCTCTGTGACCTCCTAATTGACCATCACCTTCTGGGAGATTGTTTGATTCATTAGGTGTGAATGAAAAGAAGCAAAACAACGATCATGAGTTGGCTAGGGGGAAGGTGGATTTCTTTTTGGCAAATCTGAGTCTTGTTTATTTTCTCTTGGCTTGTGTTTCTCTGTGTCTCATGGGGCTCTTAGTTCCCTTCAGCGTGTGCTGTACTCAGAGCAGCCCTGCTGCAGGCACTCAGCTCTTTTGCATTGAGCAAGGGGAAGCATAGCTTTGGGGATGATTTCTGTACACTGCAGAAAGGCAGTGCCTTTGTCTAACCACAAAATCAACTCTTGCCTGCACTATGGCATTGCTGTGCCTTGACTGTGTTCCTACACTCTATACAATTTATTGTTCACTATGCCATGCATTAACACACACACTGCTCTTTTGCATTTCTAGTTCTGTCCATCTCTAAGCAGGGTCCTCACTACAGCTGACATAACAGGTAACCCCGCTATTTGGGGAGCCAGTGTGATTGGCAGTTAGTTGTGTACTTGGTGGGGTTTCTGCTTTTTTCTGTTATTCTTTTTCTTTTTTCTTTTTTTTTTTTTTTTTTAAAAAGAATCATTTAAGGATTACTTTATGTATATAACCATTGCCAATATTTTCTATAACCATCGAGTAAGAGCAAGTATTTTCCACATGCCTAGAACTGAAGCCATTTTTTTAGGAACTAAAGAGTCACTGGAGTGAAATATAAGAACATTATCAATGACTTGGAAGCTCATTTAAAAATTCATTTTCAAGGCAGGATTAAAGAGAAATCTCTGTGGATATATTCACATTTTCATTAAGCATGCTCCCTTGCTACACTGTTGGTTAACAGTTATTACACTGTCAAGTTGTTATTTTAAGAATCCATTCAGGGATCTTGAGCTCCAGTACAAAACCATATGGTCTATCAACACACGCCTTTACACTCCTCCACAAACTATGTCTTTACCAGCAAAGCACCTCGAAATCTAATGACTATAAGTAGGTGCGAACCATACCACCAATTCTTGAGTATTACTGAATGTTGTTGGCGGTATAGGAGGGCAATTGGGTGGCACAGATGAACAATTAATTTCTAGAACAATCATGGTGCCTTGACTGTTTTGTTTTGTTTTGTTTTTTCTTTCCACTGAGAGAGATAGAAAGTATATCTTTTGAATTTTTTTACAAGAACAAACTTGTGTATGCTTATGCTGTAGCTGAGGGCGTAGGTCACCAGCTTAGGACGTGGGGCATAGAGATTCAAGTATCTGCTCTACTTCATTTAAGGCACAGCTGTTTGGCTTCCCTCCTCCTCATTCATGAAATGGAAGGCTTTTTTTCTTCTGCATACACTGCACAGAGCAACTCTGCATAGCTCTCGAGCTATACAGTATGTGTGCGGCGGCTGTGTGTGCTTCTCTATCTCCTGGCTGACAACCAACCAACATTTCTGACAAAGACTCTTCAAACATAAAACATTTTTGTAAAAAAATTTTGATTTCTACTAAACATATTTTGCCAAAGCTATATCTCATCAAAGCTGGTCTGACTGATCTTATTTAACATTCTAAAGAAGTGCTGACCACCTTTCAGGGTCTGCTCCAGGTTTTCTCTGATTACACAGTATATGGGTCCCTGGAAGAACTGGGCAAATCTTTCTTTGGAATCTCTGATTTCAAACACAGGAAGTCCATGAAGAGAATGAGTCCAAATTTTGCTAATTTGGTGTGTGGAAAGTATGGTTCAATATTTTACTGCACAACACTTTCACATCAGCTTGGCTTTGAGCAGGATAGTTAATGCAAGGTTTTTTTATGAATGAATACTGATGTTTGATTCTGTGTTTAGAGAATAAAACTACAGTAATATCTACTTTCTGATTTGAGTGGGGAAAACTTGCTCCACATTTTTTCTCAAAGTGGATGGGTAACCTAGAATTCATTTTGTGCCATCCATACCCATTGAGTCAGCCAACTATTAAGATTTTTAATATGAGAAGAATTTTACATAGTCATCCACATGGCCCCATGTCCCTTCATCTATCTTGAAGTACACACTTCAAACACTAATTCTTCAAAAGCTTGTGTGTGTGAATAGTCCCACTGAGGTTAACAGGAGTTGATTTGTATGATGTTAGTAGAGTACATAGAATTCTTTGCAGACTCATTGCTTTAGTTGGTGTTGTGTGGGGAACAAAATTCTTAAGTAATCAGGGACCGAAGCAAAAACTAGTGCAATCTAGACACTTATATTAAAATACTTCTAGGGCCTTTGAATGAAAGAATACTATTCCTGTCTGTATTTTCACGATATTTTCACGACAGAACTTTGCATAACTAGCCCATTGGAAACACCTGTGAGTTGTAGCTCACCAGAGCTACAGAGCTACAGATGTTGTCTATCTGGACCTCTGTAAGGCCTTTGACATGGTCCCCCACAACATCCTCCTCTCTAAACTGGAGAGATATGGATTTGATGAGTGGACTGTCTGGTGGGTGAGGAATTGGTTGGATGGTCGCATCCAGAGCGTAGTGGTTAACGGCTCAATGTCCAGATGGAGATCAGTGACAAGTGGTGTCCCGCAGGGGTCTGTACTGGGACCAGTACTGTTTAATACCTTCATCAATGACATAGACAGTGGGATCAAGTGCACCCTCAGCAAGTTTGCAGATGACACCAAGCTGAGTGGTGCAGTCAACACACCTGAGGGACGGGATGCCATCCAGAGGGACCTGGACAAGCTCGAGAAGTGGGCCTGTGTAAACTTCATGAGGTTCAACAAGGCCAAGTGCAGGGTCCTGCACCTGAGTCAGGGCAACCCCCAGCATCAATACAGGCTGGGTGATGAAGGGATTGAGAGCAGCCCTGTCGAGAAGGACTTGCGGGTACTGGTGGATGAAAAGCTGGACATGAGCCAACAATGTGCACTCGCAGCCCAGAAGGCCAACCGTACCCTGGGCTGCATCAAAGTAGTGTGGCCAGCAGGTCGAGGGAGGTGATTCTGCCCTTCTGCTCTGCTCTGGTGAGACCCCACCTGGCGTACTGCGTCCAGCTCTGGAGACCTCAGCATAAGAAAGACACAGACCTGTTGGAGCGGGTCCAGAGGAGGGCCACAAAAACGATCAGGGGGATGGAACGCCTCTCCTACGAAGAAAGGCTGAGAGAGTTGGGGTTGTTCAGCCTGGAGAAGAGAAGGCTTTGGGAAGACCTTATTGCAGCCTTTCAGTACTTAAAGAGGGCTTATAAGAAAGATGGGGACAAACTTTTTAGCAGGGCCTGTTGCGACAGGACAAGGGGGAGTGGCTTTAAACTAAAAGAGGGTAGATTTAGACTAGATATAAGGAAGAAATTTTTTACGCTGAGGGTGGTGAAACACTGGGACAGGTTGCCCAGAGAGGTGGTAGATGCCCCACCCCTGGAAACATTCAAGGTCAGGTTGGACGAGGCTCTGAGCAACCTGATCTAGTTGCAGATGTCCCTGCCCATGGCAGGGGAGTTGGACTAGATGACCTTTAAAGGTCCCTTCCAGTCCAAACTATTCTATGATTCTATGATCATGGCTGCTTTTTGTAGAAAGTGAGAAATCAGAGAATTGACTAGCCCTGCAGTGCGGGGACAGGCATAGGGGTGGAGTAGTAGTAGAAGTGGAAAAAAGAGAGAATAAAAATGGCTAGAAATGCTGGAAATGGTACGGGGTTTTTTTCTGGACATGTTTAAGCATAATATTACAGCACATTTCACAGCCAGCCAGTGATGGCATGCACTAGTTGTAGTCTCTAGGCAGGGATTACTCATTTCATACATCATTTAGAATTAATTGTAGTGATTCTGCAAAGTCAGTACATACCCTGGATGCAAGATTAGGAGAAACTGTTTTTGTTTCAAAGTCTTTTGATGTTTCTGTTTTGAAATATTTCATTTTTCCTTAGGCAGCACCCAGATTGGTCAATGATATGCAATACACTCTCTTCTCTTTTGGAAAATAAAACTTTGTCAGATGAAACGAAATCTTTGACAGTCTCATGACAATACACACACATGCCTACCCACTTCATACAGGAAGGCTAAATGAAGTTCAAGGTTTGTAGGCATCATTAAGTCAGACTCGTAGAGGAAGGCAAGCATATACATTTAAAGTATGAGAGTCTGTATTTAGAACTCTCAGAAATACAACAGCCATTTATGCTTGGAGAGGATTACATGTATGTGTGTGTATCCTCACAGAGAAGTTCTCCTAATCTCCTGGGTAATGAGAAACACTGTATGTTCCTTGATGAGAAAGTAGTAACTAAAAGAGTCTGCCATGTGTCCCTCTCAGGTGGGCATCCCATGCTTATCCCCTGCCACCACATAAGGCAGCAGAATAGCACTAAGGTCTGCTTTCCTGGGCACTCTGAATAAAGCTAAAACTTGTAGTTTGAAGAACTTTTACAATATTTTGGAGGAGTCTAAGACAGGCTTGTAGCATGAGTTTGACAGTTGTAGAGAAATTATATTGCACATAGGTCAGTTTTGACTAACTGCTTATGACTTTTCAGAATATTTATCAGTAATCAAATGTTATTTTCAATAAAAATATCAGTATTATGATTCAGAATCATTGTTTAAGATTTTATAATTACATGTTCATAGTCATGGTATTTCAGTACAGGGGAAAAGTCTTCAGAGTGTTTCATCAGTGTTTAATTGAACTAAAGTAATCCAATGCCTCTCAACACTTTTCAGATTTAAGGTAATTTCATATCACATTAAACTGCTCATTAAAAAGTCTAACACAATTTTGAAGGATCTGATTACAATAATTTTCCATTTGTTTCTGGCATGCTCCGGTCTCATAATTGGAAATACTAACAGATGGATTGTCCCCAAAACATGGTTCATGTTTCATAGTTCATGATTTATTAAGTATGCCAATCAGATTATTTTGATAACATTCATTATGTCAATGCCTGTTGAAAACCACAATAGAAAACTTTGAAATTCAGAGAAAATATTATTTAAATTACACAGAATTTTCTGTTCGGGCATGGATTTTTTGTTTGTTTGTTTGCATCTCTGTCATGCATTTAAGCAGTCTATCAATTAATTCTGTTGTTGCTTAAAACCAAATCATTTCAGCCTTTCTTGCAATATTTAGTTCATAAAAGCCAGGCATGAGCATGTGACCTTTAGAGTATCTTCTCCTGTTATGAGTGTGTATAAGGAACTTTGCAAGTGGTATATTACTGTCCTCATGTTAGAAATGGGAAAACTAAGGCAATGAGAAATGAAATGGCTTGTTAAGAGACACCCATCAGGCCGAGGGCAGAACTAGTACTGGACATCAAGCCTCCTGAATTTCATCATATCAGTGCTGTAGCACTAGAGAAAACTGTCTGTACTTCCATATACATTCCTGGGCAGCACATGGAAAAAACGGAGACCGAGACACAAGTCCTTGTACCACTAAAGAAATGGAAAAGTTCATTAGCAAACTCCCCCTCCTTTGCATATCTTAGCAAAGTTTTTGTCACATAAAGTCTAGTCCCTGCTTTTGCACTGGGCTGTGAAGAGCAGGGCCATACATGCCCAAAGAACACTTACTCTGTCATGCACCAGAGTTAAGGGAGGGAGTTTGCCTACACAATCCTCTAGTTACATTTAAAGCTACTCTACCTTTATCGATACAGGTATCAATGAGGTTGGCACTCAGAAAGAGACAAATGTCAGTACCTTAATTCTTGACCCCTCGCTCCCTCTTCTCCCACCTTTAGATATGTGATAGGAAATGGTCTTCTGAGGGACAATCATCCCTTTTGTATTACAACCATTCTTTTCGAGCTACAGAAGATGAATGATGTTCAGGAAACCTTTTATGGGTTTTATGATTAATACAGATGTTTGCAAGACTTTGTCTTTTTGTCTTTCAGTCAAAGTTGGAAGTGAAGCAGCAGATTAAAGGGAAGTACAAACAGCAGCAGTTCATTGTGTCTTGTAGTAGCTGCAAGGGTATTTTGGAGGGAAGGAAGGATCCCTTTTCTTTGCATCTGAAGTGAAGAGATAATATGTGGGGGTTGTTGATGGAAGATTTTGGGAAGACAGCTGGGTGCCCAGGGAAAGTTGAGCAATTTGAGCATAGCACAAAGGACACTGGAGATTTCCAGTGCTCAGACCTCAGCTCAACCTAGCGTCTCATGGCAATTTGAGCACTAGCAAAAGGCAGGCCTCAGCCCCAGTCTCAGCTCTGCCAAGTTTCAAAGACCAGTTGTAAATTACTGAAACGTGGGAATACTTAAAAAATTGGCCATATCCTTCCTCATTACCTATGTCCATACACTGATCCAGCTACGACCTGCTTTTAAAACAATCTTAGTGTGTAGTCTGAGGTACTGACTTATGAACAGTATTTAGTTCACGTGTTTGCACTCTCACTGCCTTTGTTATTGAAGATACAGAACTTTTTTCTTTGTTGTGGCTACCATATTTTCAGTGTGATTGTAATAGCATATATTTCTGTAGGGTCTTTCTACATTTACTTCTCTTAGGCTCTCAGACTTCAATATCTTTTTCTGTTAATATGAGGGAGAGAGAGATTCAAAAGGTTAGAATCTGTGTTTTTGTGTAAGAGTGTGTGTGTGTGTATGGGGAGGGAGGATGAATTAAGCTTTACAGGTAGTTAACAAGGGAAAGGGATATTGTAACAATCTGTACTTACTAGCTTCTGGCTATACACTGTCCTTATGGCTTAACACTAGACATATCTTTCTCTTTCTCATACTTTACTATACACTTTCATATGTGATAACTGCTGGATGGTCTGGATAAAAATGCCAAGTGTGTTTCGTATGGTTCCTAAAGTGGCTGTCATCCATAAAGGTATGTACCCGAGCCACCCACTGTTGGAAGCTGTGAGCAGATCCTGGCGAATATGCTTTCTCTCCTCTTACATGCTTTACTAATTATCCACTTTTGGCTACTGTGAAAGACTGGCCACTGAACTAAATGGACCTGTAGCCTGATCAAATATGGTTGGTCTTATATTCTTATGAATACATGTCAAAAGGTCTTGAAGTTTCTGTTTAAAGGGTTTGAAATGTACTGCCCAGAAATGACAAACAGCCCAAGAGTTGTGTAATTGCTCAGCAAAAAGCTCCCAACAGCCCCATTAGGATATCTGTGATCTGCTCACACAGACAAGTTGTGGGAATTAAAATAAAGTGTTATTCAACATAGAAACGATTCATTATAAATTATTCACTTATGCCAAGCATGCATTTTCTACCTTGAGAAGAGTACAGCAAATTGCTAAGCTCCTTCAATATCAAGGGTACTTTGAAGAGTAAAGAAGTTGTTTTTCCTCTTTTGTTGTGATATGTTTCCTGGAGGCTATGAAACTCATTTTGCTTCCCGTTAATAATTCTAATAATTGTACAATGAGTAGCAAAAATAAGTAAAGGAAACAGGGAAAATACTAATTACAATTCTCTTAAGTACATATATTATCCAATAGGGGATCACCAGACTCTTGAAGAGGCGAGAGGTAATATTAATTTCATTTTATCAAGGCAAAACTTTCTTCCAAGACCACACAGCAAGTTAGTGGCAGATCTGAGACAGAATCTGTGAGTGTTGGCTCCTAGCTGTGTTGAGACTAAGGTGTTTGACTTCCCTTTACCCTGACAGTGGCAGGACATCACTGTCCCAGCCACAAAGAGCTATTGCATCTTCTCTACAGGATTCCAGTATATTTTTCTCACCTTTGGCACTACACTAACAAACAGATTTGTTAAACTGAACACAGCAAAGTTCAACAACAATCAGAATTACTGGCAGGAGATCATAATGTAAGCATCTGATTTATAAATAGCTGAGAAAGTTTATCTCTTTGGATTTACAAAAACATGCTGTCATGAAAACAGATTGCTGTTATTGTAAATACCATGGAACATAACTTACGTGAAGTTAAAGCTGAATTTGTCTTGTGATTATCTATCTGCTTGCAGGCTTCCCTCTCCAAAGCCTCTGCATCTGAACAGCACCCAGGATTTATAAAACAAAATAACAAAAGGTCCTGAGAACAATTGTGCAGAGATGTACTGTAGGTTTTCACTAGACCCAGTGGAGTAACAAATGTCTCTGCATCCTGCTTTATTGTCATGAATCCTTTGGTATCTATTTTCCTTCCCCTCTGGCTGTTGGATGCAGTTAGTTCATCTGAAACTGCATGCCAAAAGGCTCTGTTTAATGGCTTGCAGTATACAATCTTATATTGTTCTGGCTTTGAAATTTCTCCTTCACATATGCAGCATAGGGTAATGGAGATTGTACTATTCTTTGTCATCTGATAAGCCTCAGAATCTGTATATAAGGATTTTTAAGTGATAAACATAATTCTTTCTAGAGAAATGCAACCTCAAAGCTGTCTTTCAGTTTTCCTATGCACAAAAGATACATTTTGTTTTAGGAATCAGTTGCTACAACATAACAGAGAGGTTGTTTTCCTGCTATCCAACCCTTCACTTTAATTAACAGGACAAAGAGGATTGGGAATTTGCACTTCCAATTCCAGTAACCTTTCAGTTCCTATAACCATGGGACCAGGATTCACCCAATAAAATCTAGAAACATAGAGATTATTAAATCCAGTGTTTTGAATGCTTTTTACAAACACTCCAGTCAAAATGAAGATGTGAAAAAAATCAAAATGTTAAATGGCACAGGAGAAGAGAACGATGGTCCTTTACCCTGCTCTCTTTGCTCTGCTTCATACCATTTCCTTCCCTGAAAACTTGCACTTCTAAATTCTGATCTGCCTGGCTGATATATAAGGTAAGAACTTCATGCTATATTTTGAAAACCAGACTTCTTTATTCTTTCAGAAGGACTTGGGAAAACTGACTAATATCTTCTTTCTTTGATCACAGCCATACCCCGGAAAAAGACAAGACCAGAAGGTTACCTCTTCCTCCTGAGCCCAAGGCAAGAGCAAATAGTTCTGCTTTGCTAGTAACAGATATTCTGATTGGAGAGCGATTTCAGGACTTCATGTCTTTTTGATAGTTTATTTGCTGATTAAGGAGTTTTAGAATGTGGTTTTAGTCCCTTCTGTTATCTAACAGGTGCTGGCTAGAAGTCAAATTAAAAAAAAAAAAAAAAAAGGCAAAAATTACTGAAAGCCTTTGGCCAAAATCAGAGCTTAATCAGAACCAGAATCCCTTCTGACTCCTCCACTGCTGATTCATACAGTAGTAAAGGATACTGCCTTCAATTAACTGCAATCATCATTTATATCATATAATTTACAGTTGACTTAACTCGTTAGAAGTAATGGATTACAGCATGAACTTTACAACAGGATAAATATCTCATCTCATGTAAAAATGCAGAGGTGAAGTCAAAGCCTTGCGTTCAACAATGCAGATGCCAAACAGCTAACTGTGTGTGGAGGAGATGTGCACTGCACATACCCGTTCATGATCTCTGTGAAACGTGTTTCTCTAAGAGTGATCAGAGCATGGGGATGTCCTAGGGGATGTCTTTTCACAACCACAGCACCTTGTGTGGCTCTGCTCAACATTGCCCAACATCATCTCAGGAAAGGAAATTGCCTGAACTTTTTTGAGTCTGTTGATTGAACAGTTTATTTCCTAAACATTATCAGATTTTGAAAGATTTGTTTTGGCAAATAATGACTTTTCCTGTTTTCCTGCTGAGTAAAGTTACGCTGGCTCAAATTACTTGTCAAAGATTTATTTTTCAGTAGATGTTAACTATCAAGTCCTTTTTTCTTTTTTCTTTCACTATGCATTCAACAAAATCAGCTGACACTAAAGGTTTACACCAGCTCTGCATACTGCAGTATCGTGTTTCTAATTTATTTTCAAAACTCCTTTGAGTAGGTCTTATTGAAGAATAGAGGCAGTATTCTTCCGAATCAGTTCCCTGCTACAAGCGTCCTGGCAGGCAGCACTAAATCCCCTTCCCTGGAGTAAGCCCACCCTGGTACCTTGATTCAGCCTCCATCTGGTCTGTCGGCTGCCTCCTTCCCATCCCTTTCCTACAGCATATACCTTCCAGGGGCAAGGCCTGCAAGGGCATCTGTGTCTCATATGGGTTAGGCAGGATGCAAAATCACCAGCTTCGGTATTTTGGCTCACTTTAGATGAACGTAGAGAACACCAGACTTTCAGGACACATGCAAAACTAAGTGTTTTCTCATAAATTTGAGCTATGGCCTCTTTACACTGCCCTGGTAGAATGTAAAGAATCTCAGAACTGGGGTAAAGATAGTGCCAGTTCTTGGAGGTTGCCTTGTCCTGGCAATGTTAATGTGAGGGAGCCYGGATGGAGAAAGCTACATCTCCCTTGTACCAGACAGTCCTTGCCATAAAGCTCTGCCTTCCCGCTGGGGCAGAGACACAGAGCTGGCTGCCTCTGCTCTGTGTGAAGAGAGAGAAAGAGAGACTGCAGTCCTGAGGGACTCCAGGCAAGAGGAAGCCTGAAGTTGTACTTGCCCCAGTATTGGCACCTCAGGAGTAGCTGGGATGGATGGAGGCTTGAAGCCCTCCACGCTGCAGGTGAGCCTGATCTGTAGAGCTGCTTTAAGGGTGAACTGAAGGTGGGCCCTGAGCCAGCAGCAAGGGCACTTTTACAGCACAAGAACTGCAGCTGGTTTAGCTTCAGGTCTTCGGGATCATCCTGTCACACACGATAGGCACAGTTGGTGGATATTCTCTTTTAAAATTATTTCTGCTCAGTCCTCCTTGTCAAACGATCCTGATGCACATCATCTACTGAATGGACATAGATGAGCTTGGTGGGCCCATATTAGAAATCCTTCATAATCTTAGCCCTTCAAAACCAAAATACATTGTTTAACAGTGAATGTGTTTCCTCCTACAGTTTATAATCCTTACTCTGGCTCAGCAGCAAATCACTCCCATCTTAACTCAGCAGCTGTTAGTTTTGCGTTTGTATTTCAGGGCATATTAACACTATGAAACTCTGGCCACAAGATTCAAGAAGCTCAAAACACAGGAAGTGTTTTGACAGGGTAAATGGCAGTGTTTAACAGTCCTAAAAAGTGCTAGAACCTCTGAAGAGACTTGTAAGATCAACACACGCCCTGTCTCTCGCACACTTACTAACTTTACTAAGTGAGTTACAGCTAGGTTGTAGCTAAGGGCAGTTTCATCAACTCTTTCACAAAGCCTTAGGCTGTGCTGGTGGTGCTGATAAGTGAGTGAGTGAATCGCAGAGGTAAGTGCCAGGATGCCTCACTATACATTAGTACCTGCAGGAAGGACCTTGCAGCAGGGAGGGGTTCACTGTAGATGATGGGCAAGCACGGGCTGTGTGGGAACTGGTGGAAATGCACTAACAGACTAAACTGAGAAGGCCAACAGACAGAACAGTCACCTCAGCAGTTAAAGGATAATCAGATGAATAACTCCACAAGCCACAGCGCTTCTTCTGAAGTCATGGCCAAATGGAGCTGTAGTGCAGTTTCTCTCCCACCATGCTTTCTAGAGGGTGACAACCATGATGACCATTGCAATAATTCAAATTTGTTTCAGCTCAGTCAGACCTAATGTTAGGCGGAGGAAGAAACTGTTTTAACTTCACTTGGTTACATCATATAGCGTGATCTTGTTTGAACTGCACCTTTTTCCCATAGGAAACATTGCGTTGATCTTCATTATCCTGGTATGTTGCTTCTCAGAAGTTCTTTTCACACCTTCGTCATGCTAAGGGCTATTGAGTTTGCTATCCTTTCCATGAAGTACTGGAAGTATGTACTCATTTCTACCTGAGACTGGGAAACGTCAGGAACTCAGAAGCAAACTCCTCAACTACTATAAGCTGATATAGCTCACTTATAGACTCTTTGATCCTAATTTTCTACTTCCAGTTTTTATCTGAATGAAGTATCAAAATCTCCATTCTCACTAGTTCCCAAACCATTTGTACCAGAGAAGAGGGACATGAAATCTTGAGTTTTCTTATCTCATAATTATTAGTCTCTTCAATCTGTGTAACTGGATAAACATCCAGAGGGTGGATTCTGTAACTGCATCTTGTGTCCAGTGATGACAAGAGCAAGCAACACTCTTCCAAAGTCCAGGCAGTTGTATTCCAAAAAGCAGACCAGATGGGAAATGCAAAACATCATAGCAGAAATCTTTTTCCTGGGAGGATGAAGTTAAATTTGTCCAGTTGCAGGAAAAAGAAACAACAGACAGTGTATTTACATGAAGAGATAACAAAAAACCATGATTAACATTTGTTTGTGTGTGTGTATTGAGTAAAGTATGAACATGTCCATAACTGCACAACACCACAAATTAGAGACCAACTCCTTACTTTGTTGTTTTAGATGTACTGTTTTCTCTATGGCCACTGCTATTGTACAATGTTATCTAGAGCACATGTCGAGTGGTCCGCAGTTCATTAATCTGATGAAATTAGTCAGCGTGTTCCATTGACATTGTGTATGGTTAGCATGTCAGTCGTTTCTCTTCAATTCAGCATACCTTTCTGAAAAGGCATTTCCTAATCCCCAGGCTATAATCTCATTAGCACTGCCTGATTCTAACCAAATAAATAGAAGTAAAGACTGATTGCCTGGTCAAAGCACTGTAGCTCAACTTATGAGCTAAGGGTTTCAATTATTAATTTACCTCAGTGGAACTATATTGATTTACATCAGCTGGAAACAGGTCGCTGAAGCTCTTATAATCTAAGGTCTATATTACATTACACCAGATCTGGCTCAAGTACTAGTAGCAGTGGAACACTGCATGGGCTAATTTTATGCAGGAAAAGCCAGGTCTGATAATTAAGGGACACAAAGTTCTGTTTGTGTACCCAAGCAAGCTCATTAAAATTGAGCTTCTGTATTTTGGTGCAACACTGCAGTGAAGTATACAGTCCAATATTGCCTTGATAAGTRTGAATATAGTCCTCTTGAAAGCAAGAAGTTAATCACACTGGCAGGAGAACCACGCAATATCCAACCTCCCTAATGTCTAGACCTCCAGTCTGAATCTCAAATACACTGAGGTACCTTTGTGCTTCTCTATCCTTGCAGAGCTATGCTAATTCCTGCTTGGCAAGTCACTGGAGGAGTGGGTAGAGGAATCCTAATTTTTTAAATCATTACGGAAGAAGTCGTTCCAAATGCTACAGTGCTACTGTACTCATGATGTAATAGAGTGGTTTTAAAGCTACCCCTTGCAACCAAAGGATAGGGTGTACCTCAAGTTTTCTCATGCACAACTCATCCTTGGGCTCTGGCTCGTCTTACTAGAGCTGTCGACCCCTCAGGATATTTTAAATTATGCCAAGAGGGAAATTTGGAGCAGGGTCTCCTAAGTATTAGTGGAGGGGGAGTGCAAACTTGGCTTAAAGCTGCTTTTGTGCCCTGCAGCTGGAATGGCACTGAGTGCTCCTGAGCTGTAGCCAACAATCTGGCCCTCAAATCAGTACTGATATGTAATATGCCTGACAGTCTCAAAAGCAGAACTGCACATTTTGTTGAGCTGTATAGTGGTTTTGTGGTGAATCCCCCTTTTTTTTTCTCTTCCAGGATTGTGATGGGGTCACCAAACTCATTTATATTTGTAGTCTATTCAGGACTGGGTTTTGTGTCACCAAAACTGAATAGCTTTTACATATGCTTGCTGCATGACGAAATTGTAGGCAAACAACCAAAGAAAATAGGTGAAGATCAGGAAAATGAGTTAATTTCTTTTGTAAAGAATACATATTGCAGTATATCTTGGACTGGATCCTCATTCATGGCTCATCCTTTTACAGCACTCTAGCAACATAAAACAATCCTTATGCCGTTTAAATGCCAGTACAGTTGTATTTGCCTTCACCATGGGGCCTTGTTACAAGGTTTTCAACTGAGCTGAAAAATGGAACCACAATTTTTACCGCATCACTTCTTTAATTGACCTGTCTTCTCCCAAAGTTTACCATCTGAAGCTGTGTTACCAGTTCCAGCCCCATCATAAGTAGAGGGAACATTTGCACAAACCAAATCTTTCTATTAATAAGAAGTTAAAATAAAAAGTGAAAATGTCCTTATACTTGCTTTTGATAAGGGCATTCTAAAACACACCAGCATACAATGTTTTTGTAATAATTACTTAAAATAGGAAGCAGTTAAATGCATGTAATCTACCCCTTCCAGTTAACATTATACCATTTCATTTATTAAACAGACCAGGTTTGTTATATTTATTCTCTATTACTACGTGGAAGTTGTGGTTTTAACATTTACACATTTCAGAATATTACTTTTTAATGTTTAAACATGTCAAGTGATTTTGACCAGACCAAAATCCCAAATTCTGTAACAGGTACAGATTTGCATTTTCTGGATGCTGAAAGTAAGTGTTGAAAAGAGCAGGTAATCAATGGTACAGAGTGCTGATGTTATATTCTACCTTTTTATTACAGAATTAGGTAATAAATCTCTCAAAAGTGGATATTTCCATTACTTAAAGCTAACCTGAGGCAAACCAAGGCCTGCATTTTACAGGAGAATGGTCTCTGAAAGAATGGTAGGAAATGCCTATTAGTCATCAGTCCATTCTCCACCTAACACTGCATTTCTTCTAGGAGTACCTGTGCATCCTCCATCACTTCCTCTAGCCCTGCTTCTAAACAAAGATGATAGATGGGATTTCTCAAATGTCTCCTAGAAAGAGCTCAACACAGTAGAAGTTAATTGCCGTGCAAAGAGACTGTACTGCCTCTCATGCAGGTATAGGTGAGAAGAAACTGCACTGCAGCCAGCAGATGGTAAAGTAGGTAAGAGAGAGGCTAATCGCATCCTCAGGGTACACCTTTGGTCCCAAAGGGGTGAAGATCTGAACATGAAAGCACAGATTGTTCTACTACACCACAGCACAGGTGCTTGAATGTCCTTCCTTGCCTCTTTCCTTCTTTCCTTCCTTCCTTCCTTCTTTCCCAGTGATTCTGTGACCTTTAATTGCCTATTTTTAAAGTGCAATCTTTTTTAGCATCTGCATTTCTATTAGAAACGTTGACTTCCTTTTTTTAAAAGAAAAAAAAAAACGTAGGAAACATTTGGTCTATCAATTAATAAGCCTGTAACCAAACACGGTAAAGAAGGGAACAATTGGACAAGCCTTTGCATTTGGCAGGAATCTTTAAGACTCACTTTGAACAGCTGGACTCTTTACAGTCCTTGTGATGCAGATTAAATGAAAATAATACATGGCAGAAAACGGCTAAATCATTTGAACTTCGCAAGTTATAGCCTAGAGCCATTTCACTACAGCTCATTAGGGAGTTTATGTTTATAATGTAATGCCTTTAAATAGATTTGATTTTTCTAAACAGGGTTTTGTAAATTAGAACTTTCCCAGGGGGCTAACCCAGCGCAAGCTGTTCCAGTTGCGAAGCACATCCTGACTGAAGAGGCAGGAACACAGAAGAAACAGTTTGCTTAAAAATGCGGAGTCCTGTGCATTGTAATTACTTGAGGGTTTAGGAGTATCACAGTCATCTGATATATGAATAATACCCAGCACTCCTGAGATACATTCACAGGGTTGCCAACCTCTTATATTTGGAAACAAGCATCGTCCTCCCCCTGCCCCCCAATATTGAGATAGCTTTAAAAATCATGAGTTATTAAGGCTAAATGTGGTGTTAGCTTGCTTTTTAGCTATTAATTCTCTAGTTGTTATGCTTCTCAGTCTCCTAATTTTATTTCTGTAATAAAGAAAGTTTGTAACTTTTTTTCCTCATAAAGACCAAAGATTTCCTTGTATTCTCCTGATTTTAGTTAGCAGCGTCCAAAGAAACTCTATGCTCATTTTGATGCAAACACAGACTTTTCTTAGTGCTACTTTCCAGAATTAATTCCTTCCTTCCTTCCTTCCTTCCTTCCTTCCTTCCTTCCTTCCTTCCTTCCTTCCTCATATATGCTTCAAGCTATGAACAAAGTACAGTCTAGTACTGTTCCCCTTGGTTATCATTGAAAACTGAACACTATGCAGTAGTTTTGGAATATTTTCACAGTACTTCAAGCACATTACAGTATTTGCATTGTTTTTACTGATATTTAGTTTTCCTGGAATGCTTTCTTTTTCTGTTATATCAGCTGGAGCCAGATAGGTCTATATTTTTCTTTGTTGATAATTTCACTTTATTTTAAATTTTAGCAAATGTGAAATACCACCTAAACCTAATAAGAAATTATGCAAATATAAAGTGAAAAGACAAACCCACCACTGTTAAATTACGGCATATCTAGGGAGATCCATGTGTAGGATCTTGCTCCTGGTTCCTTTTTTATAGTTAAGTATGGCCCTGGTGAGTACTTCCTTCCAGTAGCCTCCCAATATTTCAAAAGAGGAGCCCATGTAATCACAAATGAGGAGGCTAATTCACTCTGAAAGGAGATGGGCAGTGACCCACAGAGCAGCAGCTCTTCTGTCTCATGATCAGAAGTATTCCCAAAGGGACTTCCAGCTTCCAGGGACTTTATTCCTAGAGCACTTTTCCACGAAAGTCAGCTACAGAATAGAGCAAGATACTGGTTCAGGTTTCCCTATGCGAGGGAACCTCATCTGCTGTGTCAAGAATGCAAAGATTTAGAAAGGGCAAATCTTGGACTGCTATTGCATGAACTTTTTACACAACTTCCCAAATCATGCCCCTTTTCTAAGACCTGTTCCACCTCAGGTTAGGCTTTCGACATCCACATTCTGCAGAAAACAGATAGGTTCTACCTGAAGGACTTGACAAATATATCATATCTAGAGATGCAATGAAAAGGATGTACTCAGCTGTGAAAATCTCCACAGGCAAATTGCTAAGCTGAGAACTTTAAAAATGCACTTATTGAAGAAGTGCAAAGGTCTCCTATGTCACTGGAGTTTCATTTCTTCTTTCTTTACCTTTTTCACACACTGCTCCTCTTAGGAGCAAAGTCAGTGGGGAGTCTGCCGAAGCACAGAATATCGAATACATACGTGGCAACTTACTCCACGTATCTCACCACTGCCAGAGATGCTGACAAGCCCTTGCACCAAGTTAAAGTTAGAATTATTATACACTATCATTCAAAATTGTTTAGACTTTTTCTTTTGATTCATGCCGTTGCTGTATTTTGTACATCCTCCTGACCACTCTTAGCAGCTGTAACAACACTTGTGGTATTACCAGTAATTTGCAACTTATCAAACATGATTGAACCTTGTTCTTTTGTGTAAACGAAACAGAACTCTCTGGTTAGCTTTCTTTATACTTTGGAAATAGTGCAAAGGAAACCAAGTCTATATTTGCATGCCAGACAATGAAACATAACACACAGTGTATACATGCCTTTGACACTGTAATTACTAGCTGTTGTTTAGATTCTATGTATGGTCACTGGCTTTGGCTGTGTTGGAATCAGCTGTATCAACATTTAATCAAAGTCTTATAGATTTTGGTTGTATATTTTTCTAATGTCAAAATGGAAATGCTGAGACTAAAAAATAAGTTCTTGGGTAAGAAAATGCATGCCCACTGCACTGCAAAAATAATGAATCTTTGTGGCATAATGAACAAAGCCCATTGGAGGTTTTGTCCGTAATGAAGCACAACAGAACAGGCAATTTTCAATTTGATTTACTTCTTCAGGATTTCAGCAACTTTTGATGAATGCTTCTGGAAGTTGTACTTGAAACTGTGCTAATGTTGTCTTGTTTATCAGGCTTAGCTTGCCTAACTCTTCTTAGAAAAGAATCCTGCTAGAGGCTATTGAGCCTCTGCCATACCTTGGTCTGAACCGTATCTGGTCTCTGAAAAAATGTGCTGGTAATGTAAACTCGGTGTCCACTACCTCAAATTGCCATACAGAGTCTCAATAAAGGGCACAGAGCATGAATGTAAGCTCATAAAACTATTGCCTGTGCTGCAGAGTGCTCACAGACAACATAGCTGAGCTCTGGGAACTGAGCACACAGCAGTGAACCCCCAGAGAGTATTCCCTGTGTGGTCCATGCAGCTTTGTACCATGCTCAGTAAGGTGAAAGAACATACTGTGCACTTAGGAGGAATAGTTAAAGTGAAAATCATAAAACAGAATGTGGATTTTGAGTAAGTCCTTGCTTTATTAGTCTTATGGTCCAGCTCACTTTGAAAAAAGTTTGAATAAAAGGAAGCAGTCAATGCTTTGCCAAACACCGTCCAGCTAAATTCATGGTCCCACTGAAATGTTCCTCCTGCTATGAAACAATCCCATTAAAGGTGTCAGAGTCCTATCTGATTTTTATATAGGAATAATCGCTTTTGAAGTCCCATTTTTTTGCTGGTTATCTCTGTAGGACTGGGGAACCAGTGGGATTAGTGCATCTCAAGAACATGATGGAAACAAGGATTTCTTTCTTAAGCAAATACTTAATTTAAATCCAAATGAGCAGAAATAAAGTCTTTATTTCTGAATGTTTCAATACATCCAAGCCCACAACAGAAAAATGAGAAATCTCACAGTTGTTAGCCATTAGACAAGTCCTTTAGCATTCCCAAGGAAAGGAGAGCATAGAAGTCATGAGACAGCAAAGATGAAAAAGCAAGCTGAAAATGTTTAATGAAAAAGTGAGGGTGCTGGTAGAAATGAAATAATGAGTAAATACAAACTGTTCCAGGCCTTCAGGCCATATAAGTGAGTAAATTTTTTATTGCTCACAGCAGAAGTTGTAAACTCTTAACCTGCCTTTCCCCTTGAATATACCACTGGAAAAAAAATCCCAGTCATTTTTCTGCTTTGGAAAGAAAAAAGGGAAAGGGAAGGGGAAGGGGAAGGGGGAGGGGAAGAGGAAGGGGAAAGAAAGAAGGGAGGAAGGGAGGAAGGAAGGAAGGAAAAGAGAAAGAGAGAAAGAGAGAGAGTATGAGAAATAAAGGAAGGAAGGAAGGTGATGGAAGGAAGGTAAAGGAAGGAAGGAAGGAAGGAAGGGAAGCAGAAAAGAGAAAGAGAAAGAAAGAAAGAGAGAAAGAGAGAGAGAAAGAGAAAGAAAGAGAAAGAAAAAGAAGGAAGGAAGGAAGGAAGGAAGGAAAGAGAGAAAGAAAGAAAGAAAGAGAGAAAGAAAGAAAGAGAGAAAGAAAGAAAGAAGGAAAGAGAGAAAGAAAGAAAGAAATGCCTGTATTGCTTCAGCTAGCCCTATGTTAATTAAGATTGTTTCTACCTTCTAACAAGCTACAAATGAAAGTTGGCTACTTACTTTTACATCTGGAAAGTCTGATGAGTGACAGACCTCCTTTTCTTTTTCATGTATTGCACTCACTAGGATCATAAAAAAGAGTGAATCTTAATAATCTCATTCACAGAAGAAGAGTGAATTTTCCAGAGTAGTTAATCATACTGCTGATTCACTTCATGATTATAGCATTATGATACTAACTGGTCAGAGAAGGTGACAGTGCAGAAGAGTTAGAGAGCTACTGAGCAATATTGACATGGATTAAATGATGCCAGTCTTGTATCAGTTACAAACGTCTTCAAAGCTTCTTTTAGGAAAATTTATTCATTTAGTTAAAATTTCAGTGTTTCATTTGAATGTCATTTGTCTCAAGAATCATTTAAAAATCCTTGGAGAATTGAAATTCACTTTTTTTCTTTGAGCAGTTTTAGATATATCTCCAGTCCAGATGAACCTACAGGTGGGGCTGTGGCTTCTGTTGAATGATATGAATTGCTATGAGAAAGTAGGATAAGAAAGCTGGATGCCACAAAAACATAGAAGAGCTTTGAGTAAAGAGGAGAAATTTTATCAGTATGAAAACACTGCAATATGGTTAAAGGAACAGTGACTACTGTCAATGTAATAATGGTAGTAAATCTGTTCATAAATGACTAAGCAATAACAAGAAAGACGACTCTTCTTGAAGAATGGTGTTAAATGTCAAAACAGCCTTCACTTAGTCCTCTTGGAGAGATATCTCTAGTCGCTGGAGCTGGCTTTCATGTGGCTGATATTAATACAGTAATTCTGGATTCAAACCTTCGTGACTGAGAGCAGCCTTTGGCCTGATAGCATGTAGAGGGAACACATGAAAAAGTAAAAAGTTTAAATAAACAACCAAAAACACTTCTAAGATATTTCCTTGTGGATAGATTTAATTATACAAAACCAGTTGGAGGTAAAAGGAATCTCAGTAAAACAAGATTTTTTTTCTTGGCTGAAACATTTTTATATTTGAACATGGTTAATTACTCCTAAAGGATTTTATTATTAGGGGAGCAACACAAGTAACAGCTGCTGCTATTGTTAGTTATAAAATGATTTCCATTATAAACCCCAATTTTCCCATGGACAAAATTTGCTAGAAATTCACTTTTTTGACTGCAGTGTTCCACTCTGACTTTCTGAAAGTCTGGATGCAAATGATTTAGACATTTTTGTATATGAGAAATCTGTATTAGAAAAGCACTTGCGCAATTTTTTCCCCCTCCAGACTGACCAACCACTGAATGGCTGTAGATTGTGTTTTGAACTGGAATTACTTCTCACTGAGAGGCACTGTATAGCTTTGTTCTGGATAAAGCAGACTTTGGGTTGAGCAAGTTTTAAGCATTCAAAAATTTGAAATTTGAGTAGATGGTACAGAAGAAAAGACTTTTCCTCTGATCATTAAGCGGCTAGTCAAAAACCCATTAGAGAAAATGCAAAGCCTTTAGCTGGTTTTGGTGGGCACTGGCTTGAGGTTTAAATGTTCCACTCAGAAATAATAAGCAGTCTGTGAGTTTAACAAGGACCAAGGTAATCCTTAGAAAAACTCCAAATTGTTATACGCAACTGAGGCGCTGGGGAGAAAAGACCATCCTTTCCTGGCTCCAATACTTTTCTCTCCAAAGCAATGAATTCCTGAACCCAAAACATAACGCAAGAAATCCTGAGGTCCTCATTTTTCTACATAAGTTTTCCACAGATTGTCTTTAGCTGCTTTCTCATCATAATGCTTAAGTAGCTGAAACAGTTGAAGTCGGAAACCTGTAATGTAAGGTATTTGTTAATAGCCGAACCCATTCCCATAAAGGGTTTTCTTGCAGAAAAATTAATGGCCTGTTGAATGAAAGGGAAGTCCAGGATTTAGAGAAGAGCACCATTTTGTGGGGGTTCCTCACATACCAGAAGGCAGGACGTAATTAGGACTACGTTCTTGTGGGAGGATCAGCCACCCATAGAACCTCTGCATTTTGCCTGAGAAAAAGATGTGCTGAAAATAGGTTGAAAGAAGCAACTCCCTGGAACAACTGTGCAAGTGGACTCAGGAGATTTCACCTACACCGTTTCCATCTCAGTATGTCTGTCCAATGTCCTGTCCAGATTCTCATTTTGGACAGTATTTACCTGAAACAGGCTATATTGCATAGGGRCATGTAAGTGTTTATAGGCATGGCGACCTTCCCAGTGCCACCAGCTGGCAGATATATTCAGAAATATTTTGAAACATTTTTGAAATATTTTGAGAGCTTAAGGATATGGTAAAATGCCACTTCTGCTCTGAAAGCCACAGGATTACAAAAGCTTCTACCAAGGAACAGGACCTGCAGATGGTGTCTGGACAATTAGTTCCAGATTGTGGAACTTGCACGTTTTTATCTGTAAGAGGGCCGGTGGGGTGTTTCAGTCGAAAAGAGCTTCAAAGACTGAGCTTCAAAATAAAATAAGACAATTACATGCAAAAATGTTCACTAATGCACTCAAGCCCTCAAAAGTGGGGGAATAACCTGATTACAGTTAACATATAATTTAATAGTCATATACCTGATTTCGAGCTAAATTGCAAAGAGTAACTTGCAGCTATAAATGATTCCCTTGGTCTTTTAGACACGTGTATCATATTTAGGGCCAAAAAAGACAGATTCCATAAGTGTCATTGATATGAGTAAAGGCAACAAAAGCTTTACTTAGGCAGCATGCTGTAGCTCAGACAGAGGAAGAAGAAATAGTGAAAATATGTTGGTTTAGATAGGAATTTAAACAGGTTTTTATCAATAATTATTAATGAACCACTTATGCTTTATTACTATTAATTAATACAGTTGAAATTCTCACACTTGTACATGTACATCACATATGGAAAGTATCAATTTTCAATATATTCCTGTTGTGAAAAATTAGRAAATTGTTGACAGCATGTTATTAAATTACCTTATTACACAGAAGAAAACTGCTATAAACTTTATAAAGAAAAAAGTAAATAAAACATATCTATCACTATCCAATCACCTCCAAAGTATATTAAAATAGAAACAAAAATATAAAACATTACAACGTATGTTCCTCTTTTGTCCTTCCCAAAAGGACCATATGGTAGATGGGTGTATTTGGCATCTGTATATTTAGGTATATAAAATAAGAATATAAAGCTTGCTTCTTCAAGATGTTGGCAAAAAAGATCCTGGAAAAAGTAATTAAACACATACTTGAATGGCATGTTTGAAGTAAAGCTGTAGACTTACTTTTAAACAGTTTTGGCTGTATTTTTCAATAGTTTAAGCTAAATTATTCAACACTTCGTGTGATCCAGATTTTACTGAGCAAAACTACATCACAGATATTTTTTKGATTTTATTCTGAATTGTCCTTTTTTCGCCCTAGCATTTGCATTCAAACACCTCTCTGGAATGTGCACAATTCTTCCAGAAAAACGTAGCTGTTGGTGGGAAGTCCTGCTCTCGAGGGAAGTGTTGATCCGTCATCTAACTGTAGCCAAATTCATACTGGGCTTTGAGTATCAGAATAGCAACATTGATCTGGACATTGTGTTCTGCAGGGAAACCAGTAAATGGAGTGTGGGGGTAAGCCACCTGTGTTACTAAACTCTTGGCGTGCTAAATTTTGAAATGTCTAGAGCTTTTCCAGTGTGACTGACTTTCTCAATATATTGAGCAGCTGCAGTTAAAAAAATAAGTACTTATGAATGAATGAAGATGCCCAGATCAGACCCATGTTCATTAAAATGGGACACAGTATTCTGATTCATCACAGAAAGAGATGAAGATTTTTATCCCAAATGTTACTTAGGCTGAAGAGACACCAGAGTTACAGTTCCTTTTAAAATGTCTGCCACAGTAGAGATACGTTAGGTGATGAAGATCACACCACAAAGTATTTCAAGCTTTCTGCTTTCCACATTCATCTTTGTTCATGCATGCTTCTTCTAAGTGATGAGTTGATGATTCGCACTGGACGCGAAGTCTAGGCTAAGGTACGTGAACGCTACTGTCTCTTCAGCTTATGCTTGTTCAACAGTTTGCCCAAGATACGTATGGCCTAAAAGGTGTGTGTGAATAGCTATTGTAGATTTCTTTTGCAAGATTTACAATACTTTTTTTTGCTCTAGATGGACACTTGAAATCTAGGAATGCAAGACATATACCTTGGTTGCCAGCAAATTCAGCTGAATGTCTATGGCATTTGTTAATTAGCAAAGAATTTAGGAAGTAGCTCCTGTAAAACTAAAGAGAAGAGGGTACGGCGTGTGTTTACTTTGCAGGCTTTCCATCTCTGCCTGTTACTCCAGTGTCTGTTAAGATATGAAGACCAAAATTTCCTAGAAAATTAAATGTTAAAAAATTTGTGCGTAGTTATGGTTTTGCTTAGAACTGGAACTGGCTGAAAACCGGACAAAAATACTTTATATCTACCAATACTGAAAAGAAATGTTTAATAGGCTTTATTTCTTCCCCCTAAAAAAATCAAGAGTAACTCAAGTAAAATCTTTTGAGCTGTAGTAGTCACAGCTAGTATAAATATGAGGAGAAGCAGTTCCTCAGAATGAAAAAGAAAAGTGAATGTAGTGTATCATCTGGCTTAATCATTGAGTCTGGTATGGAAAATTATATTGTCAGTGCCAACAATCATAGAAAAGTGTGTTTCTCTGAAACATTTGTGAATGATCCATTGAAAAATCTGGCTGTGGAAGGATAGTAAAATACCTGTACATCAAATATTCATAGCTGTGTATGAGGCATCTGTTAGACTTCCATATGGCTGAATAATAGGACAACTTATCAGCATGAACGTAATCAGTAAAACAATAATCCATTTTCTCTCTTTTTTGTCTGCTTTTTTTTTTTCTTTTTATCTTCTTTTCTCGTNCCCCCCAATTTTCTATTGAATTCAATTAAGATTCAGAAGTGTGCCAAACTTGGATAGTTTTTTTTTTTCTTTTAATAAACAAGTTTGGTGGCCTGGCAGCTCTTCCCAGACTTGCCCCCTTCCGCTGTATTTTTGGTTCCGTCTTTCAGCAAATCAAACAGTTGACATGAAAGGACATCAATCATAGCTATTCCTTGGGATGTATAAAATATGTACATTCCAAGCCTCTTGAACAGCATTAAGCAGCTGTGGTTAACATTCAAACTACAAATATGTTAAATATATTTTGAATTTTGCAACATTTGCTATTCCAGTCATTAAATGAACTTTGCAGGTGTTCAAATACACTGCTAATCCTGGGGTTTTTGCTAAGACTGTTAGCAATATTAAACTGAAACTCTGAAACCCAGGCACACTAAATAAGCTAAAAAAAAAATAAGTGTTGATAAGTGAGTTGAGTTATGCTACAACCGGAATATTTGCTGAAGAGGAAAAAATAAAGTCGCTTAAAAAAATCTCAGCGGCCTGATTTTAAGTGTAGTACCAGATTCAACCGCTCTATGGGTCCTCCTGTTTCCCTTTCATGTAAACACATTTCTTCTTAAAGAAATACAAATCCCTGAATATGTTTCTCATCACTATGTTTTTTATTGAAGCTCTTTTTGTTAATGCTAATCTCTAATATTTTCATTGTCATAAGCCATATGCAATGCAAAAGTGACAGGGAAAAGCGCTGGTTCCCATCAAGGGAAATGCCAGATTTTCATTCACTTCAGGAGTATGCCACAGAGTTATTCTCAATGTTAAAAACACTCTGCACTTACTTCCCCTTATAATTTATCTTTGCAACCTCTCACCCTAAAAAAAAGAAGATCCATAAACAGCAACAAAGAATCCCTAAACTGAATCATGTGCTTATTTGAATAGGGACAATTAATTTGGTAAACTGGGACTTCTAAACAACATGTAAACCCTAAAGGGATAGTTTGGTCATTTTGAAATGCAGCCATTTCTGGTAGGAAACTTACACGAGCAGCCTCCTAATGAATACAGAAAAAATGCATTTTGGTGGGCATGTTTTTATGGCACAGGAGATAAAGAGTGAAAGGTGCCTGCTGTTATTCCTCTGAAGTGCAGCAAACTCTGCAGTGCAAGCGCTGGTCAGGAAGCCAAGGCCTTAAGTATAATTTGTCTTCTCCCATGGAATTCCCTTGTTTCTGGTCTGTTTGCTCTGGCTTGTGCTGCAATCTCTGTCTGCAATGGGAGGAGAAGTGGTGACAGGCCAGGGGGATTGCACCTGGCCCAGTGAGGTGCAGCCACCCCTTGGTGGGCAGCAGAAGCAGGCAGAGAGCATTAGCAGATGAGAAATCATGCTTCCCACCTCGCACCAGGCCAACCCAGCCAAAAAACCCTATATGCTACCCGTAACACCCAGACTCCTGCTCCCTTGTCCAGTTAGATGACAAGATCCCCCTTCCTGGGATTATATGTTCGTATTAAGTGGGTTGCCAAGTCTTTGCTAGAGCTGTTTACCACTGCAGTACAAATGGGCACTAGACCGCAGGTGAGCATGAGGGTTTTATGGAGAACAATGCTTAGGACCAATCCAGGCACAAATTTTCTCCTGAAAGAGAAGACAGAGTGTTGCTCAAGGAATACTCCTCCTTACTGTAGGGTTTCGCTCCTTCACATTTGCCGTCTCAAGTTCTGACATGATCTGACATCGCTTAGGTTGTGAATGTATGTAATTTTGTTAAGTCATTTGAAGAAAAAGTTAGAGGACTGTGAAAACACATGGAACTATATCTTTTTAAACCAATTGATTACTAAAGGCATAATTTCATACCCAGAATAGCCTTCCTAGTTTTTTATCTTTTTAGCACAAATAACGGAACAGTACTACAATAAATTTAGGATTTATAGCTGCTGCTTTAAAGCCAGCCTTTAAGTACCATTTTTGTTTATGGTTTTAATAAGGTCATTTAGTTGAAAAAGAAGTTCAAACTTGTATGCAGTAGCCATGTGACTTGTTTAGTCAATCACAGCACAGGATATTTTAAACCCATTTTACAATGGTGTATAAAAGCTTGTCTCAATAACCATCTGGAGAATATTGAGTTTCATAACTGGTAGGAATTATTCAATATCCTCCTCCCCACAGGAATAACAATTTCAAAATCTTCAAAGACTGATATCTAACTGGAGAAAAGGTATTTAATGTTGTTAAAACTGGAAATTGTCTAGAACTAAATAACTCTTTTTGATCTACCTGAAAAACGACTTTGTAGGCCAGGGAAATAGTTTCCCCAACTGTCAAGTTTTATATATAATCAGCATTTCTTTCTCTTTTCGTCATTGAATTATTTATTCCGCAGCAACGCCAAAAATGTCCTTTTCTGACTGGGGCTTAGGATACCAAGTTGATTAAATTAATGGGAAAGCTTTTGTTTTTCTTCTCAAAACTTGTAAAAAGAGCTTGCCTTTTTTGTTCTCCCATTTGGGACTAGCTTACTGGCAGTCTTATGCATGTTCACAGGGTCATGATGGTGAAAAGGAAACTTTCCTCCTAATGCTAAGGACCACTTCTGAGTAAGGAGGCAGAATTGTGCTTTTCAAGGCGGGAGGTGCAGCTGTGCTGAGGTCAGCGGAGAACCTGGATCCCACCGAAGGATGCCGTGGGCGGCTGGAGGTTGGGGCAGCAGCCACTGACACCCTGGTGCTGGCGGGTGTCTCCTCTTCCAGCATGGGGGAGGGCTATAAGTTTCATACTACTGAATCCCACACTGTTCCTCAAAGACTGCTGAAATCACTATTTGTATATATGAAGGATGCCTTTTACCAGAGCATACATGGTACATCCCACATACAAACCTGCCCATAGTCTATTCCTTTGCAAGCTTGCTTGGTGCTTACAAACTACAAAGTCCTGTCCTGCTGAACTCAACCAGCAAAGCATCATGTAGTAATCTGTATTTCTGAGACAAAAAAACTCCCACAACAGACAATGCATTAGAGAGGTAAATTACATTTTCCCCATCTATGGTGGGGAAATGAAACACTAAAAATTTTGAAAGAATAACCATCCCTTAACGAATCAGACTCCTGAAGCACAATACGATGCAAAGACTACACCTCAGAGAGGGGTTTAAAAAGGAAATGACATGTTAATAACTGGGCCGCACACAAAAACTGCTTAAGATTTACACATCTCAGTGCAATCCCTTCTCTTCCCCGAATCAATTACCAATGCTGTCTTAGAGTCTTGAGCAAAAACCGTCTCACTGAAAACACACCAGTGCATGAACTTTTTTTTCTTTTTTAATTTGAGTGAAGACTTTTTATCAATATGAAAGGATGGTAACCCCCAGAGTAAACACTTATCTGTAAAATAGAGATTATGCACTTAATAATGTTTAATATTTTGGCATCTCAAACCTCCTGTGTAGATCAGTCTGGGAGAGTGGTGTTTATTTTCTTGCTACATGTGAAAGTTCATTCTCAGTATCAAGTTTGTTTGGTCCACTAACTTTGTTAACCTTTGCATTTACTTCTGTATTTGATGGCCTTTCATGAGCAGCCACTTTAGTAGCTAGGATAGAAACAGTTACATCAGGGTTAGAGGTCATAGCCATTATGGGATTTCAACTTAAAACAGTCACTGCTTTAGGGGGATCACAGTATGTTTATGATTAATTATTTTCTTTGTGAGAGTTTCTATGAACAAGATTATTATAGTAATATATAAACCATCTGGGTAACCTTTAATATCTACCTACTTTCTTGATGAAACAATAATCAAGACTTTGTGAAAAATCGCTCCCTACCTAACTGGATGCTACCAGAGCAACAGTGCTTTCCTCTGCCTCTTCCAAGGAATTCCAAGGAAGGATAAGTGGGGAAAAATCTACACCAAGTGCAAGTACATTTTTAACAGAACACAATTCTTTGCAATTGGATGCAAATTTAAGAGCTGTATAAGTTTTTTAATGACATACTTCTAGCTTTTAACATATTTTAAAAACACACATGCAGATCAAATTTTCTGTGTAAGTTGATTTTTATACACTGCTCCAGAATGTATTTTATTGAAGTCAAAGCACCAAATAACATTTTAAAAAACTAATAAAATTATATTTATATCTTTAAGAAATACATTCCCAATCACATGGTTCAGCTTCACAGTGCTCAAGAGACACTGAAATCATTGCTTAGAAACAGTATTTGCTGACTTCACCAGGGTAACAGTTTAATCCTTAAAGTAATCAACTTTCACCCTCTTCTTGGGTCTTTCGACTTTTAAGTTCTCACTAGTCTTTTTGAGAAAAACAGCTCTAGGAGACAGCTATTATTCTCCTCCATGAGATAGTCCACTTCAGACAAGTAATATCATCTTCTGTTTACACTCATCTGAAACAAGTGCACAGGGTCACCCTCTACACTCTGATGTTTTACCAAAGCAAAAGGAAAGGATCTGCAGCAGGACACAACAGAACTCCGAAACCCGAATAACCTGGGAAGCAGACTTTGCATGCCTATTTATTTCTTGCATTTGATCCTCCTGAAAAGAAATCCCAATATCATGTCCTCAAAGCATTTCACATAGGCTGAAGCACTGTAATAGAGAAGTCAGCTTTGGACAGTATTTCCTTTTGTCTGTTTTTAAGTCAGGGGCCAGATCCTCAGCTGGTGCAAACTCCATTGACCTCAGCTCGTCCCTTGACTTGAGGAGCTGAACATCATATTTAGTAAGTACATATTAACGTTTTCAGGAGGAAAAAATATTGAAGCAGTTTAGAAGAAAAAAAAAAAACAAACCTACAATGGTTTTCTTAGCATAGTCCTAGCAGGATGGCAACCAAATTATAGGAACAAACCACAATACGTATGCAAAACAAAAGTCCTCCACAATTAAATCACTAGCCCTAAAATCTACTGGCTAAACAGCAAGGAAGCCAAGTGAGCTACACAAATTACCCTGGCTGAGAGTCTGAAGCAGTGATTCTTTCTGCAGCCTGCATCTCAGAAAAACCTACAAAAACTCTGCATTATGCCCTGCTGCTTTCCAAAGCCTGACTTTGGCTCCTGTGAAAAAGTATCTATTCAAAGAATTGCTTGAGCTCCAATGACTCTCCAAGCTCAAAATAACAGTTGCACACCACCATTTTGAAACAACTAAAACCCTCTGCCTTCAGGGAAGAAATACACATTTTGACTCCTCGTGACCCACTCATTGACTGACTTGTCTGCTCTGTTCAGCCTCTGCTGAGTGATGTGGTCATCCGAAATAAGCAGGGAGCTGGCTGCCAGTGCCAGCAGCCTGTAATGAGACCTCTGAAAGCAAGAAAGAGAATCACAGTTTGGTTACAAACCCCTCAGCACATGGCTAGCCCTGAAAGATATATTGAGGAGCACAAACTTCAAAACAAAAGCCCTCAGTAATTTAATCACTGGCCCTAAATCTGCTGGCTGCATGGTAGTTGACCAAAAAGTTTCCAAAATATGTGTCCAGAGGATCATCTTACCAGTCACTCACCCCAGCTACAACCAATGAGGCTGTTAAAAGAAAAGGTTTCAGCTGTATACTATCACATCATCTGACACCTTCCCTTTTTACTGATGTTGTACAGAAAGCCTTGAAAATACATGTAGAGTGTGTTTCTTTTTGATAACTATAAATCACTGTTGGACACCAATATAGCATTTTTTGGGAATATTTCCACCACAGAGTAGCTACTCAGGTACTTCACTATGCTGAAGAGAGAACATAACTTCTTCACCCAGCTAGACAGGTGCCCTTTGCTACCTGACCTAAATATCTCCTCTCCTTGGCTGAATAACACAGAGCGCAGAAGCCGCTTGTATAACTGTTTTCTGACTCATGCGTGGGGTATGTCTGACAACTCAAGGGATCACTCTGCAGTTTCTAGGACCACACCCAGAGGGAAAACCTTTTTTTTTTGCTACAGCCATGCTTGAATTAGGATTGCTGTTTATCGCTGCTTCTCTAAATTGGTTTTAGGTATTTCAATTCGTTCAAATGCTGGCATCAGGTCCCCAGTTGCCCATTTCCTCTATGGGATGTGACCCTATTTTCTGAAACCCCTTTGATATTGCAATTACACTTTAACCATAGGAACTCTCTGCCTATTGATTTTGGTGCCATTGGCAACACAATGAAGTCCAGCTACTCACTCAAAACTGTACTATCATTTGGTAGCTCGAAGTTTGCTGAAAACACTTGGTAGGGATGTATACTACATCACTGATTAAGCATTCTTGCTCAGTCTCTCTTTTTTCTCTGAGATTGTGTCTTAATGCATTTATAGCTAATAAAGTTTTGAGCAGGGCTGCGGTGTTAGGAACAGGCTATCCGCCCTGAGCATATTCATCACAGTCTCAACCCAAACACTGACATGTGCTGTCAGTCACAGCAAATGCACTCTTTCCCTGCTCTCTTCTCTTTAAGCGTGCTCTGTGGTGACCAGCATCACCTCTGCCATCACTCCTCCGGTTGCTGCATGCCAAAACTGAGGGCAGAGTAGTTCTCCTATACAATAATTTCTGACAAAAGTGGTGGCTATCCTTGAGGTGTAGGTATGGAAGAAAAGAGAGAGATTCTTCTTGTGGGGCCAGGTGTTACCTCTTTATTTTTACCTCTGTTGGGTAAATTACTACAGCTTAGCTGGAATCAGTGGGATTTTGACTGCTTGCACCAGCTGAGGATCTGCCTTAGCCTGTGAGGCTGCTCCAGCCCATTTCTCTGTCTGATTCTAAACTAAAGGATGAAGCCAGGGAATCCCATTTTTCCCTCTGTTAATAATGAGATTTGCTAGGGACAGGGGAGACAGTGTTCCTCCTCCCTGGGAGGTGTCCTTCCTCTTGCAGGAAGCCCTGGGACAGGGGAGGCACAGAGCTGTGTGCAGGACTCGTGTCCCCCACGGTGTGTGGTGAGGAGTCATGCCACCCTTCCGAGCATGTCTTAAAACTGCAACACAACTTGCTGTTTGGCACAGGAGCCAACTTTGCTTCTTTGCATAACACGGGATTGGGCACATTACAGGGAATTAAAACATAATCCATTACTGTGATAATACACTAATACACACCCAGCAGCTGCCTCAGCAGACCTCATAAACCACAAACGGCCCTCGAAGTGGTACTCTAAACACTGCTGCTCCGTACCAAGCGCTCATGGTTTTTCTCTTCCCACTCCTCCTCAGGGCTTTCCATCACGCCGCCATGCCCCTCTCAGATCATATCCACCCTCCTGCTCATATCCTGGTTGTGAGGCACTCTACCTTCTGCAAAGCTTATTTTAGAAATCCTGTCACATCCTGCCCACTCTATTTTTTATCCGGCAGAGGAAGACTTGACACTCCAGTTTCTAGTAAAGCAGCGGGGGAGACCATTTGTTTCTTACCACTATATTTATTATGTTCAGTCTGCTGAGGGAGGTAGGAGGAGTGAGCAAAAGCAACACTCACTCCTGTTCCCAAGCGATGTCAACTGCTCCTACTTGGCAGCTGCTAAGCCATCCTCTCCGCTGGATATTAAAAGATCCTGCCACTTTTCTGCTGTCTTAGAAACCCTGATGAGGACTTAAAAGGTGAACATGTGTTCCTACCCTGAAGTCAGCCACAGTTTCTCCTGGTGGCAGCGTTAAAATGAACCTCAAAGAAACTTTCCTGAAATTAAAATGAGAGCTGTGCTCAGAGGTCTCTCCAGAGGTCGAGCCAGTCACCTCCTAACACAAAGCAGGCCCAACCGCGCAGGGTTGTCACTGGAGAAACAGCTTCTCAGGCGGTGCAAATTTGACAGATCTCTGCTGACTGGACTGCGGCAAGGCTGACAATTTACACCAGATGAGGGCCTGCCCTAGAGCCCCTGAAGACACGGCCCGAGAGCGTACCCTGGAAAACCACGGCTGCTGTGAGAGCTCTCTCCTTGCTGGCTGACGGTGAGGTAACTGCCTTCCTACGCCGACGACGAAAGGCAGCTTAGTAAATCTGTGAGCCCAAAGGCAGTAGAGGCTTACAGGCACACAGGGAGAGCTGGAGGGGAGGAGATGCCTGCGCCCGAGCACAGGTAGGAAGGATCAGTGCGTGCTGCAGCAGCACCCCTCTGGGGAGCTGCGCTTCCGAGAGATGAGGAGCCCCCTCCTGCTGCTGCCCCGTCAGTTTGGCCCACATTGGGCACACGCTGTTTTGTAGGGTGCGGTACAAGGCGCGATGCCATCGCCCCAGCTTTCCAGCCCTCCTGCAACCCGGGGAGGAGCTGCTGCCTTTTTGGCTCAGGTGACCAGAGATCATTCAAGGTCTTGCTGGGCTGTGTTTGTTCAGAGAACAAATTGACAGGGTGACCCAGGTATTTATTTGGTGTCGTTCTCTTCTGCCACGGAAAATGGGCAATGCTCTATTTCTCTGCACTCCACGGAAACTAATAGGAGCAACCAGCTTTCTTCCCCAGAAATCTACCTCTGACTTGACAACAAATGCAGTGCCCAGAAGAAGTTATTTCTCTTGACTTTGTTCCAGTGAAATGCTCACTGCCTCTTCCCTTGCCTGCGTCTGCCTTTCTGCACCTTGCAAGACATGCACATGTCCCCTTAATCAGGTGCAGTTTACAGCCAGGCGTAGGGCTGCGGTGTGCTTTAGCTTCTGATTAGCCTTGCCTTTGGGCCCGGTGCTCTGGGTGGCAACTTCTCGCTGCTTTTGGCTGAAACTGGACTAAACCAGAAGAGGCTGCTTTTGCTTCTTTCTCTTCATAGTAGCTTAGTGAAAAATTAAACAAACACAACCATCAAGAATGAAAAAGAATAGGTGAGGAGAAGGAAATCTCCCAGATCTTCACTGACCACGGAGGGGAGATTAATTTGAATGTTGAAACTGATTTGACAGCATTTTCACAACAGAAATAAATACAAGACTTGAGTTTTTCAGTTTTAATTGATATACTTCCTAGGTGCTGAAAGATATCTATTTTAATTTTGTAATCCATCTGTCATTCTTCAATAACTTCTGTTATAAAAAAGAGGATTTATTATGTTTCGTATTTTCAAGGTGGCATGTCTGGCTCACAGTGATAAAGTGATGTTCATTTTATTGTGAACATGAACATCCTGAACTTTATTCTGTTATGAATTCTTGCACTACAATTTTTTCTATGGTAGTAAAAGTGATCAAAGTGACTCCACGGCTGCTTGTCTGATCTTTTTAATTCTATGTTTTCTTTTTAAGTTCTATATTTAAGTAAGAATTAACATAGGGCCTAGGAAGATATTTGATTCAAGTTCAGCAAAAGCTCTCTGCTCAGTCAGTCTTACTGTTTGTACTCTGAGTTGTTTAAGGGAACTCCATAGCCTGAGATGGTGCGGTACCAGCCTTGAGACAGACAAGACATCCCTATCATAAACAGCTGGTGCTCCAGACAGAAAATCCCAGAGTGCACCATGGGTTAACTAATAAAATAATCTATTAGAAAAAGACCATCAATTAATTTTAAAACTCAAGTAATTTAATTTTTTCAAAAAAAAGTTCTTAAACTTATATACGCACATTGTGCTATGAAACCTGCAAATAGAAAAGTAGGCTCAGTTCTTCCAAGGCTGTGGGCTAAGACATATTCAAGATATATTAATTAATGTTATACCCAGCCACCTGATAACTTTACTCTCACTTAGGCTCCTAACCACAGCAGCAACCAGCGGGGAGTGGCAGCTCTCCAAGCATTGACTAGAGGCAGCTTAAGTACACAGCAGCAATGTTAGGTTTCTCTTGCTCAAGAACTAGAAAACTTCATAAAGGATGCATTCATTCTACTAAACCAGTCATTTGCCTGTCAAAATTTGCTGCATCTTTCACTTGAATAAATAAACATGACAAAAAATCAAAGAGAAAGAAACGGTGAGCAATACCCGTTCTAAGAATTACTTAGGTTACGCCATGAGCTTAGCTTTCTACTGTCCTAAAAAAAAAAAAAAAAAAAAAAAACCAAACAAGTCAAAATAAATCCAAATCTAAAAACAGGAGAGCATGGTGAGGACAAGAAGACCTATCAACTCAGCCAATATGGGATATTCACAGTAATAAAAAAGCCTACTTGATGATTTTCTTGTATTCCTCTAGACTTAAGGCTTTTTCTGTCCCATTTAGAAGCACACCTAATGTTTCTCTCAGAAGCCACTTACAACTTTGCCAGACTTCAGCCCATTAGGCTGAAATTCTCTGTGCCAGGACTCTGCCTCACATTGAATTTATTTTGAATGTTTCAGCTGAAATGGGTTGGTGGTTTGTTTGAGCAAGCTTATTGAAAATATAACTTAGTCAGGAGGCAGGGTAATGATCCAACTCGCTCCTCTCCCTGCTCGCAGAGGCTGACGAATGGTGAGCAGGAGCTGGTGGAAGGGCTTTGACCACAGCTCAATAGTACTCCAGCTTCCCCAGGACGGTGCAGTGCTCCACTGGTCCTCCCAAAAAGGGAAAATCAAAGTTACCGTCAAGTTAATACATCATAAAGTACACATCTATACATCCATATATTTATTTATGTATAACAAAATACACTTGGAATCCCACCTGGAAACCAGGTCAACTCTAATAGTCATTCTAGAGCAAGGTCTGTTCATAGGCTTTATAAAAAAAGCAAAATGTATCTCAGGTTTCTGGATTAGGAAAGCAATATCTCATGAAAAATGTGCAGTTATAGGAGCTGTGGAAGCAGAAGGGTTGCAGCAAGAGACCAAAGTTTGTTAGCTTCCATCTCAACAGATGGCGAAGTAGACAAAATCTGACAACATAATGAAAATTTTGTAGATATTAACATCGATTTCTAACACTTTTTGTACTATCTTGTTCACATTCCAATTTTATACCTTTACTGTGTAGATCTATGTAAGCACATTTTACAAGCTCAAGTATTTGTAATTTGGTGTTTACAAGATGTAAAATCTAAAATTTACAGAATGTAAAAGATTCTAAAAGATTACATTAAACGGATCCAAGATGTAGCTTTTATGATCATTCATATTAGTAAACCAGTAAAAGTTCTGTTTGTTCAATGTAAGAGTTGGAAATGGATCATGCAGCCAGTATCAGACCATGCTGTAGAATGTCAAATGAAAACACAAAGAAATCTACAAAATCCTTGGTGGACACACACACCAAAAAATCTTTTCTATAGTAGATATGCCATAAAAGAAAATTGTATCTTATTATTAAATTTTTATAATGCAATTACAGATGAGTATTAGGCATGTTAATTAAAACCGTTTTTTTCTTATAACAAGTCATAGTAAGCTTCTTAATGAATTTGCTCTATGTCTAGCTATACTAGTCAAACATGACAAATAACATAAACAATGAGAGGAAAGAAATGGTCACCATTTATAAAACTGTAACTATTGTAGTACAGCAATTTCTGTTTCTTACTCAGAAGTGCCTGACATTTAACACGAGAAGTATTAACTAAAAGACTTTTGTTTTGAAAATTCCAAATACGTAAGCAGTATCACTCTAGTCATGGTCTATTTAAAGCACAATAACAATGTGATTATTGTGGTATGGCCAAAATTTACAAAGTGAAATCATGACATTTCTCCAGACTTTGTGAATCAATTTGGGATCTTGTATTTACCCAGTATAACCTTTCAGCCGATTAGTTCAGCTGCAAAAGTCACATGAGAGCTAATTGAATTCCAGCACAGTCTCTAACAGGTGCATTTTATAACATGTCAGATCCCACAGTTAAATGATTAAAGGACAGCTCTCTACTGGGTTTCCAAGTAATAAACACCTATTTTCGATATAGAAAAAAATAGAGAGGCTATACCAGCTGAAATAACCTACAAACCAGCTCTACTTGTGCTTATATATCTCAGTGGAAAGCACACAAACCAACCCGTTTGTCTCTTCCTACTAGTAGAAATTCAGTGAAAAGGAGACCAAAAGTCTCATTTCTAAGATGTTACACCCAAAACATGAAAGAATGGTCTGCTAATCAGATTAGTCTATTGGCAAGACAAAAGCAGTTTGCGCACAGTCTTACTCACATTTGAAACATTATCTCTCACTGCCTTATGGCTAAACTGCTGTGATCTGTTGTGGGCAGAGCTCTGATCAAGATATATTTGACCCTCTTATTTCCATGTCTGTTGAGTGTACTTTCTTAAAAGTAAAACAGGTGTAAGTACAAGCTCTTTCACAATGATCTCATCAGGTCTCACAATCACAGAAGGCTTGTTCAATGCTAGATAGAAAAATGAAACAACCAAAACCCATTAATACACTCAGTGTGAAATTATGATGATTCTTCATGGATTAAGAAAACTTTGTGGAAAAAAATTCAGTCCTGTAAAATGTAAAAAACCATATTTTTTACCTGTTTTCTTGTTTGTCTCTTTGCCTGAAACCTTGCTCATTTTATGACTATCTCTGATCTGGCCTTCCTTTGCTAGCAATGCTGACTCAGCATCCTCATTACGTGCTCAGGTCAGCAAGAGAGCTCTAATTTTCCCCATAAACACATTTTGCTTACCTAAATTTTTCATTACTTACTTTTGCTATCTCATTTTGTTGTCACCCTGAGGATGAATAATATATCGGTACCCTTATTTGCTCCATTTTTTCCAATGGCATTGTCCACAAACACATTCGTGCTTACATGAACTCTTTCTCTTATGTGAAGTAACTGTATGTCTATATTGTCCTGTCAGTGGAAAAAAATAATTTTAGATAAAGGAGAATTACATTAGAGCTTTCTCTGATTTAGGGCTCTAGTTTAATTATGCCAGTTTAAACAAATTCTAGTTTAATTATGCCAGTTTAAGATGCCCCTTTTTCCCACTGTCCAACCCATTAGCAATCAACATATCTAAAAGCACACACATATAACTGTGCCTCGGCTGTTCCTAGCTCCTTAATCTTAACTGTCAGTGAAGGTGGAGTTATTCTAAGACACTGGACTGAACTGGAGCAACAGGGATCCAGCTGTGTCCACCCAGGAGCTGTCCCATGCCACCACAGAGGTGCAACCTCTGGTAGAAGGGCAAGGTAGATAGATGGATGAGAGAGGTAACACCTTGAATGGAACAATAGCATTCACCAGACAGGGCTGGTAAATTTTGTGAAGCTGGGAGAAGAGATTGCTCTGTCTCGGGTTCAGCATCACCTGAAAAAAATCCTATGCAATAACAGTCAAGAAGTACTGAAAGAGAAGATCTCTTAAAGAAAAGCACTTCTACAAAGTATACAGAGATGAAACCAAGTTAATAAACAGATAATTTCAAAGTACACAGGGATAATCTGACTGTTTTCAGGGTAGACTGAGCCCCCAGATTTAACTGAGATCTCACAGGGTTGCTGAAAGTCCGAGGTATTTTCTTCTAATGCACCTGCTGATTACATTCTGGCCATCTTCAGATCCGTAACATGGTCAGCACAGCCACAGTCAATTCACAGTTGCATTTTCTGTTTCACATTTCTAAATAGGTACATATACCTTTATATCCRGGTTTTACTGATGTTTCTTCTCTCAATTTAGTAGGTGCCACCTGTAGAAAGCACCCGTAGCTTGAGAGGAGGAGTAAAAAATTTCCTGTGTGTAAGCAGTACGACCCAGACTCTGCTATATAAATGTCATGGATAGATGACATATTGTCTCAAAATACCCAACAGGTTATATGGCTGTACATACCCACAACTGGAACTCACTAGCTGTGCTAAGGGGGTCCTGGAAGGAGGATTCTCCTGCATCCCTTGCAGAACAGTGATCCAACATTCACATTTGTCTCCTACAACATTCAGGACAGGCATTTGGATTGGTGAAACGAAGGTAGGATCTAATTACTTTTCACAGTGCAATTGATTTCTACTAAGATGAGTTGGTGTATAAAGTTATTTCAAAGTCCTGTTTGTCCTTCAGTGAGAACAGTGTTTCTTCACCCTTCACCCCACTCTGATGGTTCCTATCCATGTTCTCTCGTGTGCCTACCTTTATGCTTCATCTCATGTCTGAATAAAGAATATGTACCTAACCAAGCCAGTATGCCCAAGGAGTTATAAACCACAAACAAATACTATATGAAGAAAAAGTATATTCCAGTCATTCCTGGGCTGATCAAATTCTGTGAAACTGTTTATTAATGGGGGTGTACTCTCTGCATTAATTTTTACAGCTCCTGACCTTGCAGTATGTCATGAAGGCTCCTTGTGTGCCAGGCTTTTGGTGTGAATCATAGCCTGGACCTCCACAGTCTTTCTGATTTGCAATAAAAATCATATATTTTAGAGAAAAAAAGCCCCTCCTCTCTGCATTGACAGTGGAGTATACAATGAGTTCCTTTGAAGAAAAAAAAAGGATTTTTCCTCATTGAATTTTTGGGTTTTTGATGCTGTGGTTAGGATATCAAATAATGAAGGTTATGTTAGGTGCTGCCAGAAATTTAAGAACCCCATAATTTTTTTTTTTATACTGGAAAAATCAGCTTTTTGCATGAGAGAATGGGAAAGCTTATTTTTCTTTGTCAAGCAGGGCAGCCTTTTTTCTTTTTCCCTCTCCCCCCACCCCCTTTGAGGTTCTTCCAGCCAGTTTGCTGTTATCCTTCACACAAAACAGCATCAAAAGTAGCATTCAAAGAAAGGAAGCAGCAAAAGATAAATTGCTGAAAATAAAGCCTGCTACTGGAAAATGTGCTTTCAAAGTTTCTGCAAGACTGTAAAGTCTATTTTTCCCCAGTGATGCTAGACTGTGAGAAAAATGGTATGGACAAACCTGTCTAGAGATTAATCTTTTTCAAAGCTATTGCATACAAAGGTATTTTTACGTAAATGTCATTCATGCTTAAAAAGGTAATCCTTTTAGAATCGCTATGTAGTTGAGAGTGGTATTTTCTTAATTAAGATTTAATTGCAATTTATGTTTATACATATATACACACAAATACTACTTCAAATAATTTTCTCATTAGCAAATAATCCTAATTTTATTTATTTCATGAAAAAAAAGAATATTTGTTCCACAGGAATACCAATACCCCATGTACTTCTTTCTTTTTTGTCTTTTGTGTGGTACAGTATCCTTGAACTTCATTCTGATGTTAATTTATTTCTTTATGAATACTGAAATTGCATCGCCACCCTAGCGCTCTTTGTATACACCCTGTCACTACTAATACGGTACATCTGGGAGTACTGTTGTATTCTAGCAGAATTAACGCTGTCATTTAAGGCGGATGGTAACACAATTTGTGTTGCAAGCACAGTCTGTGGATATGAAGGAACATTAATCTCAGCCTGGTATTTTCAGTAGAGGAAACTGAATTGACAAAAGATTTTCAAACGGCCGTAGTTCATATTTCCTCTTTGAGTGGAAAGGTGCTTTTTTTAATAAAAAAAAGAAAGGACAAAAAGACTGAAAATAAACTTCCTTCTCATGTCAGTTAACATGTCTGTATTTTTTACTTTATGTTACATGGTTGAATTGAAGAAAAAACAATTGCTTCTTTCAGAGGTTTTCTCCTGGCGCTTCGTCTCGCACGGTGCTAATTACACTATCTGGGCCGCTGCGTTTGCAGGGCTGGGCTCTTGGTGGCCTTGCTACATCTGTGTTTACATCTGTCCTGTGACCGGTCAGAGGCCTGAGCCGGGGCATTTCAGCCCCTTTCAAAACCAAACCCTGTGTCACTGAGATCAGTTACTCCCAGGAGTCGATCCTGCTCAATTTCTACCTTCCACTGACATTTTGACATAAATAGGCAGGCAGCCCTTCACTGGTCTGGAGATACGAGAGCTGAAAAAAGTGTGAATTCAAACGGCTGTTGATAAATTGCTCTACGAGGCCTTCACTATTCATTTCTGTCAGTAGACAGTAAAATGGCAATGGCTGCTCAACATTGTTCCAAAAACAACACTTCCTGCAACAGGGCAGACCACACTACGCTGACAGATTGGAATCGGTCTTGCTCAATTGGCTATTAAGTGCTATCTAAAATTATACAGCTGGTGTTGAACAGGGGTATTGTTCTCACTCCACGTTACGAAGCTAAGCCCCAAATAAATAACAAAGAAGGGATCATGCCCACATATCTGCTCACCAGAGCAGATGGGCTTTTGTAGCCTGCCTCTGGCAGGATTTGTCTTTTGTGAAAATATTTCCATACATTTCCTTCTCCGAGCCCTTCCCATTGGTTTCGGCTCTTGAAGTGGGTGACACGACCTATAGGTCTGATTTTGTACATGAGATTGACTTGGAAGCTGACAAATGGAGATGGCTGGAAGTGTTTTTAAGATACAAGTGCCAAATTCTTTATATCATTTTCTGCGGCCTTTGGATTCCCAAAAAGAAGATATATGAGGTAGGGCCTGAGGACAGAAAATAGCTTGGTTTGGAAAGCGATGGACAAACAAGAGCCATTCGCATAGCTGGTGGATGCAGACATAACTGTCATCCTTCCCACCACAGACTTTAAACAGAAAACAAGATAATGCAGATAGGATTGTACTGTCTTCCTGGCCAGGTTTTATGTAGTGAGAAGACCCACCTTGCAAGCTGACAAGCAGACGTGACTGGCAGTGGTTTTAGGATGCATATTGAAATGTGCAAGATTGATGCTGCATCGTCACAACAAGAACTAATTTACTAAACTATTAAAGTAGTGCTTAGCATCAAAGTGCTTATTAAGTAGACAGGATTACAGAAGTTGAGGATCAAAGTACAAGTGATCAAAAGCTCACTTGATAAGTCCAAGGAAGAACATTAGACAAAATGGCTACATATATCTGCAGCATGGCACTTTAGCTTGGGATCATGAAGAAATCCACTAAGTGCCCCAATTAACCAACCTGTATGTTAATTATAGTAAGGTATTGTAATCCATCATTAGTGTTTGCAAAATGAGGCTTCAGATTGAATGTGCTGGATACTAGCAACTATCAAAGGTAGCATTAATACACGTCCCTCATTCACTATGGTTACTTAAAGTCTACTAATAAAGGCCAAGATGTCTGTGAAGCCCTTGGAGCCAGAAACAGCCCCACAACACAAGTGCTGTACTCTGACTCGGGAAATCCACCCTGCTGAGGAGTCCTGTGTTAGAAAAACATCTCAGCAGGATTAATCCCTCGATTAACTTGGGAGCAGCAGTGCTGTGTTACTTGTTTGGGTCTATACTGCAGTGTGTCTGTAGGTTTACCCACTTGTGTGGCACTACCTTGAGAAGCTCTCTCTCATCCTGCACTGGATGGTGTAGACATGCTCTTAATAATCTTCTTGTAAGGCTAAGTTAGCATCGTGCATCATTTTCAAGCAACAGACTGTGAATTAGATCATAATTTTGGACATGTGCCCATCCAGACTATGAAACTGAGTGTTTTATGAAGGATTTGTTCTCTCTAAAATTCCAGCAGTAGGTTGCTAATTATAAAGGAAGCAAGCGACCTTCCCTTTTAGTGTAAGAGTTTAAGATTGCTTTGTGGGAGTGTAAGAGGGAAAAAGAACTTGTGCCAGAGATGGTGAAAGTACAGAGTCAGTCAATTGAACAGGCCCATTCTCAACTCTTTCTGTGGAGCAGTTGGCTTACCCTTGGAGAAGGCCAAAGCCAGGTGATGCAAATGAAGAAATACAATGGCTGGAAATGTTTATTAGACTGAAGCATTAGATTAATAGTTGCAAAATGGACCTGAAATTCACATGACTTCTCTTTAATATCCTTTTTTTTTTAACAGACTTTCCCGCAAGGGCTCTTTCATACCGATTCCTGCAGCAGTGCCACTTGGCAATTGCTGTTTAAAAATGTTGTGACACCATGTGAAAATCTTCCAATAACATTCTTGGGAGGCATAAATTTGTTTCTTTTCCATATACCTCTCCGAACTTGTTTCAGCGTTAGAGACATTTGTATGGAAAAGAGACTTACTCTTTAGGGCTTTATTTTCTTAAATGCTTTGCCCCACAATGAATTCCCTAATTTGAAAATGCAGAGACCACTGTCACACATGCAAATGAGGTGACTTCACAGGCAAATAGCTATGGCAATTACCAGCATGTACAATTACATAATTTGCACCTACAATCGCGGTGATTATACAGCTCAGCTGGGCATGTAATTGTTCCCATATAGTGAATATGCAATTACATACTTGACTGATACAGGATTCTCCCTTTGGAATTAATCTTTTCCTGCTGCTTATTGTGCATATAAATTAATACAGGTATATTCCTGGTGAGAAAAGAATGTGGTGACTGCTTATATCCTCATGGTTATTTCCTATAAAAATTACGAAGTGGTTAAAAATAACATAATGTGGGCCAAACTTATCATACCCTGGATCAATTAAGTTCTGTGATTTCAGGTGAAAACCAATTAGTGGTAACTTAGAAACTCAAACAATAATTGTCTTAACTTCATATATGCGGTTCTAAAATTTAAAAAAATGTAAAAAGGCTGAAGAAAGATATAGAAAATACACCAATGGGTTTCTTGTGTTTTAAGTCATACAGCACAGCAAACTAAAACTTTAGGAACCCTAGTTAGAAAATGTTATTTRTATGAAACAGAAATGTCTGTCACAGCAGCAGTTATTTAAAAAATAAGGTGACAGCAATGAATTGTGCCTTTTTAAAAGGCACATGAGAGTTCCCTGGAAGTTTCCAGTGCCCAAAAGATCAGCCCTGGATTTTACATCATTGCAAAGCTTTTGCTGGGATGACGAGAAAGAATCCTATGTCCAGAAGGCATAGCAAGGATATAATGTTTGATTTTACACGAAATCTCCCTTTTGCTCCTGGAAAACAGGAAATGTGGAGCAGGCTCTCACTGCTAAGCTACTGTTCCCTATTGCATTACTTAAATGTACTAACAAGTGAGGACAATAAAGACACTTTTGTTACAAATTGACTAGACATAATAGAATATGAATTAGCTATAAGAAAATGAAAGGAGATTAGTTTGAAGCCATAAAGAGATTCAGTCTTGCTGTTTATTCCTGCTTCTGAAAGATAAAGGAGCCAGATAGCATTGCATTTCTCATGCTTCTGTAGATAAAAGTATGATGTTACCTTTGGATCTAAGAATTAGAGAGTGGATATGCTTACAGATCTTTAAATATCCAGTCTGAATTTGTACCTCTGTGGTATATAAATACATCCAGCTGAGCAGCTGAAATTTGCTACAAACTTCTGTAAGAAAATGAAATGAAAAATGTTCATTGTGGCCATGATCATGACAAGCTTATTTCCTTAGTACAGAAATGTCAAAAGAAGAAACTACAGCTAAGACCAGTAAATCACCAATTTAAAGGTGTTGCCTGGTGTTGATTGACAGGCATTCACATCGTCTGTCCAGATGTTTGGTCCTAACTTTGAGCTCCTAGTTTAAAAATTCTTGGCTTTAATTGACTTTCAGGAAGACAGCTATCTTGCTGGACCAGGAGAATGACATCACATTCTGCTTATCATGCAAGCTTTCTCCATTACACCAGACTTCTCAGTCCTCTTAGAGGGTACAAGACCATTCCTCGGTTTTGGTGATCCCTGCTCTTTTTTCTGCAGTAGTCTGCATGAAATACAATGAGAGTTACCACCTTAAAAAGCAATCTTGTAGGTCAAAGGAAGAATCTTTATGTGGAGAGCCAACAAGACCATGAGTTCTCAGTTCAAGGTTTTAATTGCTGTGCTCCTCCTAATTCTTTCTGGTAAGCAAGGTTACTTCACTTTTCCCCTCCAGTGCACCCTTACTCACTGTGAAATTTGCCTGAGAATGCACTGGGTCAGCTCTCACTTTTGATACAACTCAGACCAAAGCCAACTGTCACAGTACCTGAACAGTTATTTTTTAACAACTATTTCAGGATTTAATCTCCCCATATAGAAAAAAGAGACACAGAAATCATCATTTCTAACATCCTATTGCATGACCTCCAAGCAAAATATCTGATGCCTTTTGGTATGAATTGTAATAGCAAAGAGTCTGGTGGGAAGAGGTTCATTGCATCATATCATTCATCATTCTCTTCCTCACCCCCCAAAAWAAAAAAAAAAAAAAACAGGAGTCATTTCAGTTCTTAGAACCAATATGGACTAGACCCAAATAAGCAAACAGAGGCCTTGGATATTATATACTGTAAAAAAGCCATTAGGTTTGCCACCATTATTAGAGCTGAAAGTTCAGTTTCTCCAATGAGATGTTGCAGTGAGTAAGAAAACCATAATGGGTATATTGGCATGTCTCTGCTACTGCTGTAATTAGGCCAATCACAATAAATACTTGCTGAGTGTTTCTCTGTTTAAAAAATGTCATTACATTGGACCTTTTACTGGCTTTTAGGCTTTTCATCATGATTAAAGAAGGCTAGACTGGAAACAGACTACTTAGGCTAACAGTGGTGCTGCTTTCAAGGATGAGGAGGATGAGGAGGAAGGGAGCCAACTGTGCACCTACAAAACCAGCTGAATGACAAATGCTCCTTGAACAATTTCACACATTGCAATCCTAATGAAAATGAAAGGAAAGCTAACTCATGCTGCTTTTTAAGAATATTTGAATGTATTATTCTACATTACCTTATATAAATATATATACATATATATACACCCCTTAAATATAAATATATACAACAGAAAAAGTTCAATTATAATTTAGTGTCTTGTATTCTGTTTCATGTTCACAAGTGAAAATAGTTTAGATAAGCCTTCACAGAAAATATCTATGCTTTACCCAGTTCAATCTATAGAACTTTCTCATTGGTTTATGTCATTGTCTGTTATATACGTAGAAATTCTAACTTTGCAGTTTTTAAAACGAAAGCTGAGGATGAAACCCAAACCTGATTGAAGTTTACAGGAGTCTGGCAGGGACAAAAATTGCCTCTTATGACTAATTCTTCAGCAGTAGAAATGAAAGTTACTGCACAACCTTGCCCAGTGTGAGATGCAGTTTTCTGTGCTACAGAAAATGGTCAAAACCCCCACAAACCAATCTTGCATCAAGGRATTTTGAACATTGCATTGCTGTGCATAAGGTTCTATGCCTTATTTTCAACTTCATTTTTTTATTGTACCCAAAMTGACACTCACCTTTGCTATTTTTAAGTTCATAGGGTTTTACAACTATATCCACAGGCACAGAGCAGAGATGAAAGACCGTCATTCATGAGACCCAAACAAGGGGAACGATAGCCAGTTTATCTCCCACATGCAGTAGAAAAGCTTCCTCTTCAACAGACCTGCTTGCTAGGAGCTACAGAGTTGCCCGCCCCAGCGGTGGTAGCTGTGCAGAGCAAAGTAAGGTTTGGTGAGCCCTTGAGCCATTAAAATCACAACCAGAACTCTTGGTGGTGCATTTAATTTCTTTCCTGTCCTTTTCCTCTCTCCAGTTTTCCATTGAATTCTTCCCCTCTTCTCCTTCTCCCCTCTTTCTTTCTGTCATCTGTTCATCTGAACACCAATAGCTGTTTCTGAAAAATGTGTTTTCAGTACCTATAGGGAGAGACCTTTGGTCTCCCAGAGGGAATCTCTATTACACTGCACAGTTTCCTGTAAGAATTTGCCTCTGTGTTTTTCAATACTGACTTCTTCTTTCTGTGCTTCTCTTGCTTCTTTTTGATTAGCTTTTCCAATATTCCTAAATCCTTCCTGCCAACCACCCAGTCATACTCCCCAGTACGCTATACTTTCTGCAACATTTCCAGGTCAAGTTTTAAATGGCAATGGATTAGCAGGAATAGACTTAAATGCCACAATGTCAGTGAGACCCACAGAAGGACACAGGGTGAATGAGCCCTAAGTGAAGCACTATCCTTCTTGAAAAGAGAAAAGAAAGATTAAACCCAATTTTTATCTGAATGCTGCCAGCATGACAATGGTGTCACTTACTAATTATAAAATTTCTCCAGAGTGCTCTACAAATCTTCAGACCTCACAAATGCCAGGTATAAGCCTTAAAGCTTGTTGGTCCTTGGTTTCTCTGCTAGGATTGACAACAACCACGTTGTGCTCTTTGTAATGTGCCCCTCTACTTAGAAAAATGTGAGCTGATACCATCTGGTTGCATTGTACAGATCTACCAAATGATAAATTCCTGTTCTTGGATCACCTAAAGGCAAAAGCTAMGTTAATATATTATCCACTGTTCAGAAATTTTATCCCCAAGATAGCAGCATGACAAAAGGATTATCATTCAGTCACATCAGCTTTTCTCTTTGGAAGTTGTGTATCTCTAATCATACTAGAAGCCTATAATTTGAGATGACCTATGCGGTCAGGACTGTATGTATAGCACCTTAGAAGTGTGAGGAAAACATGCAGATTGTAATTAAGACTTTCCATTGTACTCTAAAAGCCATTAACATGTTGTGTGTAGGTGTATTTATTATGCGTTCCAAGCAGACCGAAGCTTCTTGACAAGATGTGTTCCCTATCATAATCAGTATAAACAAGCGTTTGGCACGAGGTGGTGAAAAAAATATTGCGTACTTGGATTTTCCTCTAATTTTAGGCTCAGTGAGGACAAAAGGAGTAAGGAAGTGGCAGGCAGCATATTTACCTCATTTTAATTCCTTTGTTTATAATGGTTTTATCTTTGTTATTTAGGTAAGTGAGGCAGGTCTAAAATTCATTGGTACCTGGAAAATGAATAAAAGCAAAAGAAAGTCCCCTGGCCTAAGTAAGTTAGGGACTAAGCTCCTAGAGTTCTTCAGAAATACGTGTAGCTTTTAGGTTAATAGTCTTGAGGATACCTTTTCTTACTCGGATGCACAGCACATCATGAATTTTACATGTGTGGCAMCAGGAGGCTTCAAACATGTTCATCTACTCCCAGATACATTTGTGTTTTATCCCTGTTCACTGAGTAGTTCCATTCCAGATTTTTGCAATAATCTCGCCTTCTTGCCATACTGTACAAATTCTTGCAGTTAAATACCTATCTTCACATGTTTTGATTAATATGGGAGGTGGATCTTCTGTAACACTGGAGAGATTTGTATTATACCCACGTCCTTTTTCTGTTTTGCAGTATAACAAACCAAACAAACGGAAAGTCAAACAAAAACTCCTTCAGCTCTCCCACAGATATTTTCCAAATGTATCTCAGGGGAAGGGCTTGAGTTTTCCAGTCCCTCACCCCCTTCCTGTACTGTCTGCTTATAATCTAACTTTCTTCATTAACTGGAAAAGAAGATTAGCTTCTTCTTCAGCTATTCATACTTTCAGCAGTGAATAGAGTTTATCTTACTTCCTCAGTGAAAATGTACAAAATTTGCAATCTGCACTGTTATTTGACTATTATTCCCCCTCACTTTATCCTGAGCTTTGACAATGGAAGTCCTATTGTCTTATCTCTGCAATGCCTCTGCATTTATTTCCAGGACACAGAACTCTCTACCGAGTCAAGAGGCAGGATTGTGAAAAACAGAGATSTCTTGAAGGTCTCTTGTGCATATGTCAGTGCAAAGAAACAAGTGTGTGGTCACCTGCTAAGTAGGACCTTTGATTCAGTATGGCACAAAGCTCTTTCTTCCAGTCCCTCCATGTCCTAAAGCGAGGACACTGTGTGATGACAAAATAATTTCAGCTCTTAAAAAAAAAAGAAAAAAGTTTCAACCATCAAAATTGGAAGAAATTGTGAAAATGTGAACCTGAAAAGGTGTCAAAAGCCAAAAGGCAATTCTTCTCCTCCCCCCTGAAAAAACCTTCCATGTGCCTTTTCTAACTTCAGGCTTTTAAGTCAATCTCAAGATTTTTGAAAGCTTTGGTATAGCAGTAGTATGGGTAATTATCTGGAAGAATACTGTGTTTGGAGATTTCTTACCCTTAATTACATTTCTTAGTGCAGTGTTTCTTTATAATACTTCCCTGGGGCATCTCACTGAGACTGGCCATGCAAAGCTGATGGCTTTGACTGGCCATGCAAAGCTGACCATGGCATGGTCATTTTGTAAGTGACTGTTACTTGCATATCCATATGCTTCCTCTTTCTCTTTTCACTTCATTTCAACTGGTGAGCATCTTACCTGATGTGTAAAGCATGGGTTAATCAGAGAAAAACAAAAAAACAGAAGGAGATTAGAGTACCCCAGAAAAGATATAGCAACTGGGATCTTTTATTTCGTGTTTTCAAATGTGCCAGATTTTCCCATACAAATCTGAGTGCTGCAACAGAACCTGCAGCCTGACTTTTTTTTTTTTTAAATCAGAAATATCAATGTGATTTTTCAAACTGGGGCATGATCTTTAGTCCTCAACCAGTGCCTGAATCCTCTTCACAATGATCGATGAGTTCTCTTTTGTAAACAGGTGTAAATGGAAACAACAGTTGAGGTTCTCCTTTTTCCTTTTTATGTCTACATAATTATAAAATGAAAAAAAGGAGTGGGGATCAGAACAGTAAAGAACTTAAATGTCACTTTGCTTTGCCCCTGCAAGCTGTCTGTGTCAGAGCTTCTCCACGTCCTCTCCCCACTCCCTCTGTTTGAATTTCTACCCTCCGAGTCAGTCTGGATGTGGATGTGAGTCCTCACTTAGCTCACTGCAGAACAGAGGCCCAAATGCTTGAGAGAGAAAAGGAAAAATCTTGGCAGATTGSTAACATATCAAGTGTTAATGAATACAGTTCTCTAATTAGAAATGTCTGCAAGAACTGAGTAATAGGATCCTTTGAAAATGTGACAGTTTTTAATTTCTTTTGTTAGTAGAGTTTATACTTTTCTGAGTTAGAGCTTTTATCAAATTGGCATCAGACTTTAGGAATGACAATAATACTTGAAATACAAATAGAGTTTCTTTTGAAATCACTAGCTAAGCTAATATTTTATTGAAATTCTGAGTTTCTGGACTTTATTAGGTTAATAGATATAATTTAAGAACCTTTTTTTTCCTCCTTGTTTTCTTTTGCTGTTTAAAAAAAAAGTCCTAATGAATGTAAGATTGGCTGGAATTTGCTAGCTAATTTTCAGAAACATCTTGACTTTTTTTTATTTAATTTCAAATGTAATACCTCCCCAGATGGCAGACTTTGTAATTCATGGCACCGGTTCAAAAAGGTATATTAACTGCCTCTAAACTGCTCAGCATCAAGCATTTACTGGACTTAATCATGAATTGGCTTAATATTAATTAAAATAAGACCCTTCCTCAGCGTGAAGTTTCAGGAAATGCAGATGGTTTTACTTCTGTGTGCCTACCTCCATTTTATACCAACACCCCCCCAAAACAGAACAAAACACTGAAGACCCAGAGCAGCACATAAACATTGTATGTCCCTTGGAGTCCTCTGAAGGAGCCTGAAAGGGATGGTTTCTTTCATTCTTGGCCAGACAGTGATAGACAAACAGGTAAAAAGGCAAGGAGAAAAATACCATTTACTCACTGTACAGCAGGAAATCAAGCAAAGAAAATAAACAGGGTTTGAATCCTGGGCCTTTAACCTGTTAGTCAGACAGTTTTCTACAGTTTCATTCTGTGCACATTTGTGTGCTGGTAAATGATGAAGGGGAGGTAGAGGAACTGAAGGCTTGTGGGATCCCTGGGACTCCCACAGCTATGAGCACAGCTGTACAAACACACGCAAGCTTTGTTAAGGTAGGGTGGGCAATAGGCTGAAACTGCTGAGCCGATCTGACCTATAAATCCCTTGCAAAAGCTCTGCCTGAGAGAAAGCCAGAAGTTATGTGTAAATGTTTTACCCAGCCAATTGTGTTTGGTCCTCTTCTGTATACACATAAAACCTCTAACATCCTCCTGGCTAGATAATTTTGTAAGTAGGTGCTTTGAGCATCCTGCTGAATTGCTGATTACCTGGGGCGGGGGGAGGGAAGGGGAGGGATCAGTGGGTGGATGGAGGAACTAATAACTCAGGAACTCATTCAAATGAATGTAGAGTTTTAAAGGATATGTGATATATCACATAACCTGACGTAAGGCTAATGGCTACAGGAAGTCTATAAAAAAGAGAATGCGACATCCAGCAGCTTGTTTTGAGGGGAAGGATGATATGAATTGGTCAGATTACTAACAGGAAGATTAGATTAATTATTTCGAATTGGACCGATACAGTCTCCCTCTTCCCTTCCTCCCCTCGGCCTCCCTCAGTAGATCTGCCGCTGCTCATTTGCAGATATGATCTCATGCGAGGACACAGCATCGCAACTCTGCCCTGTCCTGAGTGCATGTGGACAAGCCATACCAGAGCTAGTCCCCAGTAACACTTACCATGCAAATCACAAAACCATCAGCACCCTTCATGAAGAAAAGAAAAATAGGGGATCTTTCTCAGACTTTTTTTTTCCCTTTCCAAACATCTCTGAACTCTGTGTGACCTCCTTTACGACTGAATCCAAGCACCTCTAAATACATAGCAAATTTAGAGAGTAGAAAGCAGGGTAACACATCGCAAACTGAAGGAGGTTCAAGGAACTAATAAGAAGTGAAACGAACAAAGCTGAAGATGAAAATTAGGCAGCCTAAACCAGAGAAAGTTGAAATAAAACATATGGATCGGAGTATTAAATGTAGTGTGACTGCGCAACATGCCCCCCATTTTCTTCCGCTTCACCATCCTTCCCACCACCTAAAAAGCAGTTAAACTACAGGGGGATAATATCACACTTGGGATTTATGAAACAAAATCAATGAGAGCAATGGGAGTAACGTCACTCCTGTAAATGATCAAAATCCACCAATTACAAGGAGGTGTTAATCCTCATCAGACCTGTTTGCTGCTGTGGCGGCATTTGAAGTAAAGCTGCTCCGGAAGTGTTAGGGGACCAGCTATTCTCACACTATTTCAAGGAGTGAAGGTATTTCCACCCAACCTTCTCCAAAAGAAGTCTGAAGAGGAGGAGAGAAAGAAAAGGCTAGGAGTGGGGAGGGGGTCAAGCATCATACATTGGTTCATTTGTTGGGTGGGATTAAAAAACATCTAGCAAGTATTGGGTGATGGGCCCAGAATTCCCTCCATGAGTTCTGCTGCTAGAGCTTTTCTCCCATGACTTTCAACATCTCTAGACCTCCTCAGTGACCTGATAACTCAGTAATTGGAATTGGCTGCCTTTTATGCTGTATATTTTTATGCTTTATGTCAGAGGAAATTGGAGTTAAAATATTGTTGAATCTGTACTTGCTTTAGCTTGTAACTGAAGGGCATTACTAGAAAAGTACAGATGCACATCTTCTAAGCTGATGTTGCCCGGAAGGATCACAAGTGCAGGAAGCTTGCAGGATCAAGTCCTAGAAGACAAAAAATCAATAGCAAGTCAACAACACAGGTGTTTGAGTGTTGTTTTATTTTGCCCTTTCTCTTTTCTGTCTCTAGAAATATGATTTGTGCTGTTAAATATGGGTAAAATGACTGTAACGGATCATTGTCATGTAAAATGGGTAACGTGATATTTCTCCTTGGGATGAAACTACTTAAGCTAATTACGCAGTGATTCATAAATACAGGCTATGCATTGAATGGGCATTTTGGTCATGCAAAGATTSTTTTTCTCTCTCTGGGTTTTGAAGCAACAGACCCAAAGCCTAAAGCTTCTCAAAAGCCAGTTTGCTTCCCTTGAGGTGGACCGTTTTCTGCTATGGCACTGAGAAAAGACAGATGCAAGAGGGGAGATGGGAGACAAGCAGGGCTGACCCTGCCAGGGCTGCCAGCAGCACTTGGACCAGCTGCCTGAGCTCTTGCTTAAGCAAATTAGGCAGCGAGGCTGTGGTCATTTTTCCACTGCACCCTATTTCTGTCAGAGGCTAGAGGCTGTGCCTTGAGTTAGTCCTGCAGAAATTGGTGTCCTCTAGAACCATCTACAGTTACACAGGAGGTGAAAGGCAGCATTGTCTCTGCAGAAACTACTGAAAGGTGCCTTTTGGAGTTTCTGCAAAGCAAAGGGACTCTTGGGTTTTGCAGGTACAATGTACAAATTAACAACAGGCTGCTCAGAGAGGCCATGGAGTTCCATGTTTGGAAATATTCAAAACAAAACTGGACGCAGCCCCAAGCAAGCTGCTGTAGCTGGCCTTGCTCTGCGCAGAGGGCTTGCGCTGGCCTTGCTCTGCGCAGAGGGCTTGCGCTGGCCTTGCTCTGCGCAGAGGCCATCTCCAGAGGTGCCAGCCAGCCTCAGCCCCGCTGTGAGCCTGTCACTCTGTGAACAGTAAACTGTGTGTGCTTGGGCTTGACAGGCTGCAGCATGAGTGACTGAGCTTCAAAAGAAAAAAAGGGTACAAAAATAGGGCCACTCTTTCTCACCACAATGGCAAGGTTTCTTTACTGCACTACTCTTCTGCACCATCAGTCAGCCATCCGCCATGCAGCCCAGCATTGCTGTTTGCCTGGGGCCAGCAGGAGCTCCCCATATGGTGGCCATGAGCTATGGGGTCAGTCCAAACAGGCAGGACTGAGGAAGTCTGAGGCATCGCTAGCTATGGCATGGCCTTTTGTTTGTTTGTTTGTTTGTTTTCCTGTAGAATGGTCATGATATGGTCATTAAGCAAAATGTAATGATAGCAGTACTTAAATATGTATAGTTTTTTTCACTGTTTTTCTTTTTGGTCACACAGAAAGTGTCCTTTCCAGAAGAACAAAAATTGGAAATTTGTGTAGCATGGAGAGCAAATCATGAGGTGTCAACTGCCCTCAGACCCTGATCGTACAAGGAGTTTTGTTTTATTGAAATACCTTCCCGACTCTAGGCTCTGACCTGTGAGCACTTCAGCAGATGGCATCCAGGCAATTACAGCTGAAACTCTCCAACAGAACTAGTAAATATTGTACTGCTGATTCCTTTCAAAATGTGCCAGGGCACAGGAGGCAAGAAATTAACGGCATATTGCAAATTTCCAGCATAATCTTTTTATGCTCTGTGTAATGCTTTACTGAAGTCTTAGCTTTCTGCCGTACTAACAAAATGAAAACACGTGAGGAGGTGTAACTGCATGATAACATTAGAATATAGGGCCGGTATAAAATTGTCAGCTGAAATTTCAGTTTCAGGCCTATAATGATGCTTATGCTACCATGACTTCCATTCATCTCCAAAAAGTGTTACCAAATGCTGCCTGACAAAGACATGTTACTTACTGATGGAAATCAGTACTTATTGCTAATCTGAAAAAACAAAGGCCAAATGAAAGTGGATTATATTCTTTCCCCATTTACCTTCCTCTGTTTCACTAGAGGTTCAAAAAGTCTATTTATAATACAAAATAATTTACAGCTGGTGGATCTGAACTTGCACTTCATACTCAGGCCAATGAGCTTCCAGAAGATAAATCTGTTTTCTCAGTCAGAGAAAACAAGGAGTGAAATTTTGATCCACCAAAAGCTAATGCAAAAGTCACATTGACTTCTCTGGAGCTAGGATTTCATCAAATATATAGCTGTAGCTCTGTTTTAAACTATGATCAATGGAGATGCAACGGTCTTACTTGTAGCCACTGAATATCCTGACAGCATGGGAAATACATTAGTTACATATTTCATAGTCTTGGTACAGAATACTTAGCTTGCAATTTGCGGTGCATAGTTCATGCCTAGTGGAAACTGCTCTAGGTTGAGGAATCAGAGCCTTTCTCCAGAAAAAATACACACATTGGTTCCAAATATGGACTCTGAGAGCTTAGGTGGAAAAATTTTGTTGTGTAGCCATTGATAGTTTTGTGCATTGATCAGTTCTCATTTGGGAGCTTCCTTGTGGAGGAAAAAGCACTCATATGAATACTCATAGCAAACCTAACTGAAACAGTTTGTAGATACTACTGTAGAAAGGTTTGCTGTTTTATCTCAAATGAAACCATGGAAGTATGGTTTTTTGGCAGTATTTATCCAGTTGTCATGAAAAGACAGCTTTTTCTTTTTTCTTTTTTTTTTTTTCCCCCCCAGCCTGAAGCAATCTATAGCACTATAAATCCTACCGGTAACGAATTGAAAATAGAGATTTTTCTTTCTAAATCCTGAAAGTATTTCTTACAAATGAATGACAGAATATCATCACTGTTTTGTAGCATGTCCCCAGGTAGGGTTTTTCTCCTGTTTCTTAATGCTCTTCCTTTGCTATCCTGCTACAATCAGATCTATCAGCTGGCAGGCTTCATTCTTCTTAAGCAATTGACTGAAGACAGGAAGTTACTTTGTTTATAGAAATGATGAGTTAGACATCTAGAAGTGCTATAAAACAACAGAGAGTGAGGTACCATGCTAAAAATATTTTAACATTTTTCAAGGGTCAAGTTTCATATAAGAAGTGGTGTTTTCCTTGGGGAACTTTAGCTGGACCAAACCACTCAAATTGTTTGAAGTTCTCACTGAGATCCATGCGCTTGTCTACACTGTTAATCTCCTGTCTACTTTGATGTTTCACCATGACTAAGCTATATGAGGTCCCCAAGCATTTTTTAGATGAGTCTGAATGCTAATAAAAGATGAGAATGTAAAATGATGCTTTCAACTGGTAACTTGTTCAGAAGACGTGCTGACAGTATAAGTGAACACAATATACAGTATTACTGTATTTACACAAGTCTTACCTAAGACTGACTTTTTCCAAGTCAGAGGCATGAGTAGCCTGTGTAACTCTCCTGTATGTCCCCACATTTTTTGTCCATATTATTTTATAAATATTTTTCCAAGACATTAAAAAAGAAATTCAGAATGTTTCAGTCTAACTGTTAAAGCTTATAGACTGTGTAATGCATGTTAAAATGCATGTCAAATTCTGCCTCTGAGAAATGGAAGGGATGTTAATATGCTTATTTAATGCTTCTGCTGAGATTAACCAGGACCCATTTTGGGAGCACAGTGCTGCCTACTGAGGTGAAAGACAGACAAAGCTCTATTGCAGATGTCTCTTTACCAGTTTATCACATCTGTACCTCTATGGGAAAAAAACAGAGAAAAACAACAGGTGAAATGTTAGAGGCTTCATTCCCCTTCAGTGAGCCATGTGAAGGCAGATTACAAAGAAGTTAAAAAAGCTCCATTGATTTAATATTGTGACCAGACAAGGGAGAGGTGAGATCTCCCGATTTCATGTAAAGGGGCTGTGACTGACTGCCTTTTCACAGATCTGACTGGTCAGAAAGATGGCACTTGTGCAGGCTTAGCACGAAACCCTGCTACCAGCACTGCTACCTGCTTGATACTTACCCATTTTGCCACCTGCAGCTCTGAAGAAAGCACCTTCAACAAAGCTGGTTTTCTGGACTGTGAGAAATGATGACAGATAATATGGAGTCCTTCCTAAAAGTTTGGCTTCCAATAAAAATGTGTTAAAAGATGGTGTATTGACTTAGCAGAACGCAAAAATGGCAGTGAAAGTTACCACTCACCCACCAACAGCACAAGACAACCAAAATGTCTCACTTGAGAACTCTAAATATGCTAAGTTTATATTTTGGAATATAACAAATATTTTCTGAAGGACAACACAGATGTTATGAATTATCACTTATATCATTTTAGCACTGAATAATTCCAGTCATCAGTTGGGACCTCATTGCTCCACGTGCGTGCACTGACAAGGGAGATCCCCTGTCCCAGGCTCTAGCTAGCTTGTAATCCATAGTTTAAAAGAAATGTTAGGAAGAAAAGCAATAGAAATACATTTATGAAAACGTTTCATTATTAGCTCCCACTTTGTCTCTGAATACAGAATTTCTGGGCTCACACTTGTATCAAAGGGGTGGCATTAGTTTGAGTATCCTTGGTTATGACACCAGTGTTAGTCCAAAGTAAAATAAGGATACTCCAGTTGGTTGCCGTATTTCTGATTGACTGTTAGTGATAAAATTAGTAAGCTCAGAATTATTTCTGAAAGCAACCTTTGACAAACTGTCTCACAGTATTTCCAATTGCTGCTCCAAGATATTTTTAATTGGCTTTTCCACTGTGTTTCAAAGTGTTAAGCTATCTGTTACGATTTATTGGCAGCTTTTAAAAGTACTCCACGTACATAGGCAAAGCTTACAACATAAGATAATATTTCTTATGCATTTACTATGCTGTTTAAATGGGACAATCTTTATGTCAGCCAGACTATTTATGAAGTACTTTCCTCAAAATGGTTTAGGGATAATAGCTTATATTCCTATGTCATGAGTTAAGGACTTAAAAACCGACTGAGACAGCAACTAGACTCTTCAGTTCTTTAGACTGCAGACGTGGTGATCTCATGATCTTCCCCATGAAGCAGAAGATTTTGAATATCTGGATAAGAGATAAAATACTTGAAAAGTTGAACTAAGCATAGAGGAAGAAATCAGGAAGATAATGTATAAATTTAACATCTGGACTCCTCGTTTGGAATAATGCTTTCTGATGCAGCAGTGGATAATCTTTCCTGGAACTGCTGGTAGCATGAGTGCCAAGAGTCAATTCCCCTGTGTTTAATTTTTTAGTACAGTCATTCATTTTTAAAAAACACATGCTGATCAATTGCCTAAAATTAAGTGTGAAGATTCAAATCCAGAGCATCTAAGTAGGAGCACTCATTTCACATCAAATAGGAGACTTGCAAAACGGCTGTTAGGGCAGTGGGGTCCTCCTGGAGCTCAGCATCAGTGCAGTTATGCAGCGCAGACTGCCCCAGTCCGAGTCTTGCTCTGGGCTGCCCTGGCTGGAGCTGCAGTGGCTTGCTCTCACCGTTAGAGTTCACCTGAGAGTAAGGATGGCTCCAGCTGCAGATATGTGCATGAGTTCCTAGATTTAACATTTCTTTGCCCAAATTCTCACCTGGTTTTGGGGTGGAGGTTTGGGGTTTTTTTTGGGAGGGGGAGGGGAGGGTCCCTCTTGGTGGAACGAGATGGATTTTAGGGCATTTACGCAAAGCTGTTTGAGCATAGTCAAAAATCTGGCCAATCTTGCCCAAGTAAGTGTAGGTATCTCTGAGCCAAAACTCCACTGAGCAGACACAAGGAGCAGTGCAAGTCTTTGTTTCCAATACTCATTCCAGAAAAGATGGGATGATTGTATGTTCTTTATAAACTGCAGCAAGATTTTTTCAAATGCAATGTTTTGATTTATTCAGCAACATTCAGAATGGTTAAGTTGCAGCACGCTTGCAGCAGTGCCCAGTTAACTCTTTCATCACTTGAGGCTCAACAATCCAGTTGCACTCATTCATTTTGCACATGCTCCCTCTCACATGCCTGTTTAAACATCTCCCAAATCATCTCTGGTAAGATACAAAATTAGGTGCACTACAGGTTTTTTTAGAGAACTGCACCTATGGCCCAAGGATATAGGAAACAAAATGTTATGGGCAATTCCATTCACTGCCATTTATCTACATGTAGCCCAAAGATTTTACAAGTGAAAGTGCGAGTTTTCATGTGTTTTGCTTCTCCAAGTACAAGTTCTTGAATGAGAGAATTGCGGCTTCTTGCATTTTCAGCAAAACATGTAGGACATATTTAGTCCAGGACAAGCTTTTATTTTACTTTTATTTTGTGTATTTCTGCACCTCTGTCTTCCTAATTCCCTCCTTGCATCCCCAGCACTCTCTAAGAAATGTAAGAAATCTGTTACAAAAAAACCAAAAGGTTCAATATCTGCACTGTGCTACAGGACAGCAAGAGAAATCTAAAGTCATCATCAGTATGCCAGATAAAATAGCAGGGCAAAAGTTCCCAGATGATGGGATGAAATAGCCATGCACTGTATTAAAGAGGAAGAACAAAGCTTTTAACTAATTGGTTTTTCTTTGGTGGAGTTAGTAATGCCATACACCCACTCCTGGAGATACTCACCCACACTGTGCCTACGTGTTGCCCTGGAGCACTGTTGCATCCACTGGAGTGCGAATGGCAGGACTGGTACCAAAGATCCTGCTGACCCAGGAGTGTGTATCCACCAGGGACCATAAGCAGTTAAAGAGGGAAGAGAAACTCTTCCAGACCACAACTGTTTTCAGCCCAGGGGATTTTCTGAAGACGATTCAATTTGTCTTTTTCGAATCCCCCTGTGCATCCAAGTGATCTAAACCTTACAAAGACGTCTGAGCTCCTTGTTGCTTGTAAATACAGCAGTAAAATACACCTCAAATTCCAATGTCAATGTTAAGACATTGTCTCCCTTAGAAATTCTGCTGGGGTAAAATCAAGTGAAGACAACTGTAGAAAACACAGTTTAAAGGCACCTTTGAAGGTCATGTACTCCATTCTCCTATCTTACAGCAACTCTCTGGAATCCAGTGCTCATCCTGACAGCAGTCTGTAGCCATAGATCTACTGAAATAGCAGATGAGCATGGTTTCTGAATCATATTGGGTAAAATAATAAATCTAAGTGTACCAAAACTCAGGAATACTTGTGCTGTGAAAAAAAGAATGTTTGAAAAACTGGAACCCCAGTTCTTCATTTTCCATGTCTGAGACCAGTAACACTGGAACATTATCTAAAATATGACACCTGTGGATGTGGGCCATTGTTGGGATTCTTGTGAAAGAATCTGATCCCATAACACCATAAATAAAAAGTAATCATAACAGTGGTACCAAAACAGGGATTTACTGTGGGAAGGAATAACTAAACTGGCTACTGGCATTCCCCTATGACATTTGGCTTTCTAGGCCCGCACTTAGGTCAACTATGTGGATATTTGTCTTCAATGTTTCTAGGTATTAATCTTCCAAACTTTCTGAGATTTGTCCAGTTTGGTTTTTCATTTTAATTATAGTGGATCAAATTTCTCTCAATAAACTACATTTGGCTCCTTAATAACGGCAGTTGATCAAATTAATATTTGAGGTGACACTCTGCATCGTGGCTCCGACAGCCACCTTTCATGTCCTCCCCACTGGGCTGCTTACAATGCTGAAGACTCCAACCTAACCTTGGCCTACCAGCCTATCTCCATTACAGTAACGTTTCTGAGGCACTGTGATGCTTTGCGTGGCAAGACCATACTGCCTCTGCAAAGGTTTGTAGGAGTGCTCCTTGAAAAGCAGCCTCCTGTCTTATTTCCTGTGGTGGTGGGAGTGCGGACCAAACTAAAACAGGCTTTATTTTAACAGGCTGAAATGGGCTAAAGAGAAGGCAAGGATCTCATCTTCTTGGCTGACGTAATCTGTCCATCATCTGAGGGGTTTGTAATGAAGTGTGGTGGATTCATCTTTTCAAGAGTAATTGCAATTTATAATTGCTTAGTGATGTTGTCACCTAGGAAAACTGAATCTCTCTCACATTGGTGTTAGATGATCAAGATATTAAAAGGTACATAGCTTATATTATTTCTTTCCAGAAATAGAGAGCACTGTAATGTCAGCTTTCACCCTGGGTCTCCCTGAATCTTGGTAATCCTCTGCCTATTTATTTCAGGTAGTTAACTGTGATGAATGGAGTTAAGGATTTACAGGTGATTTTAATAATTGTTTTTGCACAACCTAAACTACAATGGAGAGATGTTTTGTAGCATTTTGCTGACAATTAAAACAAGAAAAAATACAGTTTCCCCTCTGCGATAAAGAGTCTTGGAAGTTATGGAGACCAATGAATGTAGTCCTACAAGATCAGAACATATTAAAGTGTTATAAAAATGTCAGTTTAACTTTTATCAACCTTGGCTCAGTGTATTTCTGCTTTCCACCACTGGCACTTTGATTGCATACAGTGTACTTATATATATGTCCTTTTATCAAACTTTTTTTCTATTACATTAAATTCAAAGTCATTYATATTTGTTCAAAAAAACATCAGCATAGTGTGTGTTTTTAAATTAGACATGCTTCCAACCCACCTTCCATGCTTCATCATGGTGCTGATAAATGTTTTAAGACAAATGTTACTAACAGTTTGATTTTGGCTACACAAACACTTCACTTGTTTAGATTTTACAACATTTTATAAAGTGTTTGCCTGCCTAAAATATTGAGCTCTCTCATTCTTCCAGCTTGTGGCTATGTCTGTTTGATTACTTTTAAACAAATCACATTTCTGAATGAAGCTTCATTTGTTCTGCCATTGCACTATTCTGCCTGAACCTTAAACTAAGCAAAGGGATCTCTGCTTTTACCATGCACATTTTACCTCTGACTCTTTCAGTCATGTTGAGATTTTCTGGAAGTCTTCCATAATTACAGTTTCAAAATACGCCAAGTGTAGTACCACCTGTAGGCTGTTGAAACACCTCTTAAACTCTTTGAAACTGCTACATCTGTGATTCTGTATCTGGAGGGAAGAAACAATAAGAGGGAAATTCCCATTTAGTGGAATGGGCTTCCCTTATGTCCTTGTGGATGCATCCATCTGCAACATGACAGGCTCATGAATATGGGTGACCTGTGCCTACCTTTGAATTCCTGCAAAGTTATGTTGGCTGCATTGTCAAAGGTTTAAAAATAGTCATGTGCATATGTAAAATCACTATGGCTCTTCACAAGGTAAAGCAAAGCAGGATAAAATAGGGTTGAGGTGGATAAATATGGTGGTAAAACGTCTGCTACCACAGAGGAAAGCAACAACTTTTTGCCTGAGGTAACTGCATAGTGCATTTAACATCTTAGCATATCTATGCTGCCAAGAAAAGCAGCCTTGCTGACAGAGCAGACTGCAATGCCAGCTTGTAGAGCATCTCCGTGTCCCTCACATAAAAGGACCATGGCATGAGCAAGCAGGGCTTGGTCACAGAGCCCAGCGTTTCCTTAATTCAATCGATGCCAAGGCTGAAGCTGATCATATTGAAAATGCGCTTAGTAATCATAACAATAATAGCTATTCATGTGTGTTTCTGTAGTCCACACAAACCTTCTGCTTCTTAAAGAAAAAAAGACCTCAATCATATTATATGACCATATTCATCAGCCTTTTTTTTCTCTTTTTTTGAGATAGATCATTTCCTTCAGATCCAATTGCCAAAAAAAATCTGCAGGCATACAGCAGAACTGTTGCTGGTTTAAATCTCCTGTATTTTTTCAACTGCTAAATGTAAGACTTTATGCTTTAGATTTTCATACAGAAAATATACAAGAGTTTTGTGGAAAATGTGTCAGGCATGCAGCAAAGTACGCTATGCCAAAATTATCGTATGTTTCCTCAGATAGTCTTCCTCAGGGATTTTATTTGCATTGGTTCTGCGCTGTATTAATGTTGCTTTGTTAAAATATTTCCTTTTCCACTGTCATTTGACCATTTGTAGAAATGCTTCTTATTGGCCAACATCTTTTTTTATTATCACCTTCACTTGAAGGTCCCATTCCAGCTAACATAATAATAGCATATACTGTCAGGAGATTCATAAACCGTAAGACCACTAATTCTAACACACTGCAGGCAAGTTATATGTATGGCAACATAAAACAGAGTGACATGCAGTATTACAAAAGGTGTCGTAGAACTGGGGAACATGTATATCACGCTATTCACTAATTGTCCAGATATGACAAAAATCATCCTGGGAGATGTATATACAGTATGAAAAACCAGCTTAAAGCACCATCAGAAATAAATCCTGGCCCCAGTGCAATTGTTTAATTTAACATTCTGAAGATGTGATATCATTTTTACCTAACTGTAAAAGAGTGAGCTTTGAAGTAAGACTTCAGAAAATACTGAGTCATTTCCTGATTCAAATATAAATTGACTTCCAAAGTTGTCATTGCCTAAATCAGCTCTGGGTGCCACTAAGCTGCAAGAGAAACTCCTTATTTTAATAGATTCACAGTGGAAACAGATACTGCTATAGGGACACTGTATTTTCCATCTTAATATTTTTCAAGATCTTTGACATCAAAGCAAGAAAGTGTTAATGCATTTTTGGTTGAGTTGCCTTGACACAGCGCAAATTTCTTTACACCAGCTTAATCATTTGGAGCAACATGTAGAAATTTTTTCTTAACAATAAAAATACTACTTTGCCATTTTATCATACCTTTCGCTTAATGAACACAAGGCACTTTGCACACACAATATGTACAAACACAGAATGTCTTACACACGTTGAAGGACAATGCTTTTGTCCTACGACTTACGTTCTTCTCCATTTTAAGGGAGGAAAAAAACAGACATGCAAGAGCAGCTCTACAACACCATCTCCTCCTGCAGAAGTGTGATGCTACCTGCTGAATATGTATAAAGTATCAACAGAAGCCAAAGATGAAAACTTTCCTGCACTATGACATTCACAAAGACCTTGTTTAATGTTAACAGAAGTCATTAAGAAGAATGTGTTAAGGCTGGGATTGTCTGGGCAAATGTACTTGAATACAACACTTATTGATAAAATATTTTTGTGGCTGCAATAACAGTCTGTGCACCATATTCTGCCAAGCTTATGATACTTTGGCCAAAGCAAGCACTTGTCCTACTTCATCAGCATTCCTTACTCAGTCTAATAAATGCAACAGTCCCTATTATTTTATTGTCAGCCTTTCTCTTTCCTTGTCCTTGTTTTACTTTTATTTTTCTGAAATATCCATTGAATTAACTTATGAAGATACTAGCTCAGGCCTAGGAAGTCCCCAAAAGCTGACGGCTGCAGGAGTATGCCAGGGAAGAAGCATGACACAGCTGTCCTGCCCTTACACCCTTCCCCGTGTTTCCACCCTTGGCCGCTGTCAGAAGCAGGATACTGGTTGGGATGGACCTTGGCTCTGCCCCCAAATGGCTCTTTTTAAGAATTGCTCTGCTACTAAGCTGGCAGTATTCTTAATTCACTGTGCCTATCTCTGTGCTATTTACTATCTGAAGGTAAACATATGTACAATTATTTTCAGAAAAGTGTGGACAACTTCCACGACTTTTTCTTCAGTCTCACAAAATGTGGTGCTTACACTAACCACAGTACACCTTGAGTCAGATTATGTGAAAGTTTTGGCCTGAATTTAAAAGAAAAGAAATCTTCTTGCTCACAAGACTATGAAGGAAAGTTTGAAAGTAGGGATCCCCAGGGTTCAAAAAGGGAAGTCAAGTCACAAGAAGAGCCCGTATTTCTTAGTATTTTTCAAATTCTTCTGTGTTTTTTTAGTCAGTCTTATGATTTTGGCAATCTCATTTATTGGACTGATTTTAAATACAGAAAGACCAAAACACTGTCTGGAGCTCCAGATGGCAAATTTTCATTGAACCAGATGGTATTTGCTCATTTTGGGAGTACCTCTGGATCAAGGGTTCCCAAACTGTAAAGGCTTGTGGGGCCACAGTAAGTGATCTGGTGTTAACTCTCACCAACACTTTAGGCAGAGTTTTCAATGAAATTCTTGACAGTAGATGTGCTCGGTGTGACATGACAAACYGGGAACTTTGAGAACTAGCACTTTAGATAATTTAAGCCAGTCTTTATGTTTGCTGTTGACAACAACTGGCAGAAGGATTACAATACTATCCTAAAACAGTGCTACATTCTATGCTATAATCTCTTTTAAGGGTTTGCTCTAACATCTTTCATCACAGTAAAATCCCTGATTCCTGCCTCTTGCAGCTTGCCGGGTTATATATAAATAGCATCTTCCCATAGAGACCAGGAACTTACAGCATTGTGCTTTGTCTTATCTCTTAGGATAGCAAGAAGAAAAGGGGGAAAAGGCAGGAAATAAAAACCCAATTATATGCTGATTTGCTAATGGTTTTTTTCAGATTAAATGCCACTTTCTGTTACAAAAACTGCCCCAGTTGAAGCTGTCAGTTTTCTGAATGCTTTCACATGAAGCCCTGTCATAGCAAACAGAACGCTGGATAGTCAGGCTCCTCAGGGGGCCAGAAAAACTTTGACAGAGGTTTAACAGCCCTTGAAATTATATCCCCAAACCTTGGAAAGCCTGCTGGTTCAGTGGGAAAAGACATAAGCTGACCAAGTTATAAATAAACGCTTTTATCACAGGCAATGGTGTCTTGGTGACTTCAAAGGCCAAGTAAGAAGACTGATTTCTCTGAAGTCCCATAGACAGTAAGAACTTTATTGTGCTGGACAGGCGAATCCTGGTCCAGAGCTGCAATTTGATAATACTAAACTTTTTTCTTTATTTCCCCTTTCTTGTCCTGTTTTGATATCATCATCTGAATTTCTGGTAAACGGAGATCAGAAAACTTTCAATCTACATTTGATGTCAAATCGAGATGTGTGTATTTAACGCTTCGATTTCCTGTGCAGACTTTCTCTAATCTTGGAGCCTACGCTGTGAACATTTTAAATGTAATGAAAAACAAATCTACAATTACATACAGAGCTACTCACTGTCACCACTCCTTCTGCAGGTGAAAATGAAAGGATGTTCCTGAGTGCACTGTAAACGGCTTTTTCCATCTGTTCCAATGTAGATCAGTGTTACATATTAAAACAAAGAAAATGAAAGGCTGAAGTATATTTTAACACCAGGTTTATAAAAAAAAAAAGTTCTGCAAACATGAGATAGTCTTTGAAACTATCCTGGACCCCTTAATTTAAATATTACCTAATATGTGATCCAAGCAGGATGAAAACTGGAGTGCTTCAGAGTGACAAAATATCAGAGGACCCAAAAACACATAACTTTTTGCAAGTCTTAGCTCTACTAACAGTGGATTGCTCGTGCTAAAAATATGCCACTGTGGACACTTGTCTTTTAAAGGCCTAAAGAAACATTTGTTTTTTTCTTTCCAGAGAGATTCTACTATTAGTCATAAGCAACCTGTTCATGAGACACAACAGTAAGAATGAAAAAAGTCCACCCAGTTTCAATGTGCATATACATTGTCTTCTTTGGGGAGGAACTGGTGCTTGGTAACTAGGTGGGGAGGGGAGACATGGACAGATAAAGTAGCACAAACAGGGCAGCATCAGCATTTGAAGTGATTTGCATTGTGGCTAGCGATGCACGTGTGGTTTTGACATAAGTATCTAAACAGAATGGGAGCATCTCAGCCTTCTCCCTCCCTTCTTCCCCCAGAACCAAAAGTCCAGCTACTGGGATAAGGTAAGGCCCATATTTCTATCAGCCTGTTTCAGAGCAAATTTTATATTTAAACTCATCTGTGGATTTCTTCTCACTATTACATCTTGCAAAATTCATTTGTGTAAAGTCTGCAGGCAACTTGTTTTACTTACACTATTCAAACCAAAATACTGTATACTTCTCTCTCTATGCAAGGAAAATCATGTCAGACACAGATACACAAAGGAAACGCTGAAGCACAGAATATTGTCATTGGCAAAGCTGAGAAAAGAAGTTGACCAGCTGCCAATATTTGAGGATAACCAGCGGAAGGGGCATTACTCCAAAGGACACATGCCTTAAAGTTCAGAGATGCAACAATCTTTCATGTTGGACAAAGACAAAGAAGAAATGTTCCACCTGTTTCATGTGCCAAAGAAGCAGCCTCAACTTTGTTTTTGTTTTGTATCTTGATGGTAGATAAGTATTAAAGGGGATAGACAGTATGATATTTTCTTCAGGAAACATCCCTGCCAATTGAGAAATACCTAGAACAGAAGTCTTCTAGCAGAAGGTAGCTCAGTGACAGACTTCCACGTAATACCTAAAATAACACAATAACTTCTATACTTTTTATTTAAAAGATATGTTATTTTACTACCTGATCTCTTCTTTCTGCTCTTGATTTGAATTTTCTGCATATGGCAGCACAAAATGTCACAGGGAAGGATTGCACTAAACTGGGATATCACAGCCTGATTGTGTCATTGGTACGATAGAACTGTGCAGGAGAATTTGTTTTAAAAACAAAGCTATCAAACTGCTAAAAAGCAACCAGTGATTTTTTTTTTTTTTGAGACACATTAGGAAGTGATGATTTTCTGAAAATCTGGCCCCTCATATTGGATAACCAGAAGCACCAATTACTTCTGACAATCAGAATCAAATGGATTGAGGAAAATGGAGTTCAGAGAACATCTCACTGTGGTAAAATGCATACTTGAATTGTGCATCAGTATGATGTATTAGTGGCAAGTTTATTCACAATATAAAACATCTGATAGCAAAATTCTGTGTATTAACATTTTCAGAATAGGTTCTTTTTTAATTTTGTGTGCAGCTTTTGGATGGAGCAGAAAAGAAATACATCAAGAATTTCTTTGAACACTTTCCTCTTCTTGTTCTCTTCTTGACAAGGATAACCCATGATCGTCCTCTTGTCATTCCATCACCATCTTGACAGTTCCTGAGCCACAGTGCACCTTTGCTCCTTTCATCACCCTGCTAACTTTGTGTTTTCCTTCAAGATACATGACTTATTTTTCCTCACACCCCCTCAAAGATCACACAAGCCAAAGTCTGTTTGGGATCAGTTTATTACAATGCTCAGCCACATCACTGTAGATGAACATAGCTGATCTGTGTGTGACCATGTTCAGGATATGGACTCTGACCATGCATCATCCATCATGCTGTTGAACGTGATATTCCCTGGTTAGACCACAGACAGTAAATTACTCAAAGATAGTTCAGGGACAGTCCATGAGAGGTTATTTCATGGAGTCAGTCAACAGATGGTAGTATCCTAAACTTGATCACTACGCAGTTATAATAAAAATGTATTTAGGGGGTATTTCAGGGATGTTTCTTTTTATTCAAAGATTGTTGTGCTGAATTCCAGTTCTGGATTCTGACCTCTTACCCTGCAGTACACTAAGTTCTTCTCATGCTACCCCAATATGCTTTGGATCTTGCTTTGGTCACCATGGCACTTACTATTTTACAATTTTAATATTATTATAACCCTCAACCTAGCCTTCTGCAGTGACCCTTCCTTACCTTTCATAACTGACCGGCTTGATATACATATATATTTATATAAATACATAAACATGTTTTATATCCAATAAATTAATACTTTCTTCTAAAATATACAGTCATGTCAATGACATTTCATTATTCTGTTGGTATTCCTTAATTTTATCCTAATTTAATCTCAATATAAGCACAGAATCTGTAATAAAATATAAACCAAAAACTACCCTGCCTCTCCCCAAAATGTCCTGAATTACCATGCTAAAGTTTCAAATTCTCCTTCTCAGATTATAAATCCTCCTTCAGCACTAAAAAAGTAGCTTAAGTATAAAGACATATTTTTGCTATTTCAAACGTTTATGCTGAACTCCTGCTGACTACCTCCTGGCCCTATGTATTCAGTGTATATTAAGGAAGAAGAAAAAAGAAACAAAGTACCTTTAAAATTCAGCTGCCCACCTTCCAGCTTGTCTTTCAGTGAAAACGATTCTTCACTGTCTTATCTCTATTCTATCCAGCTTTATATCCTGGCTAATGGTCCCATATCAGCCTACCACTTAGTATTGTTCTAACATTTTCTATGTGTTTGTCTTGAACTTAGAAGATAGCATATGATATCTTTAATACTATTAATGCCATTAATGTTTCCTCATATCATCCTGCAAAGAATCGAAAATGTATGTAATCAAATCTTTATCATTACTAATTAAAAAAGCCTGTCCTGAAATATCGCTGCAAGCAGCTATCTGCAAATAAGGAAAATGCTCTAGTGTGAGATTATCATAGTTTTCACACCATTCTATGCCAATGACTGGGTTTCCTACTCTCAGATTTATTCTTCTGAGACTTTTATTTGAAAATCATTAGTTCAGTGTTGAACAGCCAAACTGGATAAAGTCATCAAAAGTGGTAATGAACAAACTGCCCTAAGAGTACTATGAAAGTGCTGCAGTGATATTTGTATTAGTTGGAAGTTTCAAAAAAAAGGCAGCAAATTTAGTTACTTAACCTATTGATGTGCATTTGTCTTGTGGACTCTGACTGCCACCTTAATCACTATGTCATTGGGAATGGAAACAAATTTTAGTTACTATAAATGCTATTAGTACATTATCTAAAACAAATTTAAATTTTTAGATTGGTATCTGGTCCTGAACCAACTGGCTTCCATGAGATTTCACCATGCCCTTTAGTGAAAGTGTTGCTGTGACCCACAATCTGAATCTGTAGTTAGATCCTCATCCAGACCCTGGAGGTCTTTCATTGACTTCCATAGACTCTGAAATAGGCGGTTGATTGCATTAGTGTTAAGCTGTAATGGAACCAGAATTTTCCTGCTACCAGTGCATTTTGCCTGCAGATTTACCTGTAGGTAGGGTATTACTAAATAATATCACATTATAAAGAATAATTACATTATAACAAATCACTGTGAAGCCTAGCAAAGAAAAGAAAAACCACAGAGGAGCCCACAGTCAGGTTTCTGACACAGTAGTAGGTTCCTTCCTTCCTCTTTCAGCCCTCCATCAGCACTGTAGCTGCCAGCATTTTGTACCAAGATGGTCACAGAGGGAGGGACATTTCCAGACACAGGAAATTCAGAACTCAAAATAAACTGGAGGTAAATTCCAAAAGCACTAATTGCCCCTTGCTCGTCCTTTGGTAACTACTTGTTCTTCAGCACAAAGTGCCTGGAGGTTGTTAGCACTATCTATTGGGAATGGTCCCTGGTCCATATTAACTTCTGGACTGGAGCCCAGGACATGTTCAAGTCAGGTCCTGGGTAACATGCATCTGAGTTGGACTGAAATGATAGCTCTGTTTTCCTGGCAAATCCTGCATCAGAAAGCAAGTGTTGATATGTCCCAAAGTGGAAGACTTCAACCTGGCACACAGAAATACTGCTTTATCCTTCTAGGTTGAGCCAGAATGCATACAGCTTTGCTCTGTCGCAACCTGTTGACAAATCGATAGAAAAGAATAGCATAAGTCTTAAGAGGAGGTCTTCTGGCCCTGGGGACACCTTGGAGAAACAGAGACCAGCCTTGCCTCTGATCTGCTGAGTGACCATGGGCAAGTCACTTTGCTGCTATGTGCATCAGTTTCTTGTCTTTCAACTAAGTGTTGTAATGATGTCTACAGCACCCCACTTAGAAAGTGCTTTAAGATTTATTTGTAAAAGTGTTACAGAAAAGGAATGTGTTATTCATCAACCTTGTTTCATTGTTAAATAAATTAGACTACATTAAATTTATGGTTGTGTTATTTTATTATCTCCCCAGTGCTAGAGAGGTCTATCAAAGCAGGGAATAAAATAATAATGTACTTTTAATATAACACACGAACCTTTGGTCCGTGCACAGAAAGACAGGAGGAAAAGGCAGAAGTCCTGAAACTGAGTTGACGTGGATATGTAGCAAGATCTCGCTTCATGGGCTGTCACCCTGTGTTGAGAGCTGTGAAGAGATGAGGGACCAAGTGCAGAGCTTTTGCTCCACAGGTTCCTGGCAGCAGTTGGTTTCCAGGCTTTGCTGGCCCATGGGCAACTGTACAGAGGAATGAATATGCTGGAGGAATCATCATATTTCACTCCCTGGCAGCCTTACTTAGACTATGTCCCTCTGCTGTGAACTGGAAATGGAGAGTCTAGTATGCAGGGTTATCTTTCAAGCCACGGGTTGTCAAAGACACTGGGAGTGCTTTTTCATGGCACAGTTTCTATCTATCATGAATACCTGCAAGATCTGCACCTTTCACAGGCTTCGACGTTTTTATCCTCACTCTGCAGTAGCCACCTCTATCCTTGTGTAAAGGGGCAGGGGAGAAGAGAGAGGTTCTAGGCCCAGAGAGTGTAAACAACATGTCCAAAGCCACAAAATAGGTGTGGCAGAACGATGTCTGAATGGAAGTCTCCTGAGGGCAAAGCAAGGGCATTAATCATCAGCTTTCTTAGTCTCACCCACCCCTCTTGTTGTTTGTCGAATTATCTTTTGCTTCCTTTCCGTTCCTGTTTTCACTTAAATTTTGAGTCTGCTTGGACCTTGCTCATTTGTTTCTAGAAAGCTATTTTATTGTTAGGGAAGTTCTTAAGAGGCTTCACTGCACGCTTTCCCCCACCTCTCCCAAATTCTGCATGGCTGTTTTGTCTCCCAGGTCTTTCGGGAGATGGGGTGCACTGGCTGGAAAAGGGCCGAGGGCTGAGGCACGCATGCAACTCTGCTTCAGGGAACACTCTGCTTCTCTGGCAATTCCTTTGATGTTTGACAATATATTTTATTCATGGGGTCACATTTCACCTCTAATATATTTAAGTTTTGTCTGTGGTTCAAGAATCACCATTAGAGTTGTTGCTTTTTCTGTGTTTTGGTCTTGGAGACCTAACAAATCTGCAGCCAATAAAAACTCATTTTTTCTGTTGTATGCCCAAAAAATATCATCATGTAACTAACAAATATCATATTTTGGTTACAATATCAGATGGGCAGAGCTTGTTACCTCCCAGCAGATTAACCTTTGAATCTTTACCGATTCATTAACTGTGCACATCAGTCACCAGATTTCAGTAAAATTTATTGCAATTAAGTATTGCAGTGCTGTGGAGGCTGAATAGGATTCTCCGTTATCAGTACCATTAATGGCTTTCTGAACTGTTGCCAGTTCATTCACCCCACCCAGCTTTCAATAATAAAATAATTTTGACAGAGGGCCCATGTTTCAACATTTTTAATAAAAACAAAATAAAAAAACCATCAGTAACAGAGCAGTAAAGTTTTCCCTCTCTTACCCCTTTGCCAAAACTAACAGAAAGGAAAATGTCAGCCTGGCTTGACTCCAAAAAAGGAGGAAATTGAATGGTCTTAGTTCTTATTCTTTGACTAGTAGCATTGTGTACATAGAAGACTTGACTCTTGGGCTCATTTTGACGGATCTGAAACACAGATAAGAATGTAGAAGACTAGATTCTGTAATTTATAGCCAATGATTCTGTTTAAGATCTTTCAGTACCACATAACAAATCAATGTGATTTAGAAAATAACATGGTTTCTGCCATTGACATAAGCCATATGTGAACTGCTAAGCTACTATGTAAGCCACAGCTATAAATTTTAGTCAGTAGGAGGAGATTCTTTATGCTTTTCTGCTCAAAACTATTTAATCCATTATCAACATTTTGAATGAGTCCTTGCTAAATTGCAGTCTGGTAATGCACTGGAATGTCTCTCTTACACTAAGGGAAGATAGAAGGCTGTCTTCCACTCAGTTTTCTATGTAACTCACTCACTTGAACATTTTAAAATAGGACAAAATTGTATCTTACAATCCTGTTAATATGCTGCAGTCATGTCCTGATAACAGATTAAAACCTCACTGATTATATTGCATATGATCTGCCCAAATAATAATAATGAATAGTCAGCAACGCAAACCCCAGTGAGTAGAAGAGTTAAGTAGCTGTAACAGACTGAAACAGAAAATAAGTGGCCAGAGTCTTCCCTAAAAAAAAGTTTGAGGTTTCAAATTCAGTCTGAACTTCTTTGTGGACTTCATGCTTGCTTGTGCTTCCCTTGCGCATCTGAGATTTCTGACAGTTTGGTGACATAAAATGAAAGAGTAAACATTCAAATAACAAAAGTGTATAATGCCCATTTCTAAGGTAGGCTTCTTTGGGCCAGAACAGTCCCATCTGACATGTGAGGCCAAATCTTCAAGTACATCATTACTCATCAAGAGGCAAAATCCTACACTTCCACACATGCTCATTTGCACGTGCAGGTGTTCCACTGATGTATGCAAACATTAATGGCAGGTGAGGTTTTTCTCTCACGGAGACCAGAGTATGAGGGAGCTCTGTGAGACTTCCCAGCAGAAGGAGACAATGTGGGATGGGCTCCTCCCACTCAATGTTAGACACTTACCCGGGTTGCTCTACTCAGCCTCTGCTGTTACTGATGAGAAACAGGTACTCTTGGAGAATGATTCGTGTCTTAGTTTGCTCAATTACTGCCTGAAAGCGCCTCTTGGGGCAAAGAATTTCCCTGCTGAAGCTGCCTCAGGTAACCAGCTTCATGGAGTGGGATAAATCTGTGCCTACAAATCTCCACACTGTTTTCCTAAACTGCAAGCATCTGAAAGAGCATAACTAGTCAGGGTGGGAAGGAGGGAATGGGATTTATCTCCCCTAACCTTATCATCAAATGCTGTGGAATGGGTCTTGCCTGAGGGACACCCCTTACTCCCTGCTGGCTAGACACAATTGCAAGTAAATCCTACTCAAGGCTTTGGAGCCCAATACTCAGTGGATCCACGTCATTAAAATAGTGCTTGAGTGGGAAGTGGGTGGAATAATCAGTTTATTTGTCCCGGAGGCACTGAGTTCTGGAGCTGTGATTGCTCTTTACCTCCTGCATCTTGGTGCACCTCCTCACTGCACTGTGTTTTCATGCCAGAGAAAAATAAGGCACAATCCATTCCCCTTTCTGCCATGCCCTAGTTTCTAAAGAAAAAAAATCCAGGCACATGAGGTGGAGGGAGCTATGACACACTGCCCTGGTGTCCTGTCTGGATGAATGGTGCTCTCCAGCTCTGCCGTTTAAAGGCAATCCATGCACTTTAAATGCAAAGTTGATTGCCTTATCAGGGTCATGTGTTGCTTCTGATGCAGAATTACCATAGCACCCTGTCTTGAAATAGGAGAGCTCAAGGGAATTATGGTACAAGCTAACCCACGATTTCTTGAATCCTAGCTCAGCAGTCACTCAGCCTGGTTTCTACATCCCTGGTGTAGAAATCCAGCTGCATGCAGCTTTGAAAAGGTGATCTGCAAATCTCTTTGTGATGTGAATAAATAAATAGCTACCACAAACTCAGAGTGTTTCTGGTGTGTACATTTATTTTGTTTATTAAAAAATCCTGTGCTCTTGTAACAAAGCACAGCGTTTGGAAGCAGATCTGGTGTAAGGAAATGAGAACAGATTTCCAAAGGTGAAGGGATGCTAGGAGAGGACCTGTTATAACTCTTAAACAAACAATACCAGAGGTCAGACATTTCTTTCTCATCACTGGTCTATGAAATAGTTTTAGGAAACGTACTGGTTGGGAAAGTATTTGGTAAAAGTGTTACTGACCCTGGCCGTTAGCAGAATACCGGCCCTTACAATGTGGATGTCACTTTGGCTATTAAAATATTAGTATGAGCTATTGAGTGTTAATGCTGTGCGATTTCAATAGCTTGTGAAGATTAAAGGAAAATTAACATTTGTGTCACTTCCATGGGCTAGGCTTTCATGAGAAGCCATTCCAGTCATGTGGCATAATCAGCTCCTGGTTTTGTACACCCAAAAAAAAAAGGAGGAGAGAGATTTCAATAGATTAATTAAGTGAAGAAAATATCAATCTCTCAAAGCAATTAAATTCAGAACATCTAATGCCCTGTGAAAATTACTTACACATTTAGGAAAAGATACCAGGAGACTTGAAGTTGCAAACAGGCCTGTAGTGAGATTTTTAAAAATTACTAACCTGCCTAAGAACTTCTGAAAAGCTCACTAGGTGCTTGTTTATATAGATCTAATTCCCATTAATTTCAGCAGAATTTAGGCACTGACCAGTTAGAGGTCCCAGTCACAACAGATTGTTGGAATTACACCTGGAGGAAGAAGAAGAAAAAGAAAATGAAGGAGAGAAATACTTTTGTGCGTTGCAGGGGTTTATGTATGAATTTTTACAATACAACACAGAGCTAAAGAAAAGAAAGATTCTGATGCTGATATTTTGTTTTTCTAGTTTACCCTGATGTGTCCTTGCAGCTCAGAATGAACACAGGAACTGCTTATGAAGACAGCAGTACTATAAACAGTATCTCAGCGTTGGCTGGGAAATCAGGGGACAGAGAATAAAAGTATTTCTTGTATTGTGAAACTATTCATTTCTGGTTAGTTTTTCAGAACAATACTGAAGACAGCAATAACATTAGTGATACCTAGGCTTTTAAAATAATAAAATCAGGCATTAGGTTTTTAAAGATTCTTCTACACTAGTATAGCCTCCAAACATTCATGAAGCTATTCTAGATGCTTGTAGAGGAATAAAAGCAAACAGGACTTTGCTCTAGTATGACATTGTGCACAACTGAAATTGAAGAGTGCTCTTCCCCATTTTTCTGGTGGGTCTCTCTTCACCACAAAAAAAAAAAAAAAAAAAAAAGAAGAAAAAATCAAGCTTTCTAAATGTATTTAAGCACTTTCTATGCAATGAGATACCTGAGAGGATTTTCAAATTAGCTCAGCTGAAGTCAGCTATTTTTCAAAGTCCTGCTCAGCCCTGGATTCATCATACCTAACTTTAAGCTATTACCTGAGATACTTAACTTCAGGGCCCAGTGTCTTTATATTTTCTTCACATTCAACAAGCATAGTCAGACACCTACAACTAGATCATAGGAGAGCTCTCTCACCCTTGGGTGTTAGGGGTGCCTAAGGCAAAATAACTTAGTCAACCTCTGCCTAACAATAAGGGAGGTGAATTGTGGTCTACAACTGCAAAAGAACCTCAACGCCTTTCAAAATATGGTCTTGGACCATACCTCTACATCAAGGTCTGAAAGAAGACGGTCTTTGTTTCATACCAGGGAGAAGTTACACACATTGTTAGGCAGTGAGCTCTGTTTAAAAAAGAAAGATGGGGGATACACAATCTCCTCAGTTCCACTCGAGCAAGCTCCTCTCCTATGAGCAGCAGGAGTTAATTCTGACTTAAGCAAAAGCAGAGTTTTTGCCTTTGTGAGTTGTAACTCCTACTGAACATAATCAAAAAAGTGGTAGGAGGTAGGTAAAATTTCCCATTTAAATGAGTAAGGTATATATGTTTTCTATGATAGTTCAATAGATTTTCTTAAATAAAGTTTACCCTGCTGGAGCTTTAGTTGCAAATGCAGAACACCCCCCCCTTGTAGTAAGAGCCAAACATTCAAGCACAGACCAGTTCATATCTCAAAGCTCCAGCTCCTCCAAACTGCTTGAATCTTTGCCCTCTACATGGTATTTACTACGAGTTTTGGTTCAGAGCAAAGCAGATAAATGGTTCCTCTTATTGAGTATTCCACGGTCTTTGTGTGTTGTAACATCTGTCAGAAAGTTATAGACTGATGTTTCAGTTTTATGCAGTACTATGGTCTTTGGCCTCAGAACTAAAACCAAAATAAATGTGAGCATTTTTGGACCTTTTGATAAAACTACGCTATGCATTCCTTTAATCTTTCTTTCTAGAGACACTGTACAATAGTTTCCTTGTTTTAGACCTTCAGCATTGCTGACATTAATGCAATTATTTTTGACAAGTTGAAAATCTTCCTGTAATTGAGTTTCTATTTGACTTTAATGTTTGCCCCATTTGGAAGGCCCTGTTAACAGATTTCAAGCTGTGATAATAATATTTCCTTCCTCTATTATCAAACGTTCTAATCTGTTTTCTTTCCAGATCACCACTGCTCAAAACGGCCATGAGATATTTTTCAAAAGGTGGAAAAGGTCCTCTTTTCAAAAGCTTAAGGTTTGGGGATTTTTTTTTTTTTTTTTTTTAAACATGTATCCAAATGACACAGTCTCAAACAAAACAAGTCAGTGAGACTGGAAGCACAAAAGTTAGAATTTAACACTACAATGTTTACGTAGCACCTTTCATAAAACAGTACCATTTTTTAAAAGTAACCTCTATAATTTATGTGTCATGTATTAACTGATATAGGCACAATGAAATATAGGTTTGCTGAAAGCATTTTTCTCAGCTGTAGGTGTTATAAAAGCCATATAACAGTTAAATTTAAAATAACTTCCCCCCCTAAGTTCTCTTCCTTGAAATATTTTCCTTTGCTTGTATGATGTTTCTTATTTCTACACTCAAGGATACATTAAAGAATACAAAAATTAAAGACTTCAGTCTTTACCAGTACAAATTTCCTGAACTGTCAATCACAGAAGTGATTGCCACAAACTTTCTCTTTTAAGGCACACTGACAATGAAGTTAACGTTTTGGTTTCAACGTGATTTTCCTTTTTTCCTGGCAGGGTTGCTTCAAGTTGTTTATTCTGAGTTATCCATGCCAGAGTATAGCCATGTTACTCTAACAAATAGACTCTGGGGTCTTTGTGACTATCTTTTAGTTTGAGTTTAAAAGAAAAATGTCAGCCTTCAACTCTGGCTGTAACCCTCTGCTTTTGGAAAGTGCAGCTAGGGAAACAGTGTATAGATATTAGAGGCAAAATTGTTTTTCCTTCTACTCACTCTTCCAACTTATTTAAGGGATAAAAGATAAAGCAAGGTTTTAATAGAAATTGCTGCCAAATCAGCCAAACAAAGGGCAGTTTCACAGACAAGGAAGATCGTTTTTAAGTACTGCCTACTCCAAACCCTTGTTCTTGGGCTACGTCAGCTGGTGGTCACCTAGACCAGCAGGTTTGGCAAGGACGTATACTTCCATTCAAGTATCACCCAAGAAGTGCATACCAGCACTCATTTAAAGTATTAGTCAGATTTATTATGCATTTTTAAGGGTGTATGGAAGCTGGAATCAGATGAGAGAGGCAGTAATGTATGATCTCAGCTATTCTTTCATTGATGCAATTATTGGCAATTGTTCTGACGCCCCTTCTCTGCAAAATTCAAAAGCAAATCCTCTCATCACCAATGTAGAAAACCAGAGACATAACTGTAAGGACATAATTATTAGGTTCATACTATGGGAGCTATGGGAGAATAGCTACACTATGCTTAGCGCCTGTATGTTTTCTTTGCCTTGTATACAAAGAGTTTAATAGGAAGGGGAAAGACCCTCTTGGAAAAGGGCTGGCCCAGATTTCTGCCATGGATATATAGCAGCAGCGATGAAGAATATTAAAACCTAAGGCTGCAATAATCATTGGGAACTGCTCTGATGCTGCTTCTGAGGACTGTGCATAATCACTCCTCTTTCCCATCTCTCTGTTTCCCTTGGTTCCTCAACACACTGCCACTGGGCTAAGCCGTACACCAGAGAGGACGGTTGCCTTTGCAAAAGTCATAGTCAATATTACAGAAAAGCCATCAACTGTCCCCCCATTGAGGAGAAATGTAGCCATGAGACTTTTGATGAAAGGTGGAATTATAGTACATCACAAACCTCTTAAGCAAATGACAAAATAGTAATGCACTGTGTTTCATTGCCATCTGAGTTTCATTAATAGATTATGTTATAGAATGTGTTTCCATTAACAAATAAAGAAATGCTTATTTGTTACATCTCATCAAATAACATAAAAACAAATTTGCAAATACATGCACAAATAAATGATTCAAATTCAGTTTGGCATTATTCATGGGTTCATGATCCTGCTTATCACCAGATACTCCATTTCGTGCTGGTGTTCATGAAGACGCCCACCAACCACCCCAGATTTCCAAGCGTGTGCCAGAAACACACTGTTATTCATTCTTTGTTCTTTTTCTCTCATTAAAGAGGGCAATTCTTCYCATGGCGGAGCAGGAAGCATGACCCATTCCATGCTGCGACTGGAGAGCTTGAGACATTTCAGGTCTGAAACCTGAGCAGGGAAGTGAGAAGGTGCAAACCCGCACACAGCAAAATGAACCCTGTGTGACACAAGAATGTTGAGTTTCACACAGGGCTGGTACGGGTATTTTAAGACTGTGATGAATGCGGGGAAAAAAACACACCTTGCAGTGATGGTGTAAAAGATTTTGTAGTTGGTATTTTGTCCCAAAAATTTACAGCTTATACCTTTGCTGTAATCGGTGTCTCAGTGTCACACTTATTGCAAAAATTTCTTGTGTTGAAGCTTTCTTTACCACTGAACCCCAGAAATCTCAACTTATTTTTAAGCATTAAAATATGTTTCTGAATATCATTTCCATTGCCAGGAGGTTTTGCCATGCAACCAGAAATGTGCAGAAAATGCTTTTCACAGAAGAAAAACAACTGGCAGAACTGCTAGCCCCAAAGACAGCTACGCTCCCCATTGCCTGCCTTTCCTATTAGCGGAGTGATGCTGTGTGTAATAGCACCAGATAAAAGGAAATGTATCTTGAGTAAATAAGCATATACATGAAGACTATCTGGGTACAAAGTTTTCAAAGACCTAGCAATTTCTGGGCTGTGTTGTTAATATATGCAGTAAGCTGCTGAAATGTTTACTATASTGCTCTTTGCAGCACGGCATTGTGAAGCAATTAAGACTTTTTCACATTATTGTTTTTTCTTTTTCTATTTACACATTTAATGAACGTTATATATAATCACGGTTAATGAACTAGAATGGGCATTCTGTACATGATTTTTTTAAACTGCTGTTACTATATAAATTGCCCCTTAATGTCATTAGCTTTCATTGGCACCTTCTAAAATACCCAGGCTTGAAATTTTTGTAATTTAGGATACCCTGGAGAAGAGTCTGGCTCTGAAGAACATTTATCTTAGCATTAGGAAAGATGAAAGCTACAAAGTTATTACAAGGCCTTAGCAATAGGAAATATAACTTGTTGATTTTAAAAGACAGAACAGAAATCTGAAATACCAAAAACTGGGGAAATCTGTTTAATGCACCATCAAGCAAAACAGAGAGCAACTCATCAAGCAGACTGGTGAGCACATTTGGCCACCAAAAATGGCATGATATGGAAATGAGCTTGTTTGAGCAAATTTTTATGTTGTGTTAGCTGAATGCATGAGTACAAAATGAATCTAAATAGTGCCAGTACTGCTAAATAATGCAGATATTTCTGCACATTCTGCTGCATTATATGTTAAGCAATACTGCACTGGATATAGCTTATAGAGATATTATACAGTTTATAATTTGTACTACTCTCCATTCCATTATTCTCCTGCAAGAACATGCAAGACAATCTTGTCCATAGTTGCCTCATGGGGTTTTTTGATTCCAGTGTCCCCCATATTAGCTAACTGGTTTGTGATTTGAAATTTTGATTGCACATGAGGCAACGCTGAATGATCAGTAGGGTTACAACTGATATATCATACACAAAAAAGATAACAAGTACCATAGAAAGCTTCATAAATGGAGTTTTTCTGTAGATGAAAGTGCTTTGCCATTTTTGCTGGAGTAGCACATTTTATTCTGGGGTTCTTTGTTTTTTCTTTCTTTTCTTTTCGCGTGACAGCATAGGTTTAGCATTTGTGGGAAGGGATGGAACTGCTCCTATTACTGAGTTTTGCCAGTGTATTGTGACTCATACCTGCATGTGCTGCTTTGCCTGTATAAATAGATATTTCAGTCTCTGTCTTAGTTGTGTCTCATCCTCTGTGAACTGAACTTGCTGAATATGCAGATTTATAAACATGCTTGTGATAGCCTTAAATCGCCTTAAACTATTACATTAGCTGTGCCAAAGACGTATGTTTTTTACACATTTACATACAAAAGCTCTTCTGATTCATATCAAGGACTTTGGATCTGATTCAAGTCATTTTGTCCCTAGTAGCAAGATGTCTTCTCTAAGGTAATTGCCTAGGCTCCATCTATAACCAGTGGAGAGGGATAGCCACATCTAGGAGGTGATTTATCTCCCATAGATGTCTTAGGTTATGGCTAGGTTTCAGACTTAGCATATATTGTTATGTCCATAGACAGCTTTTAAGGGTCCTGTGCCACTGTAGAGGTTAGAAGGTTAGGAAAGTACAAAATCAGTGGAGTCAGGAATTCACTCTTCATAACAGCCATGTAATTACTTAACTAGAATGACCACTTGAGTTTTTAAATATTCTTCATTATCCTCTGGTTCTATCGGTGTGGTTGTCAGCAGCCTGATTTTCTACATGCCATCCAAGATAGATGAGCAAAACTCCTCTCAGAACAGATGATGCCTCAGAAGAAATGATTCCATTTACTTCTTCCATGAAGCTCCCAAATGGAAGCAGTGACTGATTCATGAATGTAATTTGTAGGCTGGTCCCCTCTCATCTTGGCTGGCTTGCTGGTGACCAGCTGTGCTCTCTAGAAATACCAGTAATTTTTCCTCCATATTTTCACATCTTTTAATTTTTTTCTTTTAAAAACCTTTCCTTAAAAAAGTAAGGTTTCATCTTATTTTATTTTATTTTATTTTGAACTACCCAAGTAGGAGCGACATACAAGATGCAGGTTCAGTTACATCAGAAAGCCATGCATAAATTATTTGGGCTGCCGTGCTTCATGACATGAAAACATGAAGCAACATGAAAATCAATTATTCTCTCAGATTTTGTCTTTAATAAATGCATTGGCAGTTGTCTGGGGACACTAGATTAATCAGAACCAGGATCTGACTGCCTAAATCCACGTAACTGAGGCTCAGCTACTGATCCAGACTGCCTGCTCACCAGCAATATCTTATTGCTGGTCTGAGCATTCACTAAGGACTTTAAATCAGATGTTACATACCTCATCCTGAAGGGTAATAGGAGAATATAACACCTACCTTTTACAGCGCATTTTAGTGGTTAGGTTATTTACATACAAGGTCTGAGATCTAGGTGGTAGCTCTCATCCAATTGCTCAGGCTTGAAAACACAATTTCTGCATCCACCCAGGTATAACATGCTCCATCCCTCCTGGTAAAGCTGTGCCCCAGTGCAGCAAGGAGAGGGAAAGCCATAGGGCTGGGGGAAGAACATAACAAAAGGAAAATCCCAGTAGCCCAGTGAACAGAAGATAAACTACTACTGACTTATTGACACTGTCGTTTTGCTTTGCTTTCATCCCAGGACACTCTCATGTAAAATACATTAATACTTGAAAGACACGGGCTTGTGGACTCTGGACTCGCTTGTCTCTAAAGTACTGTCTTCTCTCTAGTGCTGTCACCATGAGGCTCAAGTTGTGTGTCTGCTGCTGGCTCGTCTCCTGGTGTTCTCTGATGCAATGCTATACAAAGTTTTAACAATAAAGTAACATGTTCAAAAAAAGGAAGGAAGGAAGGAAGGAAGGAAGGAAGGAAGGAGAAGGAAAGAAAGGAAGAAGAGGTAAAATTAACTACATGACTTCATATCCTTTTAATGTTTACAAAAGTTCAGTGTGTTATGCCTCTAAAGCCTCTGATGCTTAGCATGAAAAAAATTCTGCCTTTTGAATGCTTCTCTAGTAGCAAATTCTTTAGATCTGAGACAGATGATCAAATGCAACTAGTGAAATGGCCATTTTGTCTCTAGTTCTGATGCCCATTTCAGAGCTCTCTTTTCCATACTTTTACTATGTCAAACAGCCTTCTCCAGTGGCTAGATGGCAGAAATCAGGCAAAGTTGAAATAACACTCTGGTGAAATGAGTAAGGCCCATGCTAGCTGACACAGGGATTTTGGTTTGGGACTATGAGATGAGTCTGTCTGTGAAGCATCTTTAGGAGTCTCTGAGAAATGCAGTCTCCTATTAAATGTTAAATGTAAATGTGTTAAATTTGGCTCTGTTGTTTGTCTCTGGTGTGAGACATTTTGTAACAACACAATTCTTTGCAACACAACCATTTTGTAACAACCTGGATGTGTGCAATTCCAAGTGTGAGTTCCTCAAAGTATTAATGATAATGGCACTATAATAAATGTCTATACTCTGAGAGTAGGCAAAAGCAATGCTCAGAAGACCTTCCTGCCCTTTAGCCTGGACTTCTTTGTCTTAGTGTCCAGAAAATCAATGCAGCTATTTTGATTTACATGCACTGTGTCTGACCTAAAATATTTTAAGCGTGGATGGGAATGACCTTGATCCTTGCAATTTATTATATACAGATTTATTAGACAGAAATGCAAGAAGGATTTCAAATGTTGATTTCTATGAATATGATAACTTTTAACTTCAAAAATCAAAAAGGGAGGGGAGCTTTCAGTGTCAAGTTTTCCTCTTTGTTTGAAAGACCAAGCATGACTCAGAGCACTTTATCTCTTCTTTGTGTATATGGGGAGACCAAGAACACAACTTATTTAGGGGGGTGACGGGGATGTCTCATGTTAGACAGTGGAATGCCCACACACACACACTGTGAAATTGTAGCATTAAAGATTAATTTACATGAAATGCATTTTAAATATGCAATGTTTATGCTGTCTCTAGTCATCTCATCACATCACCATCATGACTACGAGTCCAAGCAGTGCTAAGGGGTTATTTTTAGCAAGCAGCTGACAATGACTCATGAACTCAGAGGGAATTCTAGCAGTGGAGCACAAAGAAGGACGTTGCTAATCTTCATGTGTTCCCACAGATAAACTCAACATCTTGCACAGTGATAGACTGCATACAAGGATGCCTCATACCCGGGTGCTGAGGTGGTTTTCCTGCAAAACAAAGACTAGTTAAAACACTATGCAGATCCTTAAAAATCAAAGGCCTCTGGCTTTATAAGTCCACTTTACAGCCTGATTTTGAAGTTTTTGTTTTCAATGCCAGACAGGTTCAAAAAGAATGTCTGTTTTCAGACAGTAGTTGGGCTAATCCATACATAACATCCTTTCCCACTATTTACTAGACTGCAGCTATCAAATGAAGATATGATGTCTGTGTTTGGGTTAGTTGGTTTAAATTCTAATGACCATGATGTAATCACTATAATCAAGCAAAGCTTGTCTGTCTTTGGATTTGGGTCTCTTTGCCATAGGCCCAATGTTTCTAGCCTTGTCATTAAACTAACCACAACGCTGCCTAATTTTCAATTAGCAGCAAGCTTGTTATACAAAGTTTTGTGGCCCTAATTTAAAGCTTGCTTCACAGGATTCTTTGTTCTTTTTTAACAGTTTACTAATATTTAGATAAGCAACCTCAATTTGCAGTAGATGTTTTGTTAGATTGAACTTTCCCTGGGTTTTTTTGCTGGTCATCATGAGTTTTTTTTTCCAAAAGCGCTCATTAACTCTCTTCACATCCAGTGCAGGCAAGACTTTTGGGTACGGTTACTCAGGAAGAGCTTAATTTAAATCAGTGCTGAAAATGTCTAAGAAAAAATAAATGAAATTAAGCTCTTTCAATGCCCCTGTTCCTCGGTGTATTTACCTGTGTTTAGGGAAAATTTTAGATTGTCTATGTCATGCTTTTATTAGGAGAAAAGATGGGAACTCTGGATAAATTCTGAAGCAATGAAGGGAAGAGAAAGAAACAGGATTCACACTATTGCTTTGTTTAGCTTCATTTGCCTTCATCTCCTCTCTGTCTGAAAGTTTGGTTCCTTGCCTTTGAAAGTAAAATGTCTGCATTTTTTACATCATTTCTCTGTAGCTGGTAAAATTAAAAAAAAAAAAAAGCTCATTCAACACAACTTTTATATCATTCCTGCAAATTTCACTAGGATTTAGTGCAAAAAAATGAACTGATCAGAGAATAGTGACACAAATGTTCAGTATGTGAAGACTTAATCTAAGAAAATATTAACAACTAAATGCATGTAGTTTAACAGAACTGCACTTACAAGAAGAGCTTAAAAATAACTGAAGATGAAAAGAATGAGCAAGGAAAATGTCCCATTTGCAATGCACATAGACACAATGAGCACTAATTTGGTGGGACTAAGGTATGAATTTATGCTAAGTATCAGGAACAAATTCCTGCCAATGAGATGTTTTCAAAGAATAATCAGCTCAAGGAATGATCTATTTGGGAATTTAAAACTACATAGGAAATAAATTCCACAGAACAATTCTTCATTGGCATAAGATGGACTGATGCACTGTCACTCTGGTTGAAAACCTCTGATGCATTTTATTCTCTTACTATTAGGGCATAGGACTTCTGTATTAGTTTATCCCCAGTTTGTCCTGGTTTTGGCTGGGATAGAGTTAGTTTTCTTCCTAGTAGCTGGTATAGTGCTGTGTTTTGGATTTTGTACAAGAATAATGTTGATAACACACTGATGTTTTAACTGTTGTTAAGTAATGTTTACACTAGTCAAGGACTTTTCAGCTTCCCATGCTCTGCCAGGTGCACAAGAAGCTGGGAGGGAGCATAGGTAGGACAGCTAACCCAACTGGCCAAAGGGGTATTCCATATGATATGACGTCATGCTCAGTATATAATCTGGGGCGTTGGCCGGGGAGGAGCAATCGCTGCTTGGGGACTGGCTGGGCATCAGTCGGTGGGTGGTGAGCAATTGCCTTGTGCATCACTTATTTTGTATATTCTGTCATCATCATCATCATTATCATTATTATTATTATTATTATTTTCCCTTCCTTTCTTGTTCTATTAAACTGTCTTTATCTCAATCCATGAATTTTACTTTTTTTTTTCGATTCTCTCCTCCGTCCCACTGGGAGGGGAGTGAGCGAGTGGCTGTGTGGTGTTTAGCTGCCTGCTGGGTTAAACCACAACATATGTCTAGCCTGGTACCGTTTCTGACAGGAACCCATTGCGGATGCTTAGGAGAGTATATAAAAAGAAGGCATGTTTAAATAATTTGATTAAGAGTTAAAAAATGAGATAAATATAAATAGCGAGAAAGTTATGTGTGATTTCTTTTTATTGCCACTTGCTTAGGAAATCCTGATTGAAGTGTTAACACAATCATTAAACATTCTTCATTTCATCTTCATGCAGCATGGATTCCTTTTCAGGAAGAGAGGAGATTTTTTTTGCTCAAATCAGCCATGCTGTTGTTCAGTCTGTAGATGGATTATTTGCTTATGACCAACCCCAATAAAGGGCTTACTGTAGGCTTGATTGTCATGTTGTCCAAGTGTCCTACAACTGCTTGCATGCATGTAAGGGTCTTTCCTGGTATCAGAAGATTGCTCAGCCTCTGATACTCACTTGGTATTTATAGTTTTACTAAAGTCTATCTCATTTCTACAAATATTCCTCCAGGGAATTGAAGACGCTTGCATATTAAAATAAAGCCATCTGTGACTATAATAAAAAGAAAGATTTTTTATCCAATCTTAAATGAGATTAATTTTTAGCATAGCAAACCATAACCAAAATTAAATTTGTGACCAGCTATACTGAAATTTTAGTTCCATGCAAATGTATGCAGTGAACATAATGTCACTTATGTCAGAAGCTCATTTCTGATTCTGTTACTTTGTGGACCACTGTTCAAAAAAGGGTCATCATTAGTGTAAGACTGGGCCAAGATATTTTGAATTGAAGCGTGAAGAGCTCTGCTTGTTGCACCTGCTATGGCAAAACAGCCTGCCCTAAGCTTTCTTTTCTGATTTTGAGACTACTTAAACTCTAAGGCCCATACTGCAGAACCAAATAAAATCTTTGCACAGACAGGCAGATACTTATCCAGCTCTGTATACATAGTAGTGGAAAAGGGCAGAAGAAACTAAACTAAGCTGCAAGGAGTAAAAAAGCAGAAGGCACTTGCCCAGAGTTGTGTTCTGCCCATTAACACAGTGCAGCCATGATTCACTGGGCACTTCTTAACTGCAACTCCCCATGAACAGAGGTTTTGTAATGTCCCCAGGGGCCGCACTGAACTTGTCACTGACTTCTCTATTTCCAGGCCCGGAGCAAAGTGTGAAGCTATCAGCCAGCCAGCCAACAAAGAAAGCTTGCCTTCCAGATTTCCCCGTGCCCAGATCACACTGAAAATGCCAGCCCAGCCAGCAGTAAGTCCTTCTTTCCTGGTCCTCCCATCTGGAAAGCAGTGAACGCAGATGCTTTGCAGGTCAGCCAAATTTGAAGTGGCTGCACAAGCTGAAAAATAACTTTCCAAGCTGTCCAAACCCCTCTGAAATCATCAGGCTAATATCTCTGACTATCTTAATCCTAATTTTCTAGAGTTTCCAGAGAGCTGGGGGATGATCATAGATATTTATGATCTCCCCTGTGTAATGCAGGAGCAGAGGTGGCTGCACACCAGCTAACTCCCCTCAGTTTGACTGTTACTTCCCAAATACTGGGTTATGTTAAATTCTGTCCTGCTGGCACATTCCCAAAAACTCTTCCCCCATGGCATGTGCCAATGTTTTATTTTTTACCTCCCATCATGCCCTTGTTTTTGGACCAGCTTGGAACTGATCACACCTCATTTTAGCCACCTAAAAGTTAGCGGTCAAATCAGATGGTCTCTCAGCTCCCCCTATAATCCATGAGAGTAAGCAGACACATATGAGTGGGGATTTATCCCACCTGCCTTCGAACTCCTTTCTTAAAATGGGACAGATTGTTCTCAGGAGGTGCTTATTACTCTCTACCAACTGTCAGAGAGGCTTAGGTGACTAATTTAGACTAGCTGCCAAAATTTTAAGGAACAAAATCAGAAGATAAGAATCCAGCTCTGATCAAGGGTTGGGGAGCAAAGGAGCAAACAGCAAAGCAGCTGAAACTCTGTGTGCTCTGTCATGTAACCAGACAAACAGACCGACCACCTGACAACTTCTGGCCCCAAAAGCTGCCAATTGGTTGTTATTGCAGTTTTAGAGAAAGAGAAATAATGCACAATGGCTAAGTGCCTGAGACAAGAGTAATAGGCAGCAAGAATAATGGAAGGAAGTGGGAATTTGTGTTGCTTACCATGAGGATGGTAGCAGTTGCAAGAGTTATTATTTGACTGAGTTTAGAGGTTCAGGAAGTATTGGGAGCATTAGCAGACTACTTCTGTGCTGTGTAAACCTTCAAATGTGGTTGAAATGTAGCCTCTGACATTTTTCAGATAAAGCTATCTTTAAGAAATAATTTCATGTTTTGCAAAATACATATATGTCTACATCTATTTCAATGTATAAAGATACATAAATATCTGGAGCATATCCCTCTCTTTTTAAATTTAGTTTACTGGTTACCTACCTATCTACCTGTCCTAAGAAACTATGATTGGTTGGTTGCACCATCTCTGAGGACATAGGCTTGCCCCTTTTAGAACAGAGCAGCGTTCGGTGCAATCCCAAGCTCAAGTAACCAGTCCCGGTCGCCTCCCAGGGAGGCAGGAGGAATCTCGCTCTAGGCAGGTATGGAACCACTGGCCCATAAAGGCTGATGAGGTGTTTTTCATTTCTTACCTTAACACCTGTTAATTAGAGCTAAATTTATCTCTGTTGCAGTCTCACTGGTTTCCCTCTGCCAGCCCTCATGAGACATGACCTTTTGCTGCTGCCACAGCTTCTAGAGATTCATGAATGTTTTTATTCTTCCAGCTCCATGAGTCTGAGTTCTAGCCTGAGTAGCCTTCCAAGAAAATTAAATAATTTAATGGGAATGATGTAATGCTGTGTAAGTGTGTTCAGGTTCTTACATGCCAGTGTCCTGCAAAAGCCTTTCCTACCAGAGAATAAATTATGGATGATGAAGTCTGCTGCAAACCACCCACCCACACTCAGCCTTTCTCTCCTCCCCCACACCTACTTGTCAACAAAATGGATCAGCAAATAGCCCATGTTTTCATTGCTTCAGTCAACAACAGTGTCTGCATTATTACTGTGCATTTGAAAAGTAGAGGACATTGCAAGCAGAAAAACATAAAACTTCTAAGGCCAAATATTCGTACATTGCTTTAGGGTTATTTTTACCTATAAAATGACATGCTAAATGTGGTTTACTTAACGTGTTTTACTCAAACTTCATTCACCTATAGACATCTGTGTTATATGGCACAGTATAACTGTAAGCAAAATCAAGATGAGGAAGTGGAACATACTTATTCATGTTAAGTCCTTTTTTTTTAGAAGAAGCAAGGAAATACTTACAATATTTCTCAGTATTAGAGCCAACAGTTTAAAAAACCCAAAACATACAGATGTTGAAACAAAAACTGTGATGTTTATGAAGAATTGTAACTGTTGAATGAAGGTAAAAATAGAAGAGAGCAATGTTTAAAACTTTTGCTGGTTCTTATTTTAGAAGATGACTACACAAAGCAAACCTAAAGAGTGGGATAGGATTTCACGTTTTATTGGCATTTGGGGAAACTTTATACTCTGTCTCTGGAAAATCAGAAAGGGAAGTGGTTGCAAGGAATCCACATAATAATGTATGGGAAAGCCAGCTAGAATTTACAAGGGAGTGGACGATGCTGGTAAATCAAAAGGTTGCCAGATCACATGGTTCACAACTAATAATAGTGGGGTGTTCCACCAGCAAGCAGTTTCTCCATTTTCTTTTCCTTTATTACTATTTTATTCCCACTAAGCCACTAAATTATTTTTCTTAACTATTGGTGCAAAATACATGTTATTAGTAAAAACATATCAGGTATATAATGAGAAGCAAATAAGCCTACTGCAGTTTCATAAAAAGCCAGGAAAGTTCCAAACTGTAGGGTGTTTTGTTTTGTTTTTTTCTTGCTGAGAAATAAGATTTTATGGCCAAATGTTATGAGAACCAAGTATTCACAAGAACCAGAGTTTCAATGCTCGGTTTGGAGGCTCATTTTTAGCTATACAATACAATCTCACAGTCTGTGCTCTTGACTTGGTGCCAGTTCTCCAGCTATCATCTCAGAAAATGATGTTTAGGGACAACTACTGACAGGATCTAACTAAAATTTGGAAATATTTTTGGTTGCGTTCCACAACACCAAATATCACAAATGTCACCCTTGTGTCCCACCACCATGATTCTTGAGGCACTAACTAAGCAGTATCATTAAACAAAACACATTGCCTTATAAAGTGAAAAGGAATGCCAGCTGCCTATGTGATCCCAGTTCCACAAACAGTTTTGCCCTAAAACCAAACTATTTTGAGGTATTAATTCTGTCTCAGATTTATTTATAGTATCAATATTCAAAGGATTTTTTAAGCAGAGAACCAGATAAAGAGCACTTTGCAAAGATTGCTATGGAGTACAGGAGGAGGAAACACTCACAAGAAATTGGGTATCCCAGGAATCATCCTTAGAAACAGGCATCCTCCCCACAACTGGAATTCGTCTGTCAAGGGACTCAGTTTTACATGGTTCAAAGTGCCTTCTTACTGACCACAGGTAGTGCACGTTTAGGGCTCCTTTGCCTTAATTTTAAGTAAGAAGTGAGTTCTAATGAAGCTGTTAGATTCTGATTTCAAAGTTCCTGATATAAAAGACCTACAAACACTCCTGCCAATATTAGTAATAAAAACTTCAAAGCAAACATCAGCAGCAATAGCATTATGTCTGTGCTGGACTCTGTGTTCCCAGCTCAACTCTACAGCGGTTTGATTGTTTGCTCCCAGAAAGGAAATGATAATTTGTCAGAACTCATCCCAGTTTTACCAAAAAAAAAAAGGTCCTTAAAGTTTAAGAAGTGCAATGGAGCAAATTAATTCTGAATATATTTCTAGTAAAAACTGAGCTAAATCATTCTTAGAGATTGAGGAGTGAAGTATTTCCCCAAAGCTCTCAGATCTGTCCATAAAGACAAATCTCCCATTGAATTCAATGGAGGGGAGGTTGACACTAGACATTTCTGTAAAGATTTATACATACCTTCATTTCTCTAAAACTTGTTATACATTGTATGAAAAGGCAGCATGCCATATGGCATAAGTAATTTCAGTGTACATTTTCAGTGAGACATGGCAGTGGTGTTTTATGCATAATTCAGAAACACCAAGATTTAATAAAAGTCCTCTCCCCAAAGTACTTATGGCTTTAGAACCAACCCTGCTGTCTTCCATTTCGCTTAATGCAATTCCTCCCTACTATGCATGTTTTTAGCAAGCTCAATTATAGCAAACTTGGGTAAGAGAAGAGGTAAGGTAAACACTATAATGCTGGTAAGACTAATTATTATATGGACAAAGTTTTGCATTGAAGGTAGTCAAAGGTGGGGAATGTACACAAGAACTTGAGAAGGTTTGTTGATGTCCCAATTAATATTTTTGGATAAAGGAGAAACTCAACACTGTTTCATCAGTTAAAGACAGCGTGGTCCAAAGAATGAGCTTGTGTGTTCAGACCAGAATGGAGAGACAGAGAATTCCTCATATAACTTTATAGATGGTTGTTGTTCATAATACAAAAACAATCATGCTAGTATCTTTTAAGCCTACAGCACCTTTTCTTCCATGGAATTTTAATGTGCTTTTCCCACTCATTAATTGTTTTATTCTTTCTGGAAGGCTGCTTCATTAAGCATAGCATGTAAGACATGCTTAACACTGTGTATAACATGTACAGGAAACTTTGTTACTTCCATTGCTCTAAAGCATACCAGATATGCTTAGAGATCTCAAAATTTATATACAAGAAAATTTAAGAGTTAACTTTGATTTTCACTTAGAGTTCAATGGGTTTTGTGTGTGTAAGAATAAAGTAAAAGCAGCCATATTGTACAGATATGTTCCAGAACTGTTAAAATTATTACATCAGTGCATATTTGAGAAACAATAAAAATATTTTAATATGAATCACAAGCTTGCCATGCATATACACAGAGAATAATTGACTGAAACTGGCATGGAGAAGCAGAATACTACCATTTTTAAAGAGCAGTTCAAAAACTAGGGGCAGAAGCTTAATATAAGTTAGGAATCAAGGAAGGCTTGGAGCAGAAATATTTCGTTCAAAGAACAGTAAACTTATGGAATATGTTGGAAAGCATAAACGAATTCAAGACAGCTAGATGCTTTATGGAGGGAGAGATAAGAATGAAGGATTCAGTGACAAAGTAGAAAGTTAAGGATAAAATTGAATAGAAAGATACAAGGTTCTTCTACAGCTCCCTCCTATTGAAATCTCCAAATTGTGGTGTAATTATCATGCTATTCAGTCTTGAGAATCTAATCTAAGAAATTACAGTATCTATAATGACACAGGAAAATTGCTGACAATATGTGAAGTGTCTTGTCAGAATATGCTACATGCGCTATAAAAGCGCTCAGTAATGAACTAACTTTGTTCTTACTGAAGATAGTGAAGTGGAGTTAAGCTGATGCTTTGTTAAATCCTAAATCTAATGCTCATACTGTATCACTGCAACCTCTTCCCATTTGCCTGAAACTTAACCCTAACCTTAGCCTTTCCTCAGCAAAGGAACCTCGGCCAGTATCAGATCTAAACCTAGACAGAGGGTCCTAAGGTCATCAAGCAGAAATCCAGTCCATCATCATGTTCCAGACTCAGACTTAGCCATTGGACATTGCCAGTGAAAACACAATCCTTACTCCAAACTTAATCTTGGCCATTTTTCTCACCTCGGTGCATTAAACTGGAAAGGTGGATCCCACAAATCTAGCTTAAAAACCAAATCTGAACAAAACTCAAAAATAATTAATTCCTTCAAGGTCAAGGACCTGTAACAATACTGTCTATCATAGGTCCCAGGCCTTCACCTTAGTCCAGCCTAGAGTTGCTTCCCAGCTCCAGACCCAAACTGAAGCAGCTTCTCCCTGCCAGCACCATTATCAACCCTTTGCCATTGTGTCTCTTTACTTGACCTGGAACTTCAACCTTGGTCTTGACTGTGGCCACATCCCTTAGCTCAAGGGCTGTAGGCAAGCCTAACCAAGTGATTTCTGACAAGACTAGACCAAAAGTTAATAACGTCCCTCCCTAGCCCCATCTCCCCTGCCATCTCCAGTGGTAATTTAACACCTGTTTCTCTTCCAACAGTTGCTAAACCTGGCAGTATGACTCCTCCACAAACTTGCCGAGTCCATAACCCCACCTGCTCAGTCCTAGTATTGGTGTTAACCTAATACATACTGACAGCTTCAAACCTAACTCAGACAGACTAATGCCTGACAGTATGGTCACTAAACTCAGATTTTGTTGGGTAATTTAGGCCTAGGGTTGGAATTAAATTATAGTTGTGCCGACTACTCTTGACCTTTCATATATTACATTCACAGCTAAAGTATGCAGGAATGTACTGAGCTGATGTGAAGGCTCGGTTCAGGCTTACACATGGATCAGTGAGGTATCTTGCTTTATAGGGAACTGCCAGATCGGTTTTGAGACTAGCACTGGAAGGAAACAAGGAACTAAGTTTTGATCTGCCAGGATTGAGGAGAGACTAAAATCTGCAGTTTGGGCTGATTTTCTGGTTTTAACCAGAAAGTCTGAACAGCTAAATTTCTGTCCAGTTAACATCTGAACTGGCACTTGTAACCCACCTGCATAGGTACAGGTCTGAGAAGTCCAGAATTGCTTTGGGGTAGAGTAGGTTAAGGCTTAAGCTATAGACCACATTAGGGGATATGGCATTTGACTTTGTAAGAATACTTCTTGGCAAGCTGGGGAAATATTTAACGAGGGCATGCAGATTTCTCGCAGAGATAGCTGCAGAGAGAGGAGGAACCTGTGTTCATTACTTCTCTTCGAGCCTTTCAAAAGTTCCTCCAAGGCAAGACAGGCTCTTAATCTTGTCTCTCCAGGCAGAGGTGCTACCAACTTTAATTCACCAAAGCTTAAGAGATAAAACTGGAACACCTCATAATTCTCCTCCTGACAAATACATCTCAGCTATCTGCAGTGGAAGCAACAATGGGAAAAGTCATTTAAAACAAGTGCAAGAAAAGGAAGCCCAAATTCAGAAGCTCTTCAGAAACCAAAGGAAACCAAATGTAGCCTTTCATTCCTAGGCTAGCCAGAAGCTGGCTTTTTCTAAATCAATATTTTTTGTGTTTGCATCATCACTTCTTCCGTAATAGGCTTTTGATTGACAGATGATTGCGGGAATATCCAAGAATATGACTGCTAACATGCAGTTTTGTAATAGCAGGCTGCAATCAGAGCCTGAGCTCAGCTTGAGTCATTGTTGTTTATGACTGTAGGCCAGAAACGCTAGAATCCTTATTTAAGAAGAGCTGAAGATTTTGCGGCATCCTTCTGGCAATGATAGCACATCAGAGGTATATCTTCAAGACCATGTTGGCAAACATGTTGTAACATTTGTGGTAGCCACTTGACAATGGAAAACCTTAGGATGAATTTTCAGCTCATAAATAAAACAAGAAGGGCTCATGCTTACAAGAGCATGGCTGTTGAACCTGGCCATCTGTATAATGTTCCCACTTGCAATGACATTCCTTAAGATGAGCAGTCCATCATTATAGAGCAAACACATAATTATGGTTACAGACTTGTTTTGACAATATTTCCAACATCATTGCAACCTGCTCCAGAATTTTTTTATATCAGCTGATCTCAGGCATTTCACAAGTGACGTGTTTTCTAAACACTTTCAGCGGCTACCTATCTCAAAAATAAGGTCCTGTGTCATTTACCAGAGTTACTAGAAATTGATTTTAAACTGATTTTGTTGTACACTAGCAGCTATGTTAGTCGCTGACTTCTAGAGGACAGAAGATTTCCAATCTCAGCCGTTTTGTGAATATAGACAAATCTATGGAAGACATTAATACGCTAATGCTGTCACTCAGAATTATTCAGCGTATCCAGTTCACTACTTGCCCCAGAAATAGACCATGCATAATTAAGTTCAATATATATAGAAAGATACCCTTTTGAAATGCAATGTTTTGTTGCCTTGTAGAAATAGAAATAAGAGCTGTAAATTGATTTGAGGGGAAAATCCTCATTCACCATAAAATTCAGTACATAGTTCAGTTCTGGAATGAAAAAATGCATTTTAAAACCTTATGAAGACCTTTATAAATTTGTATGACATCATATGAATTCTTTATAATGACTTACAGTAGTTAAGACACATTTCAGTAGAAAAATAGCTCCAAGTACACTTTTAGAGATGCTTACATATTTACAAAGTACTTTTTCCCTAGTGCAAGTGACATGTAGAGACTATTTGACAAAGTGTTATGGTTTAAAGATCTTGTTGGTACCTGCTAAGGGTGAGTCAGTCCTGATTTTATTACCCATGAAGCCATTCCAGACTCATGCAGCCATTCCAGACTCTGTCCCTTAGATTAATAATATTTATCTTCCATGTATTAGGATATGTATTTGTTATACTATTTTCTCATTGGTAATATCTTGCTCTTTTAGTTACATGTATGCACATCTATGTACAAGAAAGCTGTGCCTGGGAGATATGCATACATTATATAAATATGTACATGTCTCTGTACTCCCTTTCTTATATCTGAATATGTGTGTATTTAACAATCTTTTTTTTTTTTTTTTTAAAGTTAGCTTTTAATATCAAAAACTGCAGTGCCAGGGCATTAAATATTTAAGACAGTCTAGAAGACCAATGCTTGAATAAAATACACATGAATACAGGCTAGGTAATTTAAAAGTCAGTGTGGTAGCCATTAGTAAGTATTGGCTTTTTTATAGTAATCAGAAATGTATCTGTTTTATTTTTAGTTGTTCCTGTTGTAATCTTACAGCTTCCATTCATGAACTTCTGGATTATAACACTTTAAGTCATTTCCTTATCGTACAGTGGGCCTCCAAACTTATTTCCTGACATAAAATTCTTGGTGTATTCTTATTATTTTTTAATTAAGTAGCCTTAGCAGTCATCAAAGTTTTGGACGACAGTCCAGGGAGTGTGAAATTCCAAATTTAAGCACCTCCCGGGTGGAACCAGGAACCGTTTGCCAATGGTAATGGCATTTTTCATAATGGGGGATCATTTTTTTCCAGCAGGAACTAAAGCTGCCAGCTCTGTTTAGATCTGATTGTAGCTCACAGCTAGTGATGTGGTTATATCAACTTGCCAAGCCATCACTTGACCTTCTGTCCTTTTCCAAGGCAAATTCCAGCTTTTATTGTTAACAAGCTACTCTCCTTTAATTAAAGATGGCCTTGCAGGCAGCCTTTACAAAAGAGAGGGTTATCCATTCGACTGGATGAAGTTTCTGCTAGTAAAATATACTTACTTTTTGGCCTCTTTCCTGAGGAGTCTCACACTACTATTAAACTGATATAAGCAGTGCTGCTAGGAATGTTATTCTTGAGGAAACACCACAATTTTAAATATCATATAGTTTTGAACATGATTTTGTTCAAATCAGGCAACGTTGAACGCTGGCCACCAGGAGTTTCTTTGCTCTATGTCTTTCAACTAGTCACTCCATCAGAAGTAGTGATCTGGGATATGTCAAGGTCCTGGAATGGATCTTTGTCTCCACACAAGTAGAAATTTACTTATTAACTTATTGCATACTCCCTTGCAAAATCCATTATTTAAAAAATAACTCAATGGAATACATCTATCATGAACTGATGAGTAAGCCTATGACTGGTGCATTAAAGTGTGTCATTCAGATCATGCCATCTGGGAATACATGGGCCCTTCTAATAGAAAAAAATAAGGTATTTTAAGGGCATTTAATTTTAAAATAATCTAATTTAAAACTGAAGACATTTTAAGACATTACAGRTACTTTTAAAGTAGAAAATATTGTTTTCATGCAGCATCTCCTGAGCTAGACATATCCCTTCCATAYCTCTGCTGAAGCCATTTGCTAGTTTATTGTTTGACACACAAGAATACAGTCATACAAAAGTTTCAGTCATTATATGGCTTCAGTCATGTCACCTGAGCTTATTGCTTCAGTTACCAAAGCTGGAAACTATGCAGTTATTACTTTGTACTTATCTCAGGAGAACTTTGTGAAGATTCAATTACTGTCTGTTGAGTTTTAAGAACATACAATCCCATTATCATTTCACCTAAGTAAGTGGCTGATTCTTTGTTATTGTTGCTATTATAAAGTTGGCCCTTTATCAACTGTTTTGATGACACTCTTGCTTCTGCGTGCTCTGAATGATCCAGCACAGCTTTCCATGCTTATTGAATTGTTGTAAGGGGTTATATACTAAATACAGACATAGCTCTTCTCTATGGCAAGACCGTATAAAGAACTGTCTATTTTTCACCTTCTCTTGGCCACTTACTCCATCTCCTTTTAACAGTTTGCTACTCCTGCACACCTATGCAAATGTTTTTAGATGTACATGGTAAACTGGATCAGTTTATACTCCTGCTTTTTTAAACTGGGGTCATTTCCCTGCTCCCCCTTACAGTGCAGCCCCACAAGCCAATGAATTAGCAGAGTCATGGGCAGTAATGGGCAGTAAACCAAGAGGATGGGAGGAGGATATGAGAAAGGATCAGGGAGGAAACCTCTTAAACTGGCTTACCTGCAAGAGAAAATGCTAGCGGGGCTAAATCACAAGATTTAAAACTTTCCTTGTCAACCTGCAGGGGGAATGTTGTAATAGGGCAACTGTTTGTACTTAGCTTGGTTAGAAAGTAATAACTGTATGCTTTGCACTCACCTTTAAACACATGTTTTAGAGATAAATCCTCATAAAATATCTGAAGAACATCAGCATTTCAAAAGTATCTTTAAAAATCAAGAAAACGTTAGATGACATCAGGTAACAGTCCTGAGCAGGGGGGAAATTTGTTGAGGACGGATTTCCGAGGTACTATGTTAGTAATTTGCAGAGTTCACCTGCAGGGTAGGACTTCAGATCAAACTCAGAAAGGAGCCTTGCAACACCACATGAATAAAAGGCAAGCTTGCCCTCAGACTGATGTCCTATGCAGGACAGGGAAAAACATCAAGACAGGAGTCTCACTTAAAGTTTGGATCCCAGATTATGGCTGACAGCCTAACAATTTTTTAAGTGAATGAAACTGAGTGTTTCCTCGGAGCGTATGAACAGGTGTGGCTCAAGTTTGGTTTTTCAAGTATTTGTTTCAGAATATAAGAACAATGTTTACACTTTGCAGCTTATAAAATATATTCTTTTTTTTCTCCTTATTTCCATATAACAGTAATCTAGTCACTTGAAGACACCTAGCAGACTTTCCAACACTTTTCTTCAGGGCTGTCATCTTCCTTTTGTAGGATCCAAAATCCTCAAACTGGATCAAGCTACTGAAGAGTTGTTTGAACATTTCTTTTCTAAGCTGTCAGAGCTAGTGTGGGACAGGCTGGTGTGAAGTGAAAAAATGAGGACAGGTCCTGGATCCAAAGGCACATAAATGAGAGTCTCCTCAGAACTGGAACCCACCTAGCTACTCTGCTCCTGCCCGTTATGTCTTCCCTTTCATATTACTTTTTATTCACCACACCACTTGAAGGTCACCCGAGGTGAGAAGAATTGAATGTGCAAGTGTGGAAGTTTGTTGGATCATCGAAGGAAAGATGCAGAATAGGACACATCCCATTGAAAGTTACAATGAAGACAGTGAGAAAATATATACTGTGAACGCCAGCTATTAATCAGGAGAAAGTGTGTGAATATTTTAAGGGACAGATGGGAAGGAATATAAATGAGAAAAGGAAACAGTGAGGCAGTTGTAAAGTGGCGTAGCTGAGGTTCAGTGAAGACGCCTGGCCGAAGCAGATGGCAGAGCAGAAATTTCTGAAGTGTTTCTGTAACATGTGGTATTCTTCTGACTAGGACATTATCAGAAGCATGACATAACAGAAGGCAGTCCTGTGTAGTCCTGGGGAGGAACAGGGGCTTGCTCAGCCTTGGTACCATTACACGCTGCCTCGCTATGTTCCATTACAAGAGTGGAAATTCATTAAAACACATGGTGGTCCAAAATGTGCACAGAAGGCAGTCACAGAAGGGGTTACTTTTATTAGGAGTAAAATTTTCTGTGTAATATAATATTTCCCAGCCTCACTACCAAAAGGGCAAGAAGAATCTAAATGGAAAATGTAACTGCATTCAGTGTGCCACATTCGTGTGCATATGCACACTCACTCACTCATTACATAGAAAATGGGGGAAAGAGGTTAACACATGGGAAATACACTATATAAAAAACTTATTAGCAAGGGCTACTCAACATCTGTGGAAAAGTTGACAAATTCTGTAATAACGGTTCTGTTTTATTAAAAGATTTATTTATTTATTTATTTTTAAATTTGCAAGCAGCTCCTTGGGATTATTTAACAGCATAAAAGAGCCATTGCATTGGAGAGTATAAATATTTCAAAGCAGGGGCTATAATAGAAGATAAAGGATATAAAGGGTTACATCCTGGTGCTACTCATTTTAGTATGCACATTCTTACTGGCTTCAGCCACAGCAGTTTTGACTACACAGACGTCCATTCCTCACACTGAATCAGCGAGTCCTTTTTCCTCTCTAGTTCATTTTACTTCCATGCTGACAAAATTGGCTCAGGAGAGTCAGGTTATGGGACTACAATCATGGCAAGCTCCATACTGTTCCCTGCTGTTCCCTACAATGTTTCCTCTGCAGCATCATTAAAATGTCCATAGATTTCTGATTGCTCATCACAACATATTTTTACCATTTCTGTATCAATTTCCTAAGTTCAGCAGCTGCATCATTCCACCAGCGATTTTCTGAGCCCTGGAAGTAACTCGTTCATTTTTTTAATTAATAAGGTTTTTATTGCATTTAAATCATTTGGATAGAAAAGTGACAGTGGAATTTGTGATAACCAGTGCTTATAAGGAAGTGGAAGAGACTGTTAATCATGTTTTTCAGTACATGCTTGCTTAGTTTTATCTTTTTGTTTTACAAGTGAGTAGTACGTATACGGACAATTAAAAATCCTGCATAGTACGTATACGGACAATTAAAAATCCTGCATAGTCAGATTGCTTGGCATTCATCTGCTTTCCAATATAACCCACAACCTCAAAGGCAAATAATTACCCTGAGCAGCAAACCACATCGTTTTAATGCAACTCTGGCATTGCTGGAAAGCAAATTTGGCAGCGAACTGATTTACTGTTTCATAAAGTCCCAGAAGATTCCCAGGTATATGTGTGCTTCATTATTCATAGAACTTTTTCTTTGACAGATTTGAATGGTAATGCAGTTTTCTGTAGGTTCAGGGTTGCTGTTGAGTTCATGTTTGCAAATCTGCAGTCTGGCCTTTGTTAGTAGATTTATGATAAGCTTTTTGTCCAGCATAAATATGATATTCAGTGTGCACATTTTTATATACCAATGACTGTACTATTTTAGCAGATAGGTTTTCTTTAGATTTTATCTCTCATTCATCCATGTACCCCATAATGCTCTACTTTCCACCAAAACCATGTTTAATGTTTCATTGAGATACATCTATGTGTTGAAATCTTTGTTACACAGGAGAGTTTCAGGCCACTCATTAGTTAAAGCCCTGCAGAAATATTGCCTGGGTGTAGGACATATTTCAAGTTCCTTATCTATAGTGCTCTGTTAGTGAAAGTGATCCTATCTCCTCATGGGTATGTTTCTGTTTTGTTATCTTCCTGAGGAAAGGATAAAGGCCTTTTATATTTGCTGGTGGCAAGGACAGTGAAGAGGCTGAGTAACTGCAAATACAATAGTTCAATTTGCACTAACATGGTGTTTTTGAATTAGCAGAGTGCAGAAGCCTGAAGGCTCTTCTTTCAGGGTCCATTCTGGTAGCTGGAAGAAAACTGAAGTTCGTGTCTTCTCCCATCAGTCAAAAGACTACTTACTTGTAAAGCTCTGTGTTGTAAGAACTCCATCCCATCTGACTGCTTACCCTAAGACAGTGAAATAGAGACTATTTTGTCAAGAGAAGAATATTTGAAATATGAATAGACTTGCTGGCTGCCTTTACGAATAAAGCAAACAATTTTTGTGTGCTAAGAGAAGTAATAATGTGACCATCACAAATTGTGGAATGAACTCTAGACAGGGGTATCAAACTTCTCTCTACTGAAGATAAGATCTTTGTAACCCAACTTAGGGGGACAGGTAATTACTTTTCAGCCACTGAGATCATTATTTCACAGACTCTATCATTTTCACAAAATAATAATTTTTTTTTAAAAAAGGCTCTAATCTAGCAAAGAACTTGAGCTTATGAATTTGAAGTGTCTTGTTGATTTGAAGACAATGGATAAAATGATGATACCAGGGAAGTTAATAACAAATACTGTCTCATGCTAAAAGTGTTGGACTRAGCCTTCTGTTGGTGAGCTGTTTGTCAAGAACATTTTAAGCAATTGATACCAAAAAGCTTCTTTGCCATCCTAGATAGTCTTCCTGAATTGGTGATATTTTTTAACTTTCTGCCAGGATTCAGTTTTCAAGCTACCAGGCATATAAAACATCTAAATGCACAATTAATCAGCAAATAGCATGTTAACAATCTGGACGAGGGGATTGAGTGCTCCCTCAGGAAGTTTGCAGACGACACCAAGCTGGCCGGCAGTGTCGATCTGCTCGAGGGTAGGAAGGCTCTGCAGAGGGACCTGGACAGGCTGGATCGATGGGCTGAGGCCAACTGCATGAGGTTCAACAAGGCCAAGTGCCGGGTCCTGCACTTTGGCCACAACAACCCCATGYAACACTACAGGCTGGGGGAAGAGTGGCTGGAAAGCTGCCTGTCGRAAAAGGACCTGGGGGTGCTGGTTGACAGTCGGCTGAACATGAGCCAGCAGTGTGCCCAGGTGGGCAAGAAGGGCAACGGCATCCTGGCCTGTATCAGAAATAGTGTGGCCAGCAGGAGTAGGGAAGGGATTGTCCCCCTGTACTCGGCGCTGGTGAGGCCGCACCTCGAATACTGTGTTCAGTTTTGGGCCCCTCACTACAAGAAGGACATTGAGGTGCTGGAGCGTGTCCAGAGGAGGGCAACGAAGCTGGTGAAGGGTCTGGAGAGCAAGTCTTACGAGGAGCGGCTGAGGGAACTGGGACTGTTTAGTCTGGAGAAGAGGAGGCTCAGGGGAGACCTTACYGCCCTCTACAACTACCTGAAAGGAGGTTGCAGCGAGGTGGGTGTTGGTCTCTTCTGCCAAGCAACTAGCGATAGGACGAGAGGAAATGGCCTCAAGTTGCGCCAGGGGAGGTTTAGATTGGACATGAGGAAAAATKTCTTTACTGAAAGAGTGGTTAAACATTGGAACAGGCTGCCCAGGGAAGTGGTTGAGTCACCATCCCTGGAGGTATTTAAAAGATGTGTAGATGAGGTGCTTAGGGACATGGTTTAGTGGGGCTTGGTGGTGTTGGGTTGACGGTTGGACTTGATGATCTTAGAGGTCTTTTCCAACCTTAATGATTCTATGATTCTATTCTATGAATACCCCACCCCCACTCCCTACCAGTGGAATTTTTATTGATATATTCATTGGTAGCATTTCTTTGCTGTATCTATTTGCCATTACTTTGCTTTCCTGACTTCAAAGAGAGAGGGGTAGAAGGGTTTTCATCATTCTTTTCTCAAAGCTGAGCTCAGGAAATGGGGGATCTGTGCATTTTATCAACTTGGCATCTGTGTCACTATGGCACTGGGGGAGGAAGAGATGCCATGCTATCTAAAACTGAAAGTCCTAGACAAGTAGGTGAGCCAAGAAAGGATAACTAAGAATTCATCCTAAAATGAAAGTTTGCTTTTCATTACGATTGTGTTGCGGAGAGGGGGAGAATTGAAGTTTGCTATAAGACTCCAGGCTACAAACTATTACAGATGTGCATCTGGAGTCTGATATAGCTCCCACTGAAATCAGTGAAAGGAGTCTTGATATTGGCTTTACTGGGCATAGGTTCATCATGTTCCTCAGTGATAATGTCTATCCTACTAATTAATTAATTAATTTAAGCTATAAGGGATAATGAGACTAATTTAGCTGTTGTGATTTTACTATGTTTCTGAACAGAAGATACAATGAAAGTGTATGTGATGGTATCTCATTCACACCATTTGACTCATGACACCAACATTCTCTAAAGTACTGCTATGTTTTAGGAGCCCATATCCCATCTTCAAAATTATATTTAGACAACTAAAAACCTAACTGGAAAGATTAAGTCAAGATACCTCCATTATTTGAATGACTTGGAGTATATTTCTGTAATTTCTACTCTCTTAATTGTTGTCAGTCTCATCTCACCACGCTTCATTTTGGTTTTTCAGTCTAAACCAAAATTAATTATCTAGTTTCCCACAGCAGTAAATGAAGAAAGACAAGAAAATCCATGGGCATAAAATAGGCATTTAATATCAGAGAGGAAAATCTTCTTCTGGAAATAGCTATCTTTCTCTGCTAATGACTGAGGAGGATTTGATGACTACCTTCAACCAGACAGTTAACTTCTAGACAGCTAAAATTAGAGGACATGAAACTAAACCTTAGTGTACATAAGACGACATAATTCAGAGTTGAGTTTACCCATTTCCTGTTTTTCAAGTGATTTATATTACCCACCTAATGCCCCTTCAGCTGTGTTTGACTAGAGCAATATATTTGCCTAAAGAGGCAAGCAAGAACATTCCAAAAATACATCCTGAATAGTGCTTTGCACAAAGTCCTTATTTCCTACTGTAAAATCCAGTATTTCTTATGAATTTTAACTTTGATTAGCTCTGTTTCAATGTGTTTATTCTTGTAAGACATTTATACTGTATTGGGAGTCAATTTCTTACCTTAAAAATTTTACAGAACTTGCTTGTAGATTCTTTGGTAGTTTCTTAAGGGACGAAATGAAGTAAGATGAATCTACTTTTTCTTTAGGTCACACTTCAGCAGTGGGATAAAAGCAGGTATGGCTAATGCATATATAATAGTTTTTGGTTTCTTATAAACACTTTTTGTCAGATTCCTCTATACATTCCTGAAAGAAATGCAAAAAAATCCTTTCATATTTAAATTCAATTTGCAAATTAATGGAGGTCAATTTTTAGCTAACCAGTCAGTTCATGAAAAATAGATATCCTGAGACAGTCATCTGATATACCTGCCATCTTTTACATTGGATTACTTCCATTCTTTTCTTCACCTTGGACACTCCAAATATTAATGTCTAATTTCCATAAATAATTTTCTTCCTCTTCATATACTCTTCAATAACTTCCTTCATCGTATACTTTAGGCCAAGACTTTTTAATGACACTCAGTTTTTCCGCCCAGAATATTGCCCTCCAACATTGCATTTCCAAGAATCTTTCCTTCAGTTATTTTCTATAGATAAACTTAAGAACTTTTCATTCTTTGGACTTACGATTCTCAGCATCATCCCTCAGAGATTCTTTAGAAAGTTTTGAATATTGAACATATACATAAAAAAATAATTTGCTAAATAATATTAAGGTTCCAAAGTCAAATGATAGATTTTGGTCAGAAAATATGTCTTATTGTGGAGAAATTTGCTACTGTTCAGTTTGTTCTGAAAAGTGATGAAAATTTGAAGAAATTCTCTGCAAAAGATGATGTCATCTCAGATACGGGCGGTCTGTCTGCACAGTGCTTCAAGGCTGCACTCATTGATCCTTAAAGTCAACCTAATACAATGAACTGAGTAGTAGAGTGAAAACACAAGTGAGAGGAGTATCATTATACCTGGTCATCAAAAATCTTTCAAGACCAGTGGAGAGAGAAATGTTAGAAGAAACCATCTTCCTCCAGTGAAGTTTGTTGCTTCAAAGAATTTATATTTAAGACTGAGATGTCTGTTCATATTCTAGTTTATGTGGGCTTAAGCCCAAAGAGATTCAAACTCATATTTCACACTTAGCCACCAGACTCCTATGAGCAGGGTTGATCAGCCACCCTTCCTACAGGAAGTATTCCCTTACAGAAGTCAATTCAGGATTCACAGGACCACCTAGAAGGAGTGTGACTAAGTAGTTTAATTTTTAAGGTTCTTTTCTGGTAGGCAGAGTCTTAGGCTCTGGTGCTTTCTCTCAACATTATGTATTTTGTGCAATGAGAAGTGTAATGCTTAGCTCTGGTTTCTTGATTCCACTATGGAAATTGTCTACAGTTATGAGCAGCAGCCTCTACCACATAATGCCAAAGGCTTTCAGCTGGATCTTACCCTGGGTTAGGCACTAGCTGCCCCACTGAAATCATCTCAGGCTGACTGTAAATGATTAATTCCATGAATGTTTAGGAGGTGTTTTGACATGGAGGGTGGGCTGGATCTCACAATTCTGTGGGAGACAACACATAGTGCCATATCCACAGTGACTGAGTCCACTTGTCCCTCAGCAGTGCAAGGTTGGATGCAGAGAAGGGGCAAGGCAGCCTCCTCTCTCCCCTTTTGACCAACATCATTCAGAGATGGGGTGAACTGGCAGGGGGAGGTTGCCCCCACCAAAGGGGCACCAGCTCCTCTCCTCCCCGGCATGCCCAGGGGCTCTCAGGGTGCTGGGGCTCCCAAGGTCAGGTTAGTTCAGCTCTCCCTTGTGCAGGCTGCGCCTTCACTGCTAGCCCTAGCCTTAACTCTTTGGCTCTGGACAGAAACTTCAATGTAGAGAGGTCAGGACTAAGCCAATTTGAACCTGAAACCAAGTATTTAAATCCTGAGGGGATGCAGAGATGGTGGGGCAGGGGGTTGAAATGACTGCTGTCATATAAATACATGAAACCCTATAAAAATATTTACAAGACACAGCTAATCTCAAGATAACATTTTTTGGCCATTGTAAAACTGACTCATCAATATAATGGAATATATTTTTGGTTACTTTATTTTAACTTTCTTTTTTTACAGTTAATATTTACCAAGTCTCTGGGGCCTAAAATTACCTCACCCTTTTGCTTCAGGTCTACAGCTGCAATTTCTTGCCTCACCATAGAAACGCCTGGAATGCAGCGCTGTGTTTCCTTTACTGTTAGGAAAATAAGGGAAGCTGAAGTAGCAACTACCACCAAGAGACAGATAAATGCCTTTATAAATGACTAATTAATAACTTAAAGCTACGTTACTGGGTGGAATGTAGGTGACTTTTAGGTACTTTGATAGTCCAACAGGCAATAATTCAGCTACAGTACCTGGTGTATCTTACTGTGTCGTCAGAATATATGTTCATCTGGGTTTATCGGATAAACAACAGCTAAAATTCATTTTTCATACTTAGTCTGGAGAAGAACTGTTTGGCTTTTCAAAGCAGCCAGTGATTATAGGGTTTTCTTTATTTGAAAGTTCAGCATAAAACCTACAGGAGATTTGAATTTCAACTAGTCAAGTTGAGCCCCCAGACACTAAGGCACTGAAAATCTTGAGTTCTTTTAGAATATCTTGGCCCCTTTTTATTTAAAGAATTCTTAAGCAGAGTGAAAGCTGCATCTCTCTGAGCCAAGAATTATATCTTTTGAGCCACGCCAAGAAATAAGGTAGAAAAAGATGAAAACCCTTGTAGTCCCAGAGTTGATAGGACTTGGCTTTGAAATGGCTTCTGTGATCCTTCCCATTACAGCGCCGTATGACTGGAAGGAACTAGAAATACTGGTATCTTTCAATAGTGCGCAATGACAGCTTTTTGTTGCTTCTGTTACTATACATGAAAATCACAGTAAACACAATGTCATGTTCTGTATTTCTGGGATAGAGGTTATTTTTATACTTTGCATTTGTATGCAGAAGTGTTACTAACTGCTATTTGTCTTTTGGCAACATTGTTGTAACTTAAGCCTGACAAAGTTATTACTCAGTTACGAAGACAGGACTTGGACACATAGTGAGTGCTGATATCAGAGCATAGTACCATGGAAAATGGGTTTCCTAGGAACATAAAACACTGCTCATTATTTACCTAGTCTCAGAGTTTAATATGGGCCACTGACATATATTACCATATTAGATGATCTGTAACTGTTATAATAGATTATTCTTATGAGGGTTGCTTGAAATAAAAATGGAGAAAATGGTATTATCTATCTGTGACGTTATTTCACCCTAGTTAGAAGTAGGCCTATGCTTCTCTCCTGAGCATATAACCTACAGCCCTCAAAGCTAGAAAGGGTCAGTGTCAGATTGAAGAAGTGCTGCAAATGAGATCTGCATTTAGAGCTGTATAACTTACTTTAATCATAGCAGGGTCAACGCTCTCAGTCTGCAATGCAACAGAATAAAGTCATGCAGCTAAAGCTCTCCTGCTGTTCTCCTTACCTGTTGGATGGATATTGCTGTCAATGAACAAAGAACATCTGCTCTTCTTGTAATTCTGCTTTTGAACATTGTAAATTTCCAAACCAGTACAGAAAGATAAATTAAAATTTAAGTCAGGCTGGGCTGGAAATTGCAGGGGTCCAAGAGCTGATTCACATTCTTGTTTCAAAAGCAGCAACATCTGTCAAAGGAGCAAGACAGACAGCTGCAGGCAGCAAGAGATTCTAAATTTAATCTACTACCTCACGCCTGTTAGAGTCTTTTTCTTCTTTTTTTTTTTTTCTGGGCAGAGCCTGTCTTTGGCTTTGCCTTTGGTTTGTCTTAATCAAACACAACTCCAACAATGCAAATTCTTCTTTATTATAGTGACGGTAACTGTGGAGTAGTGGAGAAATGCATAATGGCTTGTTATGAAAACTCTCCACCCCGGAAACATTCAAGGTCAGGTTGGACGGGGCTCTGAGCAACCTGATCTAGTTGAAGATGTCCCTGCTCATTGCAGGGGGGGATTGGACTAGATGACCTTTAAAGGTCCCTTCCAACCCAAACTACTCTACGATTCTATGAATATTAGAAAAGCGCTTTTCAATAAATATGGATCCCTGAGCCACGAATGTCAATGGGACCATACTATTGGTCTTCCTCATTTTTATCCACCATGAAAGCTAGCATGGGAGCATGGTTTCACAGGACAGTTGACTAGATCTCAACATTTCATTGACAGAAAGAATACAAAGGCGTTGCTTAGCACATCAATCTACTTACATGTTATATCTTTATTCAGGTGGCTGGGGCAGGTAGGAGAGGAAGGAAGAACCAAGGCTAATATACTTACAGTACCAAACCAGAACCTCACACAACGTCAGTAGAGTAGCTTTAGGTTTGCAAAACAAATCAGAATATGATCGGGGGGGGGTGGGGTGGTGTTAAATTAATAATTTAATGGTAAGAAATGTCTCATTGCATAAAGACAACATTAAAAACGTAGAATCAACAGGCTGGAAGAGAATTTACTGTCCCTACTGTTCAAAACATTGAATATTTACATACAYATGCCAACAAATAAAGAGGTGAAGCAAGTGCTGGTATCAACTTCTAAGTCAGCTGGATCAGATCATTGCTTTCACTCTGTAATAAACATCTCATATTGAACTTAATTACCTAGGATGCCTGCAGTACTGCCAGCTACACTGTAACTCAAGTCACTCCATAGCTTACTTGTCAAAACTGTTAAAGGATTTCTTTTGTAATGTACCATATTTTAGCCTGGGGGAGGGGGTAGATAAATCACACTATATGAAATAAATAATGTATCTTATTTTCACACAGTCCTGGACTGGAACATTCTTATTTTGGACATAAAGCATATGATCTTATTTCCACTGGAGCTGAAAGCAAAAACAAAACAAAACCATTCCAATTTCAATTCAAGCAGAACCTAAGTCATACTTGCTGGACATGTCTATAAATAGATATCAGCTGACTGAAGCTTTGCCACATTATTATTATTCACCAGCTAATCCTGATCTTCAAAATTCCATACAATCATTCATCCCCATCACACCTCTCTGTAGTGCTTTTGTCTAATTACTTTAGATAAAACACAAGGCAGATAATTGAAAGATTTATCCAAATAATTCAGAGGAAATGGAAGAGCCAAACACTGGAATAATATGGAGCTGGGTAAAGCTACGATGTTGCTCAAGACTTACACTGGACTGTGGATTCTTCTCATTACCAGACACAAAATAAAAGCATCACCTGTTTCTTAACTCCTGTCTTGCTGTCTGGAAAGCTCAGCACTAGCTATTCTTAGTCAAGCTCCTAGATTACATCCTCAGTCCCAAAACAGGTTCTTACATGTTTTTGGTTTTGCTGACTAACTGATGGATAGACAACTCCTTCCTTATGCAAACCCTTCTTTTTACCGACATGCTTAGCTCATGAAAACATACTGCTGGAATAGGTCTGTGATGCAAAAAGAATAACCCTGTTTCTCTCTACGGTCCACTTTACATTGGACCCTTATCTTTGTCCCTTGTGTCTCAGAATTATGATAGAGGCTTTGATTACACGACCATTTAGCACTGGGCAATGGCCAATATTTATCTTACAGATATGAGTTAATTAGGCCAGGAGCACAGACACATTTCCTACACTGATTTCAGTAAGTTATCAGATTGCACAGGTAAACTGACATCCAGGAATTTCCCTATCAGAAAGTCCTATCTTAATTCATTTTCACAGGGGACCCAAGATAAGGATGGTATGGGAAGAAAGATGCAAGAATACTGTTGAAAGGAGATCAGGGAAGGGGCCTAAGATTGAAGAAATCTTATCTCTGAATTTCTTGACTGCTTCTGGCTTAGGTTCCATTCTGAATATTTCATATTTGTAGCATTTGGGGCTCAACTTCCTCCTTTGTGCTTTCTTTTCAAGAAAATAAAATAAAATAAAAAGATTAGAGGAGAAAGGAAAAGAGAGAAGTTAAGCAAGGAGGAGGAAGTAGAAGGGTGGTAACTTTCTCCAGGTCCACCTCTAATAGAACTATGAGTTTCCTATTTAACTTGCAGTCCCTTTTTTTCTTTTCTCCTCTTCAAGAATTATTCAGTACATATGTAAATAGATGAGTAATCAGGATAAAGAAATAAATGCAAGTCCTACTGGAAAGGATGCCCAAGCTGTAACTGATTTCAATGAATGCAGTACTGAATTTATGTAACATGACACTAAACAAGCCATCCTTTAAAAGTGCAAGTTTCATGCCTTTGTCTAACTACCGTTTCAAAAAAAATTATGTCAAACACGTAACAAGCTGAAAAACTACATGATTATAAAACCACTGAGGTGAATTATAATAGTCTGTAGAAAACACAGGGCCATGCTGATTGGTCCTTTCCCTGGGACTGGCTGGCAGATCTCCTGCAGGTGAAGCTTAGACCCTGTAGCTTCACCTCTGCCCACACTCCTTTGGTACAATTTCAGGCAAGTTGCTTCCAAAAGCTGACACAAAAAGTAAACATTAAATCCAGGCTTATTCTTAATAGTCAGACCACTACTGTTATGTCTGCAACCACCAAACAGGAGATTCTTCTCACTCCTTATGTGGCACCTGGTCTCTTGAGACCAAGGAACAACACCAAGTAACAGCCCGTAAGCAGGATCGGGGCACACCAACGTCAGTTCCCCTCGTGGATTTTTTTCTAGAGGTTTCCACAAATCTACCGCATTTCTGCTGTTAGCTGTGTGGGTAATATATCCATAACCTAGTGTACTCACCAGCTTTGGGAAGATGAGGGTTATAATCTGAAATACTTTGTTTCAGGACAAGGAAAACTCCTTTAATGTGAGTACAATCAACAGCTGGCTGCCAACAGTCAACCTTACTAAGGTTTGTAGGAGCATCTCAAACCCATGAAACAAGTGAACGAAAAATTATTATAGAGATCCTATGTATTTTTGTTAGTTACTGAGTTACTTTGTGATCCAGTGCCCGCTTTATTATCTCTGCCTATTGAGCTAAAGGATAAGCTTGTAGTTTTTTAACAATCATGACCTGCAGGCCAAAGATTTTAGCCTCATGCGTCAAAAATGGAAAGCTAAAAAAGCGCTGAACACAGCTTAAGATAACACAGAAAGCAGTAAGGCTCATTTAACACAGCAAAACATCCTTCCTCAAGAGAAGCAGAAAAGGGTTAAAATCTTTCTTGATACAAAGGAATTCAAGTGTAACCAATTACTTTATATCAGTGGAGAATATGGTGCTGTTAAAGTCAACCACATCGAACCTGATATGGAGAAAAACACTATACTTACATACAGCAGAATGTCCAAGAAAAAGCTGTTAGAGAGAAGGCAGTAAAATTCCAGCTAATGCAAATGAGCAGGAAACACTGAGTAGCAGAAAGTTGATTAAGTACATGCCCATTGGAAGACCTTTCCTCGGGCATTCAATCACACAGAGAGTCCTGGGGAAGGTCCAGAACAAGAGCTCTTCACGTGAATTGCCAGGAAGGGGGAAAATGTACCCCTTCCTGGAAGGCATATTGTCAAAGAGTGTTAAAACTACTAGAAAAAGTAATAAAAGGGAGAAAGAAAAGAAGGGGAAAAAAAACCCCAAACATGTAAATTGTAGAGCATTTTGAATGAGTAGGTATATAGAAGAGTTGAAGAATGATACAGTTGTGGCAGGCTTTTACAAACTGTTTATAAAGAGAGAACAAAATAGGGCCACTCAGGAAAGTTCATCTGAGTGAGAAATGACATAAGCTACGCTATGTCTACACTGGTGTTAAATTCAAATTAAACAATGCACTTGAATGAAATGAATTTAAGCTAGCTTTCCTAAAAGACATTATGGGGGCAAGTGCTAACATAAACACATGAAAGGAGAAGAGCCAAGAGAGGAAGGACAGCATTAGTGTAGTGAAAGACACTATTGAGTCAGTTGATTGCAGACCAAAAATTTGTATTACAAAAGGCCAATCTTGAAAGAGTGAAAAAGTAGTAGTTTGTAGACATCAGTTCTGGAAGTGATGAGAATCCCATTGCTTAATGAGCACAAACATTGTATGTATCCTTCACCTATCAGAGCAAATGGAATCTCCATGTATGCTTTTTGCTGTCTGTGAAGTGCAAGTACATGACATCTTACAGGCAGACACAGCAATCGGACAGCACACAGCTGCCACAGACATGTTGAAAGAATAGCTACTTTCCATAGAGCAGAGAGTATCTGATTTCCATATTGTGCACTTCGGYGCTGTGCATTTCAGTCAAAAGGAGATGATCTAGTACATATGTCAGTGGACACCTATTTATTTTGCATCCTCTACAGTGCTAATCACCAAGGGGCACATTCACTACTAATACTTTCTGCCAATGTATTCGGCATACAAATTCTTTAAGACTGTCTTCACTAAGAAGGCATAACCTGGATTTCTTGGTTAAATCGGCTAACCACTGAGATTGTCTCTTGAGTCTCAGAATGTGTACTAGTTTTCTTAAAGACCCTGTGCCTGGCAATACATGAGAAAGTGAGAATTTCACTCTGCTCATTTGTGGTTCTAAAAAAAACTTGAATATCATTCACAAATAAGTTGTGAAGAGTCTAGTATGCAGAGGCAAATAAAAGAAAACCCAAAATTCATTATGATGTTTCAAGTCTCAAAATTGTGAGGGGCTGGTTTGGAAACCAGTAACAAGCTTGTCATCTCCAGAAAAGTAAACAAAACTGTACTGAGGCAAAACAGAATGAAAAGCTTGTGGATTTTACTGACAACCTATAATTTATCTTGGGAAAAATAAGTTTCGAACTACTTCTGCTTATGTTTTAGAGAAAAGATTTTATAACTTCATTAACATGAAGCTGTGCTTATTCAGGCAAGTATTTGGCGATTTTAGGTGCCCCTTTCCATCTAACCTATTGACATTATTATCTATCCCTTAGAACAGCCCAGTTTTGGGGACTTTACCTCTCATATTTATGAGGAAGAAGAAAACACTCCTAATCTGTGAAACAGGCAAAGCAACAATTTCATACTTAATACTTTCCTGTCCTTTCCCTTAGACTCCTAACCAGTAAGTTCACACTTAGAATCTTCTAAAGAATTCAGTGAAAGTTTTCAGTGTCAATATGAAAGTAATAATGATAATCCATTAATAATAATGATTAAAGATTAATGGATTGACATTTTCTATTATGTGTTATAGTCAAGCAATGGCTGAATATTTGGGAGGTTGTTCCTATACCTCTAATTTTTACAAAAATGTTTGCATGAATGACTGTGGATAAAAAAGGTGTCCCTACATAGATAATTTATTCTTTCCTTTCTGAAAGTGTACTGCTCAAAATATTTCAATCATCTATTCAGAGAGTAGCAACTGCTATTAACCCATCCAGCTTGTCAAATATGTAGTACACTGTATGTAAAGATGTCCCATTATCAATCAGCCCATTATTACCCCAAAATAACTGTTCTGGTATGTAGTCTACCTGAAATTATATTAGTCATTGATGCATTTTTTTTCCTTCTGGTAAAGAATGGAGTAAAAAAAGAAGGGAAGCAAAGAAATTGTGTCTGTGCTTCAGTGTTGCAAAGAAAAGCTTCCATGTAAGAACTGATCACAGATGGTGAATTGGCATCTACCTGGGCCTGGAGACAGACCTAACAGAAATGGCAAAATGAGAAGTTGGATCATCAGTTCTTGGAGTTCCACTTCCAATTTGTTAATGTTTTTATTAATTATTTCAGTGTTTTTCATTTTAGTAAAAAGAATAAAATGTTGAGTAAGTCCTAACCCGAGAGAAAGAAAAGATTGTGAGGCAGGAAGAATATACACAGGGAAGAACAGATAATAAAATAGATGTCTTCATTTTCAGATTAAAGCAAAATTTAAGGCATCAGAATTTTGTGTGGTATGGCAGAATTCCCATCTTCAATTAGCGTGTTGTCTAGAAGAACTTGGCGCCTCCAGCATTCCCATGGATTTCTGCTCAAATCACACTATTCATAAATGTAAGCAAGCTCCATGCTAATTTTTCAATCAATTCTAATTAGGATAGTTTTAATTTACAAGGGCACTTTGAAGATTCAGGACCAAATTAACTTGAGATAAAGTAAGTGCCATTCCCTGAAGACACTGGAAGTGTGCCTGGTCCTAATAATGCTGAATATGATTCACCATGTTTAAACCTTTATAAATGACAGTCTAGAGATTCTGTTATTTAGCCATCACTCAGCAGACACTGGCCTTCAAATGTGCTAAAAGCCAAGCACCGCTTCATCAATCATGCCAATGGATGAGTTAAAAGTTCCACTGCTTGTTCATGCTGAAGGAAAGCCTCAAAGAATTCAGTACAAATTATAGCTAAAGATTCCCATGGCTCACTCTGTCCTAGTGCTTAGCAACGAAAATACGGTGCTCCACATAGTTGCAGGGCCACTGTGCCAACATACATAAAGAGTAAGGGGTGGGAGGGTTAAAGGAAGGATGTCAGTCATATTTTGGGCAAAAAATGACAGCAGTGGCTCACCAGAAAGTGTTATGGCTGACAGTCTCCATCATTATCTTATTTCTTAGTATCATAGTCTGTAATTAGAGTGCAGCTGATGTGCTGAGAAATATCTTTTCCACTATTTACAGAAAAGAGGGAAGCACTTATTCAAAACCTAGTCAGGTTTCCAAATGGTTTAAGTCCCATGCTAATTTCCCCAGATATTTTATATTAAGAAAGATGGATAGGCTTCTAAACTAATACTGTTTCTATGTCAAGAACATATTTCTATTTCCATGTTTATATTTATCATTCTGAAAAAAAAACATATAGGTGTCACTTGACAAGAAATATCGTGCTTGTCTTGTGAAATCCTGAAACTGCTGAGGTACCACAATAAATTTATTTTATGTGGTACACTATTAAAAATTACTTACTTGACTTAGAATTATAAACATATATTTTATGTTACAGCTAGCTAGAAGGTTACATCTTACTTGTGGTCTTTCTTCATCTATTTGCAGGCATCACWTTTGCTAGCAAACCATTTTTATTTATATGGATATAATGTCATAACTGAAGCAGCAGAAAAAGCTAGCCCAAAACACCTCAAAACCCCCTCCATTACAAGAGATGAGATTTATAGTTCCAGGGTGAGCTCACATAAACACAATTACCATATGAACTGTCTGAGACATAGATAGCATTGCCTAGGGCAATTATCAAGGGCCTCCTTACCTTTTTTTTATCATGTTCCATACTGTATCATGTCTCACAAATAATGAGACCGCAGCAATCCCTGCAGAGCCATTGAGACAAGAAAATAATAGAAGCAGAAAGGATTGGTTAATCCTTTCTGTAAGTTAAAATTTTTGCAATTTGGCACAGACTTTACAAGCAATGATATAATGAATGTTGTACTTACATGATACATGATCTAAAAGGAAGTCCAAAAGTTAAGAGCATACATCTTTTAGGGGTCAGGTTTAAATTCCCAGGACTTCCAAGACATGAAGAGTGAACAGCCTGACTACTGAAATATGAAACTTAGCATTATCATCATGCATATCCATCACTTTTGTTTGTTAACCTATCTGGAATGAGAGAAATCAGAGGGAGAGCCGTGGTGAGCATCTGGCATGTACTAGAGTGGCCAAGGCATCTTCAAAAGGACCATATTTTAAAGAGTTCATACCAACAAAGATGAACTAGAATGGACTCCTTTAAAATATAATTCAATCATTAAGTGACTAATTTAACAAAACATGTGGAGTCTGTTTATGCCCTTAAGAAGCACTGATTTTATTATTCCAAGCTTTACACATAGTTCTGAGCCATGAGGACTCAATATATCAGACCAACCATTCAACAGCTGGAAGTTGGCATATGTAAATTTTTACCAGCTGAAGAGTTTTTCCAGTACATTTAGGTTTAGGTCCATGAGTTGCTCTTCATCTCTCAAGTCACAGTTAATGCTCACTGAACAGAGAACACACATACCATGCAGGACCTCACTACCGCTCGGTAACTCACCAGCCCAATGATAGTGTTCGTATACGTAACAATGCTGTTTGAACATCTGCATAAGACATTTATTCAATAGGGTCATTTAATCAACAGGGTGAAAATAGCTTTATATTATAAAGGATCATCTTACAGATGAGTTAAGCCCCAATTAAACAAATCCCACACAGTTCAACTGCCTGCGTGGTCTTCTTAATAAACGGCCAAAGTCCACATTTTTAAATTGGACTAMATAACTGCATAGGAAAAAGGAACATGCGTGGGGAAACTTTGGCATAGAAGACTCTTACCCCTTCAACACTCAGGGTTTCAGACCTGCCATTCTATTAGAGGGATGTCATGTTGCACATCTCTCCTCAGTCTACGTCTCTCCTCTTGGGGTCAGCCTTTGAGTAGGAACATGAGAGATCATGTCTTGCCACAGGAGCCACTTCTAGAGATTTTTCTACCTCCTCCTCCACAAAGATATCATGAAAGATCTGAACAACCATACCAGCAATTCAMATGTCAAAACTCTTCTCATAGTCTTTTGGAATAAATCTCCTGAGAGCACCATCCATGGATTATGCATACTGCTGTTATTAGTGAACTATTATAAGCTGCTTATTTGAGATGACACAGTTTTGTGTGTAGTCTTTTATGAATAACAGTTTTTCTTCTTTAGCTTGCTGACTAGGGACCCACAAAAAATTGGTATGGGGGATTTAAGTTAACTCCAAACCAAAATTTTGAAACATTTTCTGACTGATCAGAGAAATGAAAATATTTAATTTGGGGTTGAAAAAAAAGAACCCAGAACTAAATCATATGGCCAAGTTCTGCTCAACCCCAAATTCTCATTGAATCCAAACCTCTTTAAATAAAAATGCCTGACTGGATTCATCTTTAGCACTAAGGAAGTCATTGCTGCTCTGCTTACTCAGTGAAACAGCAGTACTGTGATACCACACTCTTGGAAGACTCACCACCTGTGCAATTAATAGGAAGGGATAGAACACAGATGAGAACATCTGCTGTTTCTGAATTCTTCAAGTTGGTGAAAAAGAACTGGAGCAGCTAATATTTAAAATTATAAATACTATAAATATGAACATACTTAACTCTACCCACTTTTAAGGCAASTAATGTCAAACTGAAGTTTTAAAATTCTACATTCTCCAAATACAACATTTTATTAGTTACATCAATATTATTAGGCAAAGCCAGCTGCTTGCCACTGCCTGCTGATCAGACTGATAACGAATGTCACTGCATCTGTTTTTGACAATAAATTAGAATCTAAAATAAAAAGAAATCTTGCAGAATACATTGGCGAGTGTTCATAAATGGTCACTTGGACAAAGGCATACAGAAATCCGTGTCCATATGCCCATGAGGAGTGAATGAAATCACTTATATTGTAAGGAAAAGCACCTCCAGAGCAAGGACTAGTGTGCAAATACACTGATGAACAGAACCAGAGCTAAGGGAAAGGGTAGAGATGTCAAGTATGCCTGAACGAGGTAGGCTGCTGCTACTTAAGGCATATAGGGAATACACGGGAGCAGGTGTCAGCTATAGGGAACCAAAAGAAAGGAGGGATGCCTGCAAGGTAAGAGTAGAGTGTGTGTGTGTGAGCGTGTGAGTGTGAGTGTGAGAGAGAGCACACTGCAGGTGCTTAAGTGCTATCGCTCTTCTTGGGATGTTACTGGGTGGTGGAAACATTTGGCTGTTAATCCTAAAATAATACTTCTCTTATTCACTGGAGTGGGGCAAATATGACATGATTTTAATGTAACATTTTTACTTTAACAATGCCTGAACTTGAGCCTGACTGCATAGAGGCACTGAACAAAACACGTAAAAAATGGCCCTTGTCTCAGGAAACATAAAGCCTGTTAAAGCTTYCTATTCTCCTTGGATAATATTCTGAGGAAAGAAAAATAGCAATGTGTTCAAAATGTTGTTTATTTAAAAGTCTGTATGTCCTTTCTGAATCCAGCCAAACTTTTTACAAAATTCCTGCCCACCACAATTATAGCCCCTTTTTGAAAGAATCATCACAGAACCACAACCCTTTCAGCAGATGCACAACTCATCCAAATACATGCAAACAGAGATGCGTACTGGAACAGAATAAATCCCTCAGTAAAGCTCCCTGTATTAACACTGGGACAAGAATTTATTCAAATGCTAGGAGATTGTAACCCTACCTCTACAATTTTCTTAACTAAATTAGATATCAAAGTCTCTAGCTTCTTTCTAACAGTTATGTGGTAGCAATGAAAGAAAAATCCCAGCCCATACTTAAGTTAAAATTCATCTTCAAAAGCCTGTTAAAATTAAGCTTTTGTTCTTAGGCTTCCTCTTTGGCTGCTCCTTGTATTCAGCCCTGAAAGTTTTTAGAGCCCTGATTGTCTTTCCTGGGTTTAATCCAATCCTGATGGAGGCTGAGAGGAGCCTTTGTCCCCTTCCTCCCCTTCCCTCCTTTCTCAAGGGACTCTTCTAACCCAGGCTCAAGCTAAACTACACCAAATGCAAGCCATTGACAAAATTTCTTTTATACCTGACTATAAATTACCTACTCTGCGTAGTGCATCATGATGGGCACCTTGCAAATATGTTAACGGACCACAGCCAGAGCAATTCCCAGTCTAAAAATGTTAACTATATTTGTCTCAGCTGGATTAACTGTACAGAGGAGGATGTAGCTGTCTCTCTCTCGCATACCAGTTTGTTTTCTCTCTTCTCCGAGTGGGTAGCCATAAAGCTTCATCAATGGTGTATGTGACTAAAAAATGTTGGATAGAAATAAGAACTGATGTGCAGGGTTATGTGTCCTTTATGCTGGTAGCAGGGCTATATCAGCATGATACCTGTTCCCCCTTGTCTTCTCACATCCTCACGCAAGACCAGCAGAATTTTTTTACAAAGTATTTTTCTATAATAAAGTTCCGTGGATATCAGCAAAGAGAATGACATAATTGAGCTCCAGTGGTTAAACACAGCCATGCAATTTAGAATTTTGCACTGAAATATCTGAAAGATAAAAATCTTGGTAAAAAGTCAAGTGTTTGTTCCTGTTTATAGAATATTTTTTTGCCTGGAGGTTTATCTTGAACAATAATTCTGCATTCAAGGTCTGATGTGACTGTTCTACATGTAAACTCATTATCTTCCTAACAGAGAGAGTAGGAATGTAAATATAAAAGAAGGTTTTTGACTTAGAAACCATGCATTTTGTTGCTTGCATTTCTGAACTGTCTTGAAGCTAACCCAGCCTGTTGTGAACATTAGAATAGAAATCCATCTGGGCAAAATCTTGTTGTATAGTAGTATGAGATCCAGTTCCCAGAAACTCAGTTCCTCTAGTCAGTCGGCTGCTTTTGAAAGGGTGATAGCGTGTCTTTCAAGGGTAAGCATTTAGAAGTTTAATTATTTAGTCTGTGGGAACAGGCTCTGTAGAGAGTTGTACTTCATGTAGCTGTTCTCCCTGGCAGGATCCCCTTGATATTTGGTAAGCCAGACACACATTTCTACCTACCTTGCTTACTTTAAGGCAATCCCTAATATCCTGCCTTTCTTAGGTGGATGTGGATGAAACTATATTTGCTTACATTCTTGCTTGTACACAGAAAAACCTCATGTGTCTCTACTGATTCATTTCTTGACTAGATCAATTTACATTCTTTGTGCTTTCTAAATTCTCTGGCTAGGACTAGGCATGTGTGCCAGTGGCGTGCGATGCCCGGCATCCATATGACCAGCTTCTGTGGTGTCACCCTGCTGTAAACCATGGAAGTAATGGAAAGCATTTCTGAATTACATCCTTAGCCAATACTAGAAACCTGGCTTACTGTTTTCCATAAACTATAGCAACTGAAATTATTCCTCCTGTGAAGAAGTCATTTCATTCTTGATCGTCTTACTTTTCCCCAGAATATTCTTATTAAATTTGTATAAGCATCCCTCTGTAACAGGCTGATTACAAGGGAAGAACTGCATTTCATCCTGAGCTCATGTGCAAATATTTCCTCAGTTAACACATCTCTCCATTCCCAGTAGGATTAGATCATTGTACCTCTAATATTTCACAAGAATTTGCTGCTGGTYTGATAAATTGAAAAGATGGCATCTTCTCTACCGCAAAGTCCTTTGCCCCACAAAAAAACCATACTGTAATAAATAATAAATATACAGTACAGCTTCCTTAGACAGATTCCAAGAATTTTATATGCTGTAATTTAATCCTTAGAAAACCAGAGGATATTAAATGAACTAAACTGTCTTAGCCAGAAATCTCTGATTTGGGCTGCTCTTTGATGCTTGTATCTGAAAGTCTTTGATGTCTTAAAATTGTTTCAGAAATTAGAAAAAAATCTTGACTTTGTAAATCATTTTGTGATTACATAAATGACAATATTATGATGAATGCACAGAGTTTACAAAAATGAATCGTTTCTCTGAATATTAAGTTAATCAAAAAGCCAAGACTGTCTAGTATGAGCTCCTAGTGCCTTAAAGATCCTTTGGCATTCCAGATGCACAATGAAACAAAAATAGTGTAGCCTTATTATGAGCACCTTTCCACATCTGCAATCCTGTTATACAATAAACTCTTGTTCTTTTGTAGCAAGATTGCACTGGTTCTTTTTTTCTTTCTTTTTTATTATTAATTTGAAACATGTGGGGAGAGGGTAATCCAGTAAGCCATAGGCATTTCATATCAGAACTTTCATGCAATCACATGTAACGTCAACCATCTGGGTGGAAGGATAGATAGAACTTGTTTTGTATCAATAGACTGTGAGTGATAGCAAGGAGCAGAAACAGTAGAGTTCAAATGAATATTATATATATATTCACATCTATGAACATAATACTAGTAGTATTCACTTGAACATAGGCCATTGATGGAATAAACTGGTTTTGCTATTAAATAAAATAGCAAGCATTATACAATGAGAATGTTCGTTGTATTTACAACACTTTGAATGTATAGCATTGTTTGTAAGTGGATGCAAATGATACATATGAAACATAAAAGAGAACAAATTGTATGCATATATGTGTGCAAAAAGGAAGATTTCTGTCAGCAACATATTTTTCTGATTGGTAAATAAATGCCACTTTGAAATTCCACAAAACTAGTGATTAGGTAGACAATTAAAAGATAATAATTTAGAAACCAGATGTCTGCTTTTATTTTGAGCAAAGAGAAAGCATTATCTCTGAAAACACATTCATTTATTGTTTATTTTCAAAGTGAACTTTAAAATTAAATTACAGTGTTTGGAAGAAAAAAAAATAAATACACATCTGAAAGAAATAGAATCTATTTATAATTTTACCTTTTTGATGTCAAAAGATATCCTAGAGGAAAGCCTTAGGGATATAAATTATTCTCAGACGTACAGTAAAGGCATGCAATTTTTTAAGATGCATAATCCTGTATCAAAGTTTTGTGAAAACCTGATAAAAATTCAAGAGTTCATGCATCTAAAAGATTAAAACCAACAACCAATGCAAACACTTAAAATTATTTACAGTCCTGTGAAATCTAAACTGCATTCATGTGGAGTACTCTGTATGTTGTAAAAGCTGCAGTTCAGTCTGGAATTCTGTACAATAGAAGCAGAGAGGAAAATATATGACATGCAATATCTTTGCCTGTACAGTACAAATTAGTGAGTTTCCACTTCATGTTTAGGTAACATAACATCTAACCATTGAGACAATTCTATGCTGATGTTTTCTTTTAATGTGGCATTCCAGCTGTTTGTTCTCTGTTCTCTACAAGTGACTGAATAGGAACAAATTCCAAGGGGAGAATCTGAACACTGAAATTATGGTCTGGTTGGTTGAATAGTTTTGTAAATAAGCCATTAAAAGAGGTACTATCTTCCAGGTTAGTTTTTTAGATAGAGAGTTAATAGTTTGACTGATTGATTACTTTTTTTTTTGGTTGCTTTCTTGTGAGGAGTGAGCAGTCTACACAGCCCCCTGCCTTGTACATTCATTACTTCATTTTAAAGAAGAACTGAAGCCACAAGCCAGCAAATCACTTAAGCACTTGATAACTTCAAGTTCTCATTGCACTTGAAGTGAATGGCACTACTTCTGTATGGATATCTACGAACACAAATTCGTGTTTTGCCTTTTTGGGACCTAATCATTGACGAAAAAGCTCAGACCTATTGTATCAAAATATTCTGCTGTATTTCATGTATATTTTCTCAGATGCCATGACCACAAATACAATCAAGAGCTTTTATCGGCCATCTATGCTAAAAAAACTCTCTGTGGAAACTTTTTCAGAACCTGAGGACAAGGGGACATACCATCTCCTCCTGTTGGGAGGAAGTGTGCTCTTTCAAAGGAAAAAGGCCTCGGGGCTCAGAACTCAGGGTTCCAAGAATCTCAGGGTCATAGAAATGCTGTTTGTAGGGGACATTTGGAGATCTCTCCCACACAAAGTTTACTTTTGCCAGCACTGGATCAGGTCAGACATATCTTAGTGCTGTCCTGTCTAGAAAACTTTCAAGGATAAAGATTCCCCATCCTCTCTGGACAGCCTGTTCCAGTGTTGTACTACCTGTCTGCCACAATTAAGATGTTTTTGTCATCTTTGCATCTCCCCTTCTAGTAGTTGCAGATTGCTAAGTTGCTAATAGATCATCCCTTAGCCTCCTCTTTGTCAGACTAAACAAGTCCAGCTTCTTCAATCTCTCTTCATGATCATCTTTAAAGTGCATCACTGCAATCTCTTGTTTCTCAGCATCCCTCAGGTACTAGGGGGCTCCAAACTAGGCTTTGTTTTCCTTATACAGCTTCATCAGTGCCAAGCAGAGGACAATAATAACTTCATTTTTTCTGCTCCCGTGCTCCCCTTAACATAGTACAATACATGGTTTACCTTATTTGCAATTTACACTACTGGTTTATATTCTACCTGCAGTCCATCACAATCCTGTCCTTTTCAGGGGACTTCACTCATTTCCCAACCTGTACTGGTACATGAGGTTGTTCTGCCCCAGGCTCAGGATCCTCATGATGTTTATGTCGGTTGCGTTCTCAAGAACCCTTTGAATTAAAGTTTTCCCATTCTTCATGTCAATCATTCCTCCTAATTAGTACTATCTGCAGATTTAGCTGAAGACATATTCTATGTCACCACCTAAGCCGTTGATGGAAATACTGAACAATATGAGTCCCAGTACCAGACCATGGGGTACTTTGCTCATTACCAACTGGAACACAAATCACTGATTTTACTACCCTTTTACTGTGGTGGTAAAGCCAATTTCAATGCATCTAAGAAACTCTTCTTCCAGTCCATACTTCCTCAGCTTCCACAGGGAATCCTTCTGGGGACAGTGCCAAAAGCCATCCTGAAGTCCAGGTACCCATTGCTTTCTTCCTGCCCACTCAACATGCTATCTCATGATAGCAAGCAATCAAGCTGGTCAAGCATGATTTGTCATTGTAAAGTCTGAGCTAGTTATTCCTGATTGCTTTCATGTGTTCGGAGAGGGATTCCAAGGGGGCATGCTTTACAATCTTTACAGGGATTAATATGGCCTATAATTCCCCAAGTCCTCCTACCACTTTTCTTAAAGATGGGCATAGTGTTAGCCATTTTTGGTTGTAAGGGATCTTTCCTGATAACCAGTTTTTTTCAGAGGCAACAACCTTGCAATCACTGCAGCCAGCTCTTTCAGTGGCCTTGGAGGAATCCCATCCAGCTCCATTATTTCTGAACTTATCTCAGTAATATTTACCCTGTTTCTACAGCATTATTGGGTTTCCCTCTCTTTACCAAACTGCATTGGTCCACACAGAGGTGTGAGATCAGGCTTTGCCTGTGAAAACTGAGACAAAAAAGATATCAACGTTTTCTGTATCATCTCTCACTAGGTTGTCTACCTCATCAAACTCACATTTTTCCTGAACTTTATTTTGCAGCTAAGATATCTACAGAGTCTTCTCTCACCACCTTTTATGTCCCTGACTACTTTTAGCTCTGACTAGATATCGGTCTTCACATTCTTGTCCCTAAATACCAAAGAACAGTACTATAAATGTGCTTTTTCATCTGTTTTCTTTCCACTTCTTGCATGTTCCCTTTGCATTTTAATTCATCTGGAAGGTTTCTGTTTAGCCAAAAGTAGAGCTAGTGAGAGGTCTTAGACTGGTCAAGTGGATGCATAAGGCTACACTGGTCCTTGATGTTCCAGTCATCACTTTCTGACTTGTGAAGCTGAGGTGAGGAAGGATTTCCATAGGCTGATAGACAAAAAGTGTTTCTGTGGCTTCATGGTACTTTTCTGTAAGCCATCTGCTTAGGAAACATGAAAAGTAAAATGGGAAACAGTGGCAGATAAAATCTGAAAAGTCCAAGTTCTGGAAGGGACCCACTGGATCTTTTTGTCTTCTTTTCTGAGTCAGTGTTAGAGAACTTCTCTCTGCTGGGGAAAAAAAAAAAAGAATGTTTATTTTTAAACCTTTGACTTCTTGCCCTCTTAAGTTCCTTTATTTTTCCTAGATTTTGCTGTCAAGCTTAAGACCGGCCATATAGCAATAAGTTCTATCATTGACTGAAAACATAGCACCTGTGGTTTTAGCTGCAGAATGGTATTGCAAGTTTTTTCTTCTTTTTCATCCCTCTGAGCAGAACTATTTTGTAAAAGGCCTAATATGCATCACATATGGCCAGTGGGAAATTTTTCTGAATCCATTGTCATTGAAAAGATCACTGGGCTAAATATGTCTCTTAGTAACTTTATGCAACTACCCAGATCTGCATTTTTAATCATTGGATAATCATTTTTATCCAATGATTAATTTAATTTAATTATTGATAAGATAATGGTTTTGAATATTAAAAGGCTATTAACTAGAACTGCCTGTTCTCCCAACTTCTTTAAAACATCCTTGCTATGTTTGTCTTTGAATAATAAATCAAATAATATTAATATTTTCAAAAATACACAATGCAATTAAAACAGATGTGGTTTAAAATATTCTGAAGAAATTAACTCTAGTACTAAACGGTAAGTGAAAAAAAAATTACAAATGATGTGATTGCTTCAGAATGCATTAAGAAACTCCCTTTCAACACAGGCTTAGAGGAATGAGTCAAGAAATCCTGGAAAAAATCCCTCATAGCAATAAAGACTAAACCAAAACCACCATGGTTAATATTTAACATCCTAGGACACTCCTCCTGAATGAATACTATGTACTACTGTATATCAAGGTTTTGATTCACAATGCTGATTTTCTACCTGAGCTAAGTAAAATGAGATTTATATGTGTCCTTTTTTATTTCTGAAAAGTAGGAAAGAAAATAGATTTGCCCAATTATTCAGTCTTTCTGGAGCTAAAGTTAAAAGAGATTGTTCCATTCCTAACTTATTTTCTCTGGATCTGGTCTCACAAATGAGATAATCCCAGAGAGGTTTAGCTTTGAAAGCATAAGTGAGTGATTTGACTTTCCCTGAGTTTGTGAGCCAGGATTACCTAGCAATTAAAGAATTAAGCTAGTAGACCAGAGATAATGGTTTTGTTCTTAGCTTTGCAACTAATGTATTTTGGTAATCCAATGCAAATAATTGAATCTACTTCTCTTCAGTTTACCCCTTCACAAGATGATACACTTACACATTTTGCAGGTGTATTGTGTACATGCCTGTACTTGCAGTTTAGACCGTTCTACATGATGTTTGAATGGAAGCCAATATGAAAAGACAGAGTAACAGAATAATATTACTGTCTATAACTCACTCACTCTAGTGTTAGCAAAACATGCCATAGCCAGGACCCTGTATCTACGTGGGTAGCAGTAAATAATTGCAGGTCCTTTTTTAAGTGCTTACATAATTGCACTTGTGGTCTGGGGCTATTTTAAATGCAAGGATGAAGTTGTCTGTGATTCACCATGTCCTTTGTGCAAATGAATGACACTGTTGTTCCTCATTGCTAGCCCGGGGAAAATCCCTAAAGGGCAATGAGATTGTGTTATTCAGGAATTCTCTGAAGTTGGGCAAATCTGGAGCAAAGATGACCTGGGGGAGAGGACATGAAGAAACTGTGTTGAGATCAGTGAGTTTACAGAATAGGTGGAGTATGAGTCCTCATTCCTCACTCTCTAGCCTTGAACATTCACTTGGGTGAATTTTTTATTTACTATTTGCTTTTAAAATTTACTGCTTATGTATGGTTTTATTTACTATTGTGCCCTCAAACCACTGTGTCCATGAGTAGCACTACAATAGTTGCTACAACTTTTAGGTTCAGCCTTCCTATGTTATATTTTCCCTTCACTGGACAGAATTTGGAATTTGAAAAATTAAAATAATTTTCAATCCCAAGAGCTCTGGGCTTCATCTGTGTGTGATAACCTTCCCAGAACCAGCTCTAGCTTCCTTCTAAATCTCCAGCCCTACTGGTGCAGTAGGAAAGGGTTCACCTTTCCTCCACACCACCGCCATCAAGGCAGTGTGTACTCACAACTCCTGCTTCCCCTTCTCCAGCTAGACTATGACTCTGTTTAACTTTTCCTCCCTTTAAAATGTACTTTTTTTGCCATGAAATGCATGAAAGATAATCTTTGCCTCATCTTCTGGTAATGTTTAAAGAGCCCAGTAATGTCTGGGCTTCCCCTCTTACTCGTCACAGCAGAAGTATAAAGGAAGATTCAGTCCCTGCCTGGCAGATCTTCTAATCTAATATGAGATGGGAAGCAACATGTTTGTGATAAATCAGAAGGCATAACAGAGGAAAGTGTCCCCTTCCTCTTCATGTTGGGGAGGGAATGGGAGAAACACTTCACCTCCACAAAAGTAATGTCTGGTCTTCTTCCTTGATAGTCAGGGCCAGGCCAGCACTTTCTCAGGTATTAACATACTCAACTSCTCCTTATTTAGTTCTAAAAACCTTCTACTCATTCATGATAATTCCTACTTTATAACTACTGATAAGCACCAAACTCTGCGGTATAGCAAGATTTCAGTTTTGTCATAACCTAAAATACATAGAAAATAGGAGGAAGGATAACAAGGGATGCAATGACYCGCCTATAGTGAGGAGGAGAGACTGCTTTAGTGTGGCTGTTCCAAAAAAAATCCAGCATCTTGACTCATTGTTTATTTCTAATAACCCCAAAAGATTAATATGTTATTTTATTTTTACCCAAAACAAATAAAATTGCAGTGTCATATTAGCTATGTTGTACAAGTTAGTGTCTATGACACAGTTGCATGTGAGTTTCTTTGTTGAATGAACAATGTGACCAGGTACCTGAAAATGAGGTATTTTCTTGAATTCTAAGGGGAATAAACAAAGGGAGCTCAAATAATAGTTAAAAACCTATATGTAAATTCTCCAGTATGTAGTGAATCATGTAATTGGAAAAGACAAGCTTACACAAGATTTTGAAATAGCTGAATGCTTACCTTTCCCAAGTGTTTTCTATCAAAAAAGATAGATTCTGTCATCTCAGTTAGCAGCGAGCAACATCTTCCACCACCTTTGAGACATTTTCTAAAGAAAATGCAGGTTCAGGAGCATTCAAAATATTCAATCTCACACTTATCAAAAATATGAAAAGGAAAAATAAGACAGATGACTATTTTGTATGGCACAGATGATTAGAGATATATTAGACTGGCAATGTTTCTAACATGAGTTTAGCATGAAAGGTATTATAAAAATTCTCAGGTTAGTCTCCTTCCCTGCACACATACACATATGAATCAAATGTGCTCACCATGGTGGAGGCAACCACCGGATGGCTGGAAACACATCCCATGCCCCATGCCACTGCCTGGAACACTATCCTGGGCCTTGAAAAGCAAGTGCTATGGTGACATGGCACCCTAGAAAGAATTGAGTTGGACAACAGGACCCATTTCCAAAACACCCTCATAGACACCTGGGCCAAAGAGCATGGCATTGAGTGCGTGTATCACATCCCCTATCATGCACCAGCCTCTGGGAAGATAGAACGATACAATGGACTACTAAAAACTACGCTGAAAGCAATGGGTGGTGGGACATTCAAGCATTGGGATACACATTTAGCAAAAGCCACCTGGYTAGTCAAYACBAGGGSATCTKTCRMYYGAKCTGGCCCTGCCCAATCAAAACCCTTACGTACTGTAGATGGGGATGAAGTCCCTGTAATGCACATTAAAAATATGCTGGGGAGGACAGTCTGGGTTAGTCCTGCCTCAGGCAAGGGRAAACCCATTTGTGGGATTGCTTTTGCTCAAGGACCTGGGTGTACTTGGTGGGTAATGCGAAAGGATGGGGCAGTCCGATGTGTACCTCAGGGGGATTTAATTTTGGGTGAAAATAGCCAATGAACTGAATTGTATGATGTTAATTACTATATAATGCTGTATGTCATATCAAAGTTGCAGTAAGAATCATCCAGATTAATGAAGAAGGAACTCTGATGAAACCGAGCAAAGTGCAACGATGAGAAAACCAGACAAGCGCAGCAATAATGGAACCAGAACTGGCTTCAGCATGCAGCAATCCAACACCACACACCATCTCTCCTGCCCTGAAAGACTGCCATGACAGATGGAGCCCAAAAGTCATGGACTAAATGAACTCAATGGACATTTTAGAGG